>JAJIBD010002660.1:0-247297 GCA_021461705.1 Cryptotis parvus
GCGGTCAGACTCAACGCTGCTGGGCTGAGTCTTCCATGACTGGAATTTTTAAACCCCATCGTTTGATGTTGCGATGTTTAATGGCTTTCTGAGGCAGAAGAAAGGTTTAGGTTTGTGGGTTTTTAGTTTGAAAGACAAAATAAACTCAGAACTATCATTTAGTGTGCTGACGAGAAAAGAAAGAAGTTGGTTGCCATGGAAACCATCCCTAATCCACTAGGAATGTTTAAATGTTTAATTAAAGCACCAATAAACTTACAAACTTTTTTTTTTTTTTTTTTGCTTTTTGGGTCAGGCCTGGTGACAGTCGGGTTACTCCTGGCTCTTCGCATATGGAATGCTGGTGATCGAACCCGGTCGGCCGCATGCAAGGTACACGCCCTCCCCTCTGTGCTATAGCTCCAGCCCCTAAACTTTCAAACTTGTTTGATCATTTTTGGGCTTTTCCTTTCTGCCTCCCGGGACCCCACAGACCCCAGCAAGGATACCCCACCTCCCACCCTCACCCCGCCTCGTCCCTCTGGCCTGGGCACAGAATGGGATCAGGGACGGCAACACAGGCCCCCAACGTGGAGCCCCGGGCAGCCTTCACAGCTGTTCCGCAGCTCAGCTAGAGCATCCCGGCTCACGCCACCTGGGCGTGGTTCTTTAAGGTAAACATTACATTGTTCCCACTTTGCCACCCAGAAAACCACAGCTAGCAGAAGTTACAGAAACTATCCAGCATACACTAATGCTTCCGGGCAGCTGTCAGGCGGGGGGTCTGGCTGTTCCCGGAGGCTGTGGCACTGGTGTCCATCACTCCTAGAGGGGCTGTGTGTTTCCCAGAGACCAGGTCAGCGTCGGGGCAGGACACGCCGGAGGAGGCCCCGGGCTGGAGTTAGGAGAACCGAGCACGCCACTGTCCCAAAGGAGCCCTACGCCTCCAGCCTCTGCTCTGGCTAGGATGCGTTGAGGAACAGTCTGTGAGATAGAAGCGGAAGAAACTCCGGTCCGTGGGAACCCAGGGGACGGGTTTTTACCTTTTAAAATAATGTTTCCTAAGAGATGGGCATCTGGAACAGCGCCTTGCGGACAGCTGAGTCGGGGACGCTGGACAGGACGCACAGACAGTCACGAGCAGAGTGGCCGGAGACCACAGGAAGGACGCAGATTAGAGCACGCATGATCCAGGCCCAAGTCTTTCTAACTGGGGTCTTCTGGGGCTGACCCAGGCACACGCGCAGCCCGGTGTGCCAGGCGCAGCGATGTGGCAGTGTGTCGGCCTGGCAGTGCTCGAGTCCTCAAGGACACCCCAGTGCCAGGAGCCTACACTGTGCCAGGGAGGCACTCAGGGTCTCTGAGTGCCAGGCATTGTGGCCTTTCCTGCAGCTCTGCGGGCCAGAGCTCTCCTCTGCCTCACTGGAAGCAAACGCACAAGACTCCAACCGACGGAATCCCACACACCAGGCCCGCTGCTGCCTGACTGCTTTTGCACACTGCTCAAAACTCGAAGAATTTTGCCTTTTTATGGTCTGAGTGTCCTTACAGTGGCATTCATCAGTCCCACCTACCGTCACCGGCTGTATGTGATCACCATTGAATACCATGTATGTGATCACTATTTAATAGTATGTGTGATCACTAATAGCGTGTGTGATCACTGTTTAATAGCGTGTGTGATCACTAATAGCGTGTGTGATCACTATTTAATAGAGTATATGGGATCACTAATAGCGTGTGTGTGATCACTGTTTAATAGCATGTGTGATCACTGTTTAATAGCGTGTGTGATCACTAATAGCATGTGTGATCACTGTTTAATAGCATGTGTGATCACTAATAGCGTGTGTGTGATCCCTGTTTAATAGCGCGGTGTGATCACCAATAGCATGTGTGTGATCCCTGTTTAATAGCGTGTGTGATCACTAATAGCGTGTGTGTGATCACTGATAGCGTGTGTGTGATCCCTGTTTAATAGCATGTGTGATCACTAATAGCGTGTGTGTGATCACTGATAGCGTGTGTGTGATCACTGATAGCATGTGTGATCACTGTTTAATAGCGCATGTGTAATCACTGATAGCGTGTGTGTGATCACTGTTTCATCGCTGTTCTCACAGCTGCTGGCTTGCTGCCACCGTGTAAGGGGCTGACATTGTTTCCTCTCTTGTGGTTGGGAAAACCCAGAGAAAGCTTTGCCACGCTCATAAACTCAGCTTTCGCCACACTGAAAATACCTTTAGAGCCTTGCCCAGCTGGCTCTGCCCTCCAGACACCACGGTGGTCTGACCGACCCTCACTGTCGCCCTGCTCTGCAGTGGGCTGGCTGCAGGAGTCGGGCCAAGGGAGCCCATTTCCCTCATCTCTCTCCCTAGAACCGGCCACAGCTCGGCCACCTGTAGCTGCTTCGCCTCCTGCACAGGTGCGGCCCTGAAGCAGCCTCAGGGACTCTGGGCTCGTGGCACCTTCCTGGTGAGGGCTCAGCTGAGGCTTCCTCCTGCAGAGAACTGGGCAGCGAGCTGACCGCTGGGTTCCAGCCACACTGAGGCTTCCTCCTGCAGAGAGAACTGGGCAGCGAGCTGACCGCTGGGTTCCAGCCACACTGGGGCTTCCCTCCTGGAGAGAACCTGGGCAGTGAGCTGACCGCTGGGTTCCAAGCCGCACAGACCCTCCACCACCCACAGAGAGTCAGGCCAGAGGAGGCAGGAGAGCGGGACCACTTGGTATGGGGCCGGGCCCCAGCTCAACCACCCCAACCTCACAGACCACATGCGAGATCTACGGGAGACCATCCAGGCGGCCCCTTGGAGCCAGGACAGCCCCCAGGGAGTGGGGCTCCCCAGCACACGGGTGGCATAAAGAGATCTGGGACCCCCTTGGTACCGGGAATCGGGACCCCCAGCTGTGCTCCGGGTGGATTTGCGGCCCCTGACTAGGCTGGAGCCTTGGAAACAGCTGTGCTCCGGGTGGAAAGTGTTTGGGAATAGGAAGATAAAATACTCCAACAGTGCCTCCTCGGTGTGCCTGTGGCTGTGCGTGCCGTCATTTCCCGGGAGACTGCTCCTCCCGCTGCGCTGATGCGGCAGGTTTGCTCTGAGCACTGCCCAGCCCAGCTGCAAACATCTACCAGCCCCAACAATCCAGGACTACGGCGACTCTCCACTCCGTGTTCCTACTCTGAACCGCGTTAAGGGTGGCGTTATTTTCCTGTTTGACGTTTAGAATAAAAAGAAAGAACTAGAAACCTTCCTTTGCCTGGTTCCCACACCCACCTGGTGCTTTATCCCTGCTCTGAAATCACATGTCGTTCCCATGGGAGCACGGGAGAGGTGTGTTCAAATCACATGTCCTTCCCATGGGAGAGCGGGAGAGGCGTGTTCTAGGAGAGGCCGATGCTTCATTTCAGACCGTTTGATACTCGAGGACACTGGCCCCTTCTCTACCCGCCTCAACTCCTGTTTGTTTCTCTTAAAACCAGCCCCGCTGCTCTGCACCAAGGCCACTCTGTCTCCAGGGTTTTGCTTTTATCTGCCCGGAGCTCAGGGGTCCCATGTTAGCAGAGAACATCCCAGGCCTAGAGGTTGCCTGGCAGGCGGGTCTGTGGGTGCCTCCTCTACACAGCTGAGGGTGACAGGGTGACCTTGGGCCAGGCCGAGCCTAGAGAGCATCTTACAACCAGGGACGGCCCAGGGGGCCCAGGACACCCACAGAGGCATTTCCTGTGGAGCCGCAGCTGTGGGGCTCCGTCCAGGAGACCGAGTGGGCCTGAGCTGGAGGGTCCACGAGCTCTTGCCTCCCTGCATGTGGCCCCAGGACAAGAGCAATGGCTGCTGACGCCCCAGGACTGCGACACAAGCAGGAACAGCGTCTGGGTGGGGCGCACCCTCGCAGCACCCAGCTCTGCTTGCAGGATTCAGGCCGGGGTTGGGCACGTCCCGGGCGGCTTCCCCTTATGCTGCCGCAGGGGGGGGGGGGGCAGGAGGTGCCCCCAGCTTAGCCCTCTGCTGGGCGTGGGTGTCCCCAGAGCCTCCCGGTTCACACCACACACCCACAGTCCCTGGAGTCCAGGTCAAGGCACAGGGCCGAGAGCTCAGGAGATGGTGCCCTCCGGGAGACGGGCCCCAACTCATCCTCAGGCACCAGAAATAGGGCCCAAGTAGAAGAGGCCAGGGTGCCCAGCCAGCCAGCCAGGTGCCAGCTGGGCTCGTCTCGGATCCTGGAAGGGTGAGCTGCGTGCCCATGGCTGCCCACCCGGGACGATGGAGCCTCAGCGTGGCCCTTTGTCCAAGGCTGATGAGAGTCTCACCCTGAGGGCAGAGGGCAGGGCCGGTGTGGGAGCAGCTGAGGAGAAAGTGGGCACAGGCGGGCGTGTTGCCACTGAAGGAGTCTACCTGGGGACCAGGGGGCTTCCCGGGCATTTTCTGGGAGCTCACCATGAGGGGGCTTCCCGGGCATTTTCTGGGAGCTCACCGTGGGGCAACAGCTCTGGCTCCTGGCCCCGTAGGGTCCCCATTTGTGGGCAAAGACACTGCACTCTGCATAGGCCCGAGGAAGCAGCACCCATAGGTGCAGTTCCTGTGAGCTGGGCGGCAGGGAGGCGGGGGTGGGGACCAGATCATGGTACCCCCATCATGCACCGTGGAGGACAGAAGCTTCCAGTCAGCTCTGTACCATTCCAAAGCCGGAAGGTCCCTTGGCTTGGCATGAAGCGTGTGATTACAGCTCCATCATCACCCCTGAAGGAACCAGCTTCCCACTTAGATGTATACAAACAACTTTCTAATTTGGGGTCAAGCATCCTAACACTCTGTGAGGCTTCACTTTTAGATTTAATTACATGCTGTTAAAAATGTCCTCTTCCATGGCACAGTCCCGGAAACTCTTAGTTTTGCAGCTTTTTCGTAAACTAGAGATTATTGCCTCGTTAAGATGCTTTTTTAACTGATGTGTTACCCAAAATCTGCTTTCTGGAAACTCCTCCCTGTGTTATTACCCCCTGAGCTGAGCAGCTAGGAACATCCTAGCTGATGCTGATGTGTTCCGCCCCATGGGACGGTCCTGGGAGCAGGAGGTAGGGGCGGGGAGGACGTGGGCATCCTCCTTCCTGCAGCCACAGAGCCCAGGCATGAGCCGCAGAATGCCAGCACGAGGGAGTTCTCCTTGGGCCCTCCACTGGACCTCTGACCATTTGGCTGTGAGTATCCAGGAGGAGCCCCTGGGCCCGAGCCCCCACCTCCAAAGGCTTCTGGCCACTGCAACACTGAGCCACGCACAGCGGAGGAAAGGGACAGGAACACTGGATGACAAGGCGCTGAGTGTCCCTGGAGGGGGAACCAAGGTATGCAACCAGAGAAAAGCAACTCGGGACAAATGGAAGCGGTCCAGCGACACGAACAGGGCGACCAGGTGCGACGGGAATCTGAGGCCACCATCTCTCCTCTTCAGGAGGAGTCGGAGTGCAGCCATCAGCGAGGGTAGCCCTTCTCTCCCGAGGGTCAGCGAGCGCAGCCCCAGTGAGGGTAGCCCTTCTCTCCCGAGGGTCAGCGGCGCAGCCCCAGCGAGGGTAGCCCTTCTCTCCCGAGGGTCAGCGAGCGCAGCCCCAGCGAGGGTAGCCCTTCTCTCCCGAGGGTCAGCGGCGCAGCCCCAGCGAGAGTAGCCCTTCTCTCCCGAGGGTCAGAGAGCACAGCCCTTCTGCCCAACAAACCCACGTAGGGGCGACCATCCCTCTTCTGCCCTTGTTTGCTGGGACTAAGGCAACCGCCCCAGCCCATGGGAAAGTCTGGACTTATACATGCGCCCCACACTCTCTGGGGCAGGTCACCCACACCCCAGCACACGGGTGATGAGCAGCCATGCCTGGTGTCGGCAGAGGCGGGGAGAGGGCAGAGCCCGGCCAAGCTCTCCAGTGTGGCGTGAATGACAGCAGGAAGCAGAGCCGGGGTCCCCCTGGCAGGGAAAGCAAGCAGTGAAGCTGGGATCTGCAATCAGCGCGGCAGAGACGAGGGGAGCCCATGCGCCGAGAGGTGCCCAGAGTGGGCAGGGAAACCCCGAGTGAGAGTAAGCGCCAGTCACACAGATGACGCCCAGATGCTGGGTTTCAGCTGAAAGCCGCAGCCTCCAGAGAACCAGGATGCCCTCAGATGAGGGCAGAGCAGCTGCAAGCTGCAGCCAGTATGGAGACAGCAAGGCCAGACATAGCTGGCCACGGTCTCAGAGCAGCAGAGGTCATTTGCTCTGGTAAAAGGTAAAAACATTGAGGAGTGAGGGCAGGGAAACAGTCTAGGGCCTTGCACGTGGCTGACCCCAGGTGGATGACCAGCATTTTCTGGTCCTCTGAGCACTGCCAGGAGCAACTCCTAAGCACAGGGCCAGGAAGAACTCCAAAGCACCCCCAGGTATAGCCCCAAAACAAATAAAAATGTCAGGGAAGAAACTGTGACCATTCTTGCAGAAATGACAGAGCAGAAAGTCTCCACTAAGAAGCAGGAAGCATCAGCAGGGAAAAAAGAAAGATACGCATGTTGGGGAACACCAGTTGGGAAACAGTAGTTGAGGCCAGGATTCTGAGCCTGGCCTGAGACTATAAATAGGAGCCCCCAGGGGAGCATCCAGGGGTTTCTGGATGGAAAGAGAAGTGGCCCCTGGTGCCTGAGCCCAATAGCCAGCACCAGGGGAGAGAAGCTGCTTCTGGGCCTAGGCTGGAGGGCCAGGACCAGAGTCACAAGGCCTGATGCCTGGGCCTGAGGGCTAGCGCCAAGGCCACGGAACAAAAGGGCAACAGGGCAACAGGACCAAACAGAGAAACAAATAGAGGTAGGAAGACAGAGTAACAGAGTAACAAGAGGCAACAGAACAAAACGGTGAAACAGGAAAAAGAGACAGGTGCCAAGATAAGTAGAGAAACAAAGAGAAGAGTCCCTGAAGAGAAAGTCCGGCGCGGAAAGGAACTAAGAAAAGAGGTCCTGAAAGAGAGGTCCCGGGGAGAGGACCTGAAAAGTGAGGCCCCTGAACAAAGATGTCCAGAAGAGAGAAGCCAGCAGGGGAAAGAAAGATACATAGAAGAGCCATGTGGAAATTTCAGGACCGAAAAAATACAAAAATGAAAATGTAAAAACTCAGTTGATCGGAAGAAAGAAAGGAGAAAGTCAGACACTGGCAGATGGAACAAGAAAGAGCAAAGACTGAGAGAGATGGGCAGAGCCGGGCCAGCCAGACTGAACCAAAGCCTGGGTGTGGGTCGAGTGAGGAGAGCCCCGGGCGGAGGAGGAGGCAGCCTGGAGGCAGAAGGGTTAGGAGAGATGCTGGCTGGTGGCTTCAGCGGAGGTCACAACAACAAGACAAACCCACTCAAGTTACATCATAAACTCCAGGAAACAAACACAAAGCCCCAGGCAGGAGAGGGCCCATTGCGATGCCACCTGAGTAAGTTACACAGGCCGGGTACCCTGCAGAAGGCAATTCCACTGACCGGCAATTTTCCCAAAGGGCACAGAAGTAAAGGAGCGGAGGAACCCTGGAAAGAGGGGAGTACAGAGTGTCCTTCAGAATCCTATACCCAGTGGAAATACCCTCCAGGAACCAAGGAGGAAGCAAGACGTCTCAGGGGAGGTCAATGCTGAGAGCGTCAGCTGCACCCTGCTGTGACAGACTGAAGGAGCAAGTTCCCAGGACAGAGCAGAGCTGGCAAAGGGACTCAGCAGTCGCACCGACACAGAACGTGAACGTGTGGACAGGTAAGTGTGCGCCCTTGCCCTGAGCTCCCTCAGTTATGTTGGAGATTGAATAAGAGATGACAACACTGTGTTGCGTTCAGACATCTCTGCTCTGTGGACAGCTGTGCAGGCAGACGTGGAGGGAAGCATCGAGCAGTCTTGCGACTTGAGGCCAAGATGAAGGACGGAGCAGAGCCACGGCCGCTGGGGCTGGACGCAGGAGGGAGCCCAGCCGCGTATCTGCACACTCAGAGTGAATCTCTACCCGGGAGTGCTGAGCCTCACTCCCTGGGCTCCCTCGTGTTCTCAGCGCACCAGCGTTAGGAGAAACCATGTGGCACTTCCTGGACCTGTGGGCCAGCGAGCAGGCAGGCATTCAAACACCTCCTGCCCCTTCTACACGGACCCCTTCTATATCTGGAACAACTGAGTCCTCAACTCCCCCAGGGAACCCACCCCGAAGGGGCTTGTGGAACCCAGTGCAGCACTTGGATGCCGTCCTGAAGACCGTCCTCTCTGAACCTGACCTCTGCCCCCGTCCTCTCTGAACCTGACCTCTGCCCCCGTCCTCTCTGAACCTGACCTCTGCCCCCGTCCTCTCTGAACCTGACCTCTGCCCCCGTCCTCTCTGAGCCTGACCTCTGCTCCCATCCTCTCTGAACCTGACCTCTGCCCCCGTCCTCTCTGAACCTGACCTCTGCTCCCATCCTCTCTGAACCTGACCTCTGCCCCCCGTCCTCTTTGAACCTGACCTCTGTCCCCGTCCTCTCTGAGCCTGACCATATGCTCCCATCCTCTCTGAACCTGACCTCTGCCCCGTCCTCTCTGAACCTGACCTCTGCCCCGTCCTCTCTGAACCTGACCTCTGCCCCCGTGCTCTCTGAACCTGACCTCTGCCCCTGTCCTCTCTGAACCTGACCTCTGCCTCCGTGCTCTCTGAACCTGACCTCTGCCCCTGTCCTCTCTGAACCTGACCTCTGCCCCGTCCTCTCTGAACCTGACCTCTGCTCCCGTCCTCTCTGAACCTGACCTCTGCCCCCCGTCCTCTCTGAACCTGACCTCTGCCCCTGTCCTCTCTGAACCTGACCTCTGCCCCCGTCCTCTCTGAGCCTGACCTCTGCTCCCGTCCTCTCTGAACCTGACCTCTGCCCCCGTCCTCTCTGAACCTGACCTCTGCCCCCGTCCTCTCTGAACCTTACCTCTGCCCCCGTCCTCTCTGAACCTGACCTCTGCCCCCCATCCTCTCTGAACCTGACCTCTGCTCCCGTCCTCTCTGAACCTGACCTCTGCCCCCGTCCTCTCTGAACCTGACCTCTGCCCCCTGTCCTCTCTGAACCTGACCTCTGCCCCATCCTCTCTGAACCTGACCTCTGCCCCGTCCTCTCTGAACCTGACCTCTGCCCCCGTCCTCTCTGAACCTGACCTCTGCCCCCGTCCTCTCTGAACCTGACCTCTGCCCCCATCCTCTCTGAACCTGACCTCTGCCCCGTCCTCTCTGAACCTGACCTCTGCCCCCTGTCCTCTCTGAACCTGACCTCTGCCCCCCATCCTCTCTGAACCTGACCTCTGCCCCCGTCCCTCTCTGAACCTGACCTCTGCCCCGTCCTCTCTGAACCTGACCTCTGCCCCCCGTCCTCTCTGAACCTGACCTCTGCCCCCCATCCTCTCTGAACTTGACCTCTGCTCCCGTCCTCTCTGAACCTGACCTCTGCCCCCCGTCCTCTCTGAACCTGACCTCTGCCCCCTGTCCTCTCTGAACCTGACCTCTGCCCCCCATCCTCTCTGAACCTGACCTCTGCCCCCGTCCTCTCTGAACCTGACCTCTGCC
Source organism: Cryptotis parvus (assembly GCA_021461705.1). NCBI lineage: Eukaryota > Metazoa > Chordata > Mammalia > Eulipotyphla > Soricidae > Cryptotis > Cryptotis parvus. Next base: position 9,523 of record JAJIBD010002660.1, read on the forward strand.
CCCGTCCTCTCTGAACCTGACCTCTGCCCCCCGTCCTCTCTGAACCTGACCTCTGCCCCCGTCCTCTCTGAACCTGACCTCTGCCCCCGTCCTCTCTGAACCTGACCTCTGCCCCCCTGTCCTCTCTGAACCTGACCTCTGCCCCCCTGTCCTCTCTGAACCTGACCTCTGCCCCCGTCCTCTCTGAACCTGACCTCTGCCCCCCGTCCTCTCTGAACCTGACCTCTGCCCCCGTCCTCTCTGAACCTGACCTCTGCCCCGTCCTCTCTGAACCTGACCTCTGCCCCCATCCTCTCTGAACCTGACCTCTGCCCCCCGTCCTCTCTGAACCTGACCTCTGCCCCCGTCCTCTCTGAACCTGACCTCTGCCCTGTCCTCTCTGGAACCTGACCTCTGCCCCCTGTCCTCTCTGAACCTGACCTCTGCCCCAAACCTCTGCTGGGACAGGATTTCCCAGTGTGGTTGCTTAGGCCGGCCCCAGGTTCATGTACTTGGCAAACATCTCTCCAGCATGGACCACAGACGTGGACCCGGGACTGCTCAGACTGGCCCCCACAGTGCAGGTCCCAGCCTCTCGCTGGGCAGACCCTCTCCTCCCACACAGCCCGTGCTGCCTGCCGGAGCCCGAGAGCCCCTGCCTCACGGAGGCCCCTGGCCCGTCCTGTCAGAGAGCTCGCAGGAGGTCAGGGACGACCTTCCAGCTGTCGGGCCTCACCACGTGTATCTCCTCCTCCTCAGAGCCCCCTTCCTAACTACCCCGGGTCCTTTTTGATCCATTCTTTCCCAAGGCTGTAATTCCACATCTCTCTTGGTCTAGTTTTCTACACTCCTTTTACTCAGGTTTCCTAAAGAAGTCCAGGAATTCGTTCATTGGAACTAAGGCAAACAAACCGCCCGGATCTGGCGTGGGAAGGAGCATCAGTTGCCCGCACATCTTGCTGGGCGATCACCAGTTACTGGCGCTTCACTAACCCTGAGCAATTCCGTCCACTCGACCCACGCACAGAACATGAAAAAGAAGCACAACTGCCTGTTTCTTTCTGGATTAATAATAGATTAACAGTTTTTAAAACTCTCCCCCTTTCCATCCCCAAACATATTCTGTACTTTGCAACAGCAGAAATAATAGAACAGACCCCAAAGATGTTCCTACTAAGTCAAATAGGGTGCTTTTTATAAAAAAAAAATAAAGGAATATTTTTTGAGTCTAATGACTCCACGAGAATTAGAAGACTGTATAAATATATACTAGAATACAAGAATCCACGCACATTAATTATTCCCAATTTTTAGAAACAAAAAGACTAAGTCCCATGATGAAACATCTAATTTTTTCTTCTGTAATTAAAATTTTTTAACCACTGTCTTTTAATAGTAACTTTCATGAGAACAACAAAAGGTAATGTTTTTATTTTATAACGTTAATATGATGCTAAAAAATTCTGGACTTTTAATAAAAATTAATTATGTAAAAAATAGTTTTTAAAACTTATTCATGTCATAAAGTTAAATGGCACCAATAATTCATTCTCTGACTTTGCCCCATTTCCCCCACACACACAAACTATTTTTCCTGTCCTAGGAACTCCAGATGAGAAACCAGAGTGTGTTCACTTGTAAATATTTGCTAACACACACACACACACACACACACACGACAACTGATGTTCTGGGCAGAGGGTTCTTGGAAATATCAAGTTCTGATCATGTAACAGAACAAAGAAGTATTTTAAGTTTCAAGCCTTTAATCACTAGACAGGATAATATGAAGTTGAGTCCCTCTCGGCCAGAGGTGAGAGCTGACATTTGAATCCAGAGCCCTGAAGCTCAGCGGGCCTCGACAGGACGTGAAAGAACATACCTAGTCTTGTGCCGCAACACAAAGCCTGGCTCACTCCTGGCTTGCTATAAGGAAGCATCTGCTGTTGTTTTTAGTAACAGCGCGGGATGGAATTCGCGCAGATACCGATCACAGGTGAAGGAGCCCTGGAACTCTGCTCTCTGACAATCCAGGTCTCTGGGGACCCAGAGACCAACCAATTATTTAAGCTCTGGAGACGTTTCGGGGCCCTGTTTGGACTTGATTAAAGTACCACAGACAATCCAGGTCTGTGGTAAGGTCCACAGCTGGCAAGACAGAGATCCCAGGGCTACGCCAAGGCTGAGATCCCAGCACTAACCAAGGCTGAAATCCCTACTTTGGAGCGTGTGGACTATAAACAGGTGAATTAAAGGCAGCCGGGATGGTGATAAATATTTAACGAGGCCCATATTTAGTCGATCTCAGTTGCCTGCCCTGAGAATAATGACTCTGGCATTGGCGCCTGGCCTGGAACCAAGGGCCAGCTTGGGCCAGTTGGTCATCTGTCGACTCTCCTCATCAGCAAGAATTCACGAGGCTGTGACAGTGGGACCCATTCCAAACGCCAAGAACTTTATCCTGTTTTTGTCCTTGTTAAAGAGAATTTACTTAATAACCATGTGCTTCTCAGATTATAATGAAGTCCTCTACTGTAAGGGGGCCGGCTGCTCGTTCAATCAAGTCCAAACAGGGCCCCAAAACGTCTCCAGAGCTTAAATAATTGGTTGTTGGGAAAGGGAAAATTTTGAAGAGTATTTCTAAAAACAACACAGAGCTTTGATCATTTCTAATTACTGGCTCAACATCAGAAGACATTATTTTTTTTAATTACATTCTCTTTCAATAAATGTCATTCTTCTCTATTATTCATTAAGGCAAATCATTTTACTTTATAAATGTTCAGTCCGACAACTCCACTCTACAAATGGGGCAGCGACAGGCTTCATCTTGTTTTTCAGACTGCCTAATGGCAGAGTCAAGACTCTGAGCACCAAGACGGGCCCGAGACAGCAGGAGGTTGAACCCTGGCCTCAGAACCACTCAGGTACCCCGCAGCAAGGGACGCCTGGAACTCCAGGTATCTGACTACAGTTAATATCTTTAAACCTTATATTATTCTTCTCAAGGTCAAAATCTTTTTGAGATTGTCTTCATCTTATTTTTACAAAGCAGAAAATGTTCATTAAAACTTGGCTATTTAATTGCAATTTTTCTGAGTTAATTATCTCACACACACCAGCGGGTCTAGACAACCTGTTAAATTACCTCCAGACAGATGGGTTTTGGGACTGGGCCCATCACCTCTGGGACTCGCCCACCACACTAGCTGCCACTTTCGCTGTCCAGACGCTGGGAAACTGCCTCACAACCAGATTAACAGAGCAAAACCAGTTCGAGCCCAGGTAGGTGGCTCCCAGAAGCGGGAATCACTGGGAATTCGTCAGATGGAGTCAGGGGTCGGCCATTCCCCCTCCATTTTGTCAAGCCTGGTGGCCCCGCCCAGGAGCTGCCCTGGGGCCACCAGCCATAGCATGAAGAGCCTCATAGGCGGCTGGGGAAGCTGGAACTCGGCTCGCCCCAGGCCCAGCTGACTATGGGGCCCCCAGGAGGATAGATGGGTCTTGGGAGGGGCCCATCACCTCTGGGGGTCCGGGAAGCAGCCAGATGAGACTCGCCCACCACACTAGCCGCCACCTTCGCTGTCCGGATGCTGGGAAACTGCCTCACGACCAGATTAACAGAGTAAAACCAGCTCGAGCCCAGGTCGCACGGCCGCTTGCAGCCGCAAAGTCCATTAAAATAGTGGAGGCAGTTATGTTCTTTAATGCACTGCATTCCACGATGTGCAGGAAAGTTTGGGGGAGGGAGAGATAGAGAGGAGAGAAATGACATACAGAACCCGCCAAGTAGTTGAGGTGTGGGAGGGGGGGGAGGTGGGGACATTGATGATGGGAGATGGGTTTGGGTGGAGGGGATGGGTGTTGGAACACTGGAGAAGCAAAACTCGACATGAGCATCTTGCAATTGTATGTCTAAAATGGTGTAATAAAATTTGGGGGGAATTAAAAATAAATAAATAAATAAACCTCTTCAAAAAAATTACCTTCCAGAGAGCACAGCCATTTGGTTAAGCCGTTGCTGTCGCTAGACTCTGTTCTCCAATCGAGATTTCAAAACCCTGCTAGTATTTCCAGTTCCCCGTAGATTTAGGTTATATATGAATTGTTGACGAGAGTGGAGGCCCCAGTTCCTCCCGAGCAGCTGCTGGTACACGGCAATAAGGCCTCAACTCTGCAGCTCCGGCCCTCACTGGCCCACGCCGCCTCCTGCCACAACCAATGCAGGGAGGGGTCATGGCAGTCACGTGGCACGGTGTTACGCGGGACCACAGCTTCCAACCAATTCTGCTCTACTGGCAGAACTCTGGGTTCCGACTGCCAGGGAAGAAAGGAAAGTGTCGGCCAGCGCTAGCTGAACTTAAGGTCTCAGGGCCTGTAGTGATAGCACAGAGGCCAGAGCATTTGCCTTGCACACAGCCAACCCAGGCTCCATCCCTGGCATATGGCCCCAAGCACTGCCAGTAGTTCCTGAGTGCAGAGCCAGGAGTAAGCCCTGAGCATTGTCAGGTGTGATGAAGCAAGCAAGCAAGCAGAATGGCCACTGGCTACTCACCGCTGCCCAAGGCCAGTGCTAAGGGGGACGGAGGCAGGTGCTCGACTGTGCTGTGGCAGTGTCTTGGCTGGACAGTTTCCTTGGGCTCCTCAGACCCACCTTAGGTGCCAGCCTTCTAGGGAGGAGCTGGGAGTGAAGGCAGACGTGTGTGTGCTGGGGCACCCCCAGGACCCACCGTCCCGTGCAGAGGCAGGCGGTCTGAGAGTACATGGAGCTTGTCTGCAGGGGTGAGCGGGTGGGGGACTGGCCCACACCAGCAACAGCAGCCCGCGGGTGGTGGCCAAGCAGGGCCATGCAGAGGAACGTCTCGTCCTAGAGCCAGAACGGAGCAGAAGGAAGAGGCAGGGACGCCACGGCCCTCGCTCGGGCCTTCCTCAGCCGACCCGGCAGGGCCCCACAGCTCTTGGCCCGCGTCAAGGCCACACAGAGGCAAGGCGATAAATCTAGGGTGCGTCTGTCTCAGCAGCTGCACTGATGGGAGAGATTTATTTGTGTAATGGAGTTTTTGGGGCGAGCTGCTATTAATAGTCTGGCTGAGTCCTGCTATCAATCAAACTATCTTCTAAATCAAGACAGAGTGTGTCTCTCTGGAAGGGTCCACTTCCGCGTTCAGGGCCATAAAGCATGATGGATCATTTCATTTCTTAAGCGGCAGAGGAGAAAGCATCTTCCAAGAAAACCCACTTGACTGAGCAGTTCCCCTCCTTGCTGCTAAGCACCCACCTCCCAAAGGGGCGCTGACGGACTCTGAAATCCAGGAAATGCTGCATTTAAAATCATTCGGATATTGGTACTGTTCTGAGCGCCGGCGCTCACACACGTCCCGTCACCGCACTGGGGCCTGGGAGTCACGTTCCTGAAAGGACGTTTCCCTCGAAGTGGCGGGCCACTCCTTCACCACCTGCCAGAAACAAGGTGCCTTCACGTGAGGCTGAAACAGTGCAGACGAGACGCCAAGCCTTGGCCTGCTCACTCACGAGAGCCATTTCTCGCCTAGACGGGCTGGACATGTAATGCGATTTGGAGACAACCGCTGGACTAGAGCCGTTACCGACTGGATCCCACGGGATGCCAAAGATCACGTGGCCGCCCACCGACAAGATGGTCAGACTTCCTTGTAAAGACCCTGAAGGAACGGTTTGAGGCTCTTCATATTCCTGAATCAACCAGATGCCATTGGGCTACATTGGCACGTGATAGGGTCCAATGGAAATGTTACTGGCGCCCACTCGAGCAAATCGATGAATAACAGGATTCAAGTGATCAAGTGATCAAGTGACCCTAAGAATCTCAAGCAGGAGCCAGAGAGATAGTGCAGCGGGGAGGGCGCTTGTCTAGCCTGCAGCCAGCCTGGGTTCCACTCCCAGCACCGCTAGGGGTTCTCCCAGTGAAGAACCAGGAGTCAGCCCTGAGCAGCACCAGGTGAGGCGGCCAAACAAAACAAACACTAAGAACCTGAGAGCAGGAGAGAGAAGAAAGGCTTGTTTCCGTTTCCTGCCTGGGTCCCATCATTCCCAAGGGCGGGGTCTGCTGAACACGGAGCCCCGAAGGCCTGCTCTGGCAGCGGCAGGAGGGAGCAGGCCTCAGGGTCCTCCGAGATGGCTCTTTGGAGCTGAAAACGGTGCCCTGCTGCCAGCACTGAGGGAGGCCCTGCTGGACTCTACGGAGGACATTCACGCTGGGCAGGCATGGACCACGGGACAGGCCACTGCTCCGGGCAGCTGAGGAGACCCCTTGTCTCTGGCTGGGGGTCCCTGTGGGGGCGAGGGGCCTTTCTCTGTCATCTCAGTCAGCAGATCCTGCCTGAGGCCTCACAGTGAGCCTGGGCCCGGCCCTGTGAGGGCCGACCTTGACCGACTGGTGCATCTGTGCCCTCTCACAAGCCAGCCCCGATGGACCACGTTACTGACCATGTTCTGCCCATGCTTGTGGTGAAGGACCCGCCCTGCAGGGAGTCAAACCCCTGAGGGCTGCGGAGACTGTGACAATTCATCTGTGTCAGTGTGGCTGCACCAGGAGCAGAGAGGGCCTCCGGGCTGGTGGCAGCTGGACTCAGGTGACTGGAAGGGAGGGGAAGCCGCCCCCACAGCGGGGAGGGTCCTGGGTCAGCCAAGGGACTCACACGGAGGCCACCGAGCACTGGAGCAAGAAGAACCGGTGGGAGCAGCGAGAACCCAGCTGCCTGCCGGAGACCAGGGCAAGTCGCTCCTAAAAGGGTCCCAGGCCCTCCCCTCGGCCTTCTCTCCCCCCCCAACTCCCCTCACTCCTGTCTCCTCTCCCCACTCTCTCTTTCTCTGCCCCTCTCCCTCTCCTCTCTTTCTTACATCCCACTCACCCCCAGCCTCTGGGCAATACCCAAATCTATACTGGTGAGAAATAGATCCGTATGTCAGTGACTTTACAAAAACGGGGATTCTCATAACCCCAGAGTAAGGGGATCCTCATGACCCCAGAGTTCAGGGACCCTCATGACTCCAGAGTTTGGGGACCCTCATTCCCTTTACAAGAAAAAAACATCCAATCCTATCAAAAAATGGAGAGAAGAAATGAACAGAAACTTCCTCAAAGAAATTCACATGGCCAAAAGGCACCTGAAAAATGCTCTTCATCACGAGTCTCAAGAGATTCAAATCCAAACAGCTCTGAAATTCCTTCTCACACCACAGACACTGGCACACATCCAAAAGAATAAGAACAACCAGTGCTGGCGGGCATACGGGGAGAAAGGGACTCATCCATTGCGGATGGGAATGTGGACTGGTACTGCCTTTTGGAAAACAATATGGGCATTCCCAAAATACTAGAAATGGAGCTCCCATTTGACCCAGCCATACCACTCCTGGGAATATACCCTGGAGACCCAAAAGCACACAGCGGAAACACCATCTGCACTTCTGTGTTCATCGCAGCACTATTCACAATAGCCAGAATCTGGAAACAACCTGAATGCTCGAGAACAGATGACTGGAAAGGAAACTATGGTACATCTACACAATAGAATACTACACAGCTGCTAGGAAAAATGAAGTCATGAAATTTTACCTGCAAATGGATGGACATGGAGAATATCATGATGAGTGAAATTAGCCAGAAGGAAAAAGAGAGATATAGAATGACTGCATTCGTTTGTGGGATACAAAAATATGTGTAGTATGAGACTAATATCCAAGGCCAGGGAAAAGAGGGACCAGGAGCACTGGCCAGTGATAAATTATGATCATTTAATCTTTGGTAAAGGAACAAGAAATATTAAGCAAATCAAGAAAAGCCTCGTCAACAAGTGGTGCTGGGGAAACTGGGCAAAAGCTGAACTCTGAAGTCTTTCTAACCCCACACACAAAAGTCAGATCAAAATGGACTAAAAAACCTCAACATCAGACCTGAATCCATAAGAAGAAAACATTGGCAGAACCCTCCAGGACTTGAAGCTAAAGGCATCTTTTGAGGACGAAACTCCACTGACCAGCAAGAGGAAGCCAAGATAAACAAATGGGACCACACGAAACCAAGAAGGGTCTCACCTCCACAGAGACAGTGACCAAGACACAGAGACAGCCAGAGTGGGAAAGAATAGTTACCAATTACCTGTCTGATAAGGGGTTAATGTCCAAGATACACAAGGAACTGGTAGAACTTTAGAAGAAAAAGAGAAAACATACAACCCCATTAAAAATGAGAAGAATGATCAGAAATGTCCTCAAAGAACAAACACAAAAGGCTAAAAGGCGCCTGAGAAGATGCTGTGTGTCGCGTCGCACCGGGTGCCGCAGCCACAGAGCAAAGGAGGAGCCGAAGCGGAAGCTCTAACCGGAAGGACACGCTGACACGTAGCGCCTGAGTCTTCCCTGCTCTGCGGCCAGCGGCCAGCAGGGAGAACCCCAGTGGCCGTGTAAGTGCCCGCGCACCCCAGCCTCTGCCGCTCCCTGGCCCTGTCACGGCCGGTGCTCACAGATTCGGCTCCCACAAGCCTCAGAAGACAATTTCCCAGAGCTGAGGCGGCGATTCCCTCCAGATGCAGTCGGAGATTGGGGATTGGGCATCCCCTTTGGCACTGCATGGGAAGGGAATGAGCCGATAATTTTCAATGTGACTCTGATGTCCCAGAGGAAGGGGCAGTTGGTGGGGAGCAGGTAGCCGCTGACCCTCTCGGGTGCTGTGGTGTGACTCTGGGGAGGTGCCTGAACTCTCCAGTCGTGTAGGGACTGCGCCTGTCTGGGAGACACACAACAGTCGTCATTGTCTCAGGATAGGCGCGGGGGCTCCCAGGACCCCCTGTTGAGAGCTTACAGAGGTGAGGGGCTGTGGACACTCTCCGAGGGCTGGAGCAGCTCAGGGCTGGTTGGTTCCCAGCTCCCAGCTCAGCCTCTAGTTCAGCCCAGTTCAGCCCGAGCTGCAGGCGAGCTGGGAGCCTCTCTAGAAGATCTGACAGTTACTCAGTGGACTGAAGTATGCTAAAACCGAATCATTTTCCTCCGCAACGAAAATTCTCACAGGAACGCCATTTCTTACAGTGTTTCAAGGACACTTTTTCCATCCTACATGAGGGGTGCAGGTGAGGAGTCAGGTGAGGAGGTCAGGTGAGGGGTCAGGTGAGGGGTCAGGTGAGGAGTCAGGTGAGGAGGGTCAGGTGAGGGGTCAGGTGAGGGGGTCAGGTGAGGGGTCAAATGAAGGGTCAGGTGAGAGGTCAGGTGAGGGGGTCAGGTGAGGGGGTCAGGTGAGGGGTCAAATGAGGGGTCAGATGAGAGGTCAGGTGAGGGGGTCAGGTGAGGAGGATCAGGTGAGGGGTCAGGTGAGGAGGGTCAGGTAAGGAGGGTTAGGTGAGGAGGGTCAGGTGAGGGGGTCAGGTGAGGGATCAGGTGAGGGGGTCAGGTGAGGGGTCAGGTGAGGGGTCAGGTGAGGGGTCAGGTGAGGGGTCAGGTGAGGGGTCAGGTGAGGGGTCAGGTGAGGAGGGTCAGGAGAGGAGGGTCAGGTGAGGGGTCAGGTGAGGGGTCAGGTGAGGGGTCAGGAGAGGGTTTCAGGTGAGGGGTCAGGTGAGGGGTCAGGTGAGGGGTCTTGTGAGGGTCAGGTGAGGGGTCAGGTGAGGGGTCAGGTGAGGGGGTCAGGTGAGGGGGTCAGGTGAGGGGTCAGGTGAGGGGTCAGGTGAGGGGTCAGGTGAGGGATCAGGTGAGGGGTCAGGTAAGGGGGGTCAGGTGAGGGGTCAGGTGAGGGGTCAGGTGAGGAGGGTCAGGAGAGGGGGTCAGGTGAGGGGTCAGGTGAGGGGGTCAGGTGAGGGGTCAGGTGAGGGGTCAGGTGAGGGGTCAGGTGAGGGGGTCAGGTGAGGGGTCAGGTGAGGGGTCAGGTGAGGGGTCAGGTGAGGGGTCAGGTGAGGGGTCAGGTGAGGGGGTCAGGTGAGGGGTCAGGTGAGGGGTCAGGTGAGGGTCAGGTGAGGGGTCAGGTGAGGGGTCAGGTGAGGGGTCAGGTGAGGGGTCAGGTGAGGAGGGTCAGGAGAGGGTCAGGTGAGGGGTCAGGTGAGGGGTCAGGTGAGGGGTCAGGTGAGGGGTCAGATTAGGAGGGTCAGAAGGGGGGGTCAGGTGAGGGGTCAGGTGAGGGGTCAGGTGAGGGGTCAGGTGAGGAGGGTCAGGAGAGGGGGTCAGGTGAGGGGTCAGGTGAGGGGGTCAGGTGAGGGGTCAGGTGAGGGGTCAGGTGAGGAGGGTCAGGAGAGGGGTCAGGTGAGGGGTCAGGTGAGGGTCAGGTGAGGGGTCAGGTGAGGGGTCAGGTAGGGCGGTGCAGGAGAGGGGTGTCGATGTGGAGAGGTGAAGGCCGGTGGGATCTGGTTGTGCGTTCATCGAGTAGCATCTACACCCGATGCTTCTGGGTGTAAACCACGTCTTCATAAACTCAGCCTCAGAAACACTGATCAGGATGCGGTTCTTCTCCAAGTCTTTATCTGTGCTGGCTTTCTGGGAATTCTGTGTGGCACCATGACGGAAACTGCCAAATTATCAATTTCAGCCCATCTGTACTTCGGACATTTTCTTCTCAAAAGCACTTTGCTGCTTTCTTCCTTGCTGTTGTTTTGTTTCTGTGCTTGGGTTTTCTCGCCACACCATTTTCTGTGCAATCATATTCTCTGACGATGCTTTCACAGTTAGTGTTGGCATCCCCGACGTGTCTGAGAATTCAGATGGGCCTGGCGGGTGGCCAGCTGCCGGCTCCCCTGAAAGCGGGCGTTGTGCGAGTGAGACCCTGCGGGGAGCCGGCCCGTGCCAGCCTCCAACCGCATGTTTGGGTTCGGTGACTTCCACAAATTAGTCCACAGCGTTTGTTTGAAACACCGAGGCCGGCTGCTTGGAGACGCAATTTCTGGTCCCTTGTTCAAGTGAGACGCCCAGGACCAACAGAGCCCAGGGGACAGGCTCTCACTGACCAGAAGGCCAAGCCCCGCCCGGGGTGCAGAGGGGCGTCAGGGGCCACATCCCAGCCAGCAGGGAGGAGGAGGGGAGGAGGAGGGAGGAGGAGGGGAGGAGGGTGAAGAGACAGTGGGACTGAACTGGGCATGGGCAGGCAGGACAGGGTAGTGTCAGGGTCCAGAGTCGCAGGTTCTCAGGAATCACAGAGAAACCAGCCAGTAATTCAAAATGCAAGTGGAGTTTAAGCCAGCTAGCTGGGGTCAAGCTCTCAGGCACACAGGCTAAAGCAAGACCCCGAGTAAGGGGAAGCTTTAGATTACGTAGCCACTATTCACGTCATAACCTCGCACACTTAAAGAAGAACGTGATTCAAAGAAAGTCATCGCTCAAGTTGCACAGACGGGTTGTATGGATGCGTCCTGGGATGTTCTAAACATGTGTGCGCTGCCTGCACGCAGCGGTTTCTAGATAACACGAGGGGTGGTGAAACTCTTACCTCTCAAGGCTGCCGGGCTGAGCCTTCCCGAATGTTCTTCCCGAGGCCGGATGGGGGGTGATGCCGAGCCCTCGGTGACTTTCCACAGCAACATGGGGGCCTTTTGGCTCATTGAGGCTGCTGCCGATTTGCTCACCCGAGGGCAGGACAGGGCAGGGCAGGGCCAGCTGCCCTCTCGACCGGGAGCTTCTGGCCCGCACCCTCCTGGCTTTCCCGGCAGCTCACAGGCAGAAAGGGAGCCGAAGCTCCCCATGGCTGCACAGGTGCCCATGAACACAGCCGTGGTTGGGTTTTGCATTCTGGCCTGAGCAAAGCACATTCTCCTCCCAGTGTGGAGAGGCGACAGCCGCAGCAGGGGTGAATCTGTTCTGCAAAGATGCAGCACCCGGAGCTGCTTCCATCAGCACGTTTCTAGCAGGCGGAAACAGCCTGACCATGGGCCGTCCCTGACAGGCTCTGATCCATAGGTCGTCCCTGACAGGCTCTGATCCACGGGCCGTCCCCGATAGGTTCTGATCCATAGGTCATCCCCGACAGGCTCTGATCCACGGGCCATCCCCGATAGGTTCTGATCCATAGGTCATCCCGACAGGCTCTGATCCACGGGCCGTCCCTGATAGGTTCTGATCCACAGGCCGTCCCTGATAGGTTCTGATCCACGGGCCGTCTCTCTCTGTGTGTTTCTCAGCAGCTGGCCGGCTGTGTCTCTCACCCCGTCGGCTGGCAGGGCCTGCGTCGTGCCTGCAGGTGGGGCCGTGTTGCTCATCAGGGCACTGCTGTGTCTGCGCTGAGCCTGCCCTTGCTGCTGGTGTCAGAACAGGGCTTTCATCTGCGGGGAATCTGTTTCCGGGTGTTTGCTGCTTCTTGCGATGCTCAACGATGATTGTAACAATAGTCATGAAAACTGCGTTTGGAGGCGCCCGATCAGCCTTTTATGTTCGTTTGGAGCCTCCGAAACCAGTCCTGAGCAGCAGATGGAGAGTCAGAGGCTGTGATTTGGAAGCGACACTGAGGCAGAGTTTGATTTCATCTGCGAAAGTGCCGTATCGTTGAGTATCAGGGTCTTAACTCCTACGCCCTTGAACTTGTGTACATGAAAAATTGTGTCTTCTGTTAATGTATCATAGCTCACAAAATGTCCCCGCTTAAATGAATTCCCATTTACTTAAAATCAGCCGGTAGGAACAGATTTGATGTTTGTTTTATTAGCTTTAGAGCAATGTAAATGACATTTTCTATTTCATCGCCAAAGTTTCCTAGTCACTTAGCCCTTAACGAAGCCCCCGCTATGCCAGCCTTACCCTGCACCCGCTCTGCCGGCGGGCTTGTTCCAGCATGTGGCCTGTGGAGCGGGGCCAGGGTCCGGTTGGCAGGCCAGAGGGAGGTCGCCAACTAGCCAGGGGGGGAGTTCGTTCCCATTGTCAGTGTGTATGTGGCCCTCTCCCGTGATCACAAACGCCACAGCAAGGACTGTGGCTGCATCAGAACAGGCTCGGAGAACTGTCAGACACGGCAGCAGCATGGGAGAAAAACAGGCTCGAGCACCAGCCGGCTCCAGGGCTCCTGTCTTTGTCCGGTGCCTCCCGGGTGCCTGCGCTGCTCTTGGCTCCGTGGCTTGGAGACCATGCGGGGCCACAACCCCTGTCTGCCACTCGGTGGCTCCTGCGTCTGTCCCCTCGTCCGGCTATGGTACTAGCAGTGGCACTGCCCGGCTCATCCTCACCGCACATGAGGCCCTTGAGCTGCCGTGAGCTCCGAGGTGGGGCGCCCTTTCTAGAGGGCTTCCTCATAAACAGGCCGCGTGAAAGATGCGATTCCTAAGCACAGACTATCATGTGCAACGTATATGCTGTTCCTTAAGGATTTGACTTTTTATTTGCATTATTGTTATCATGATCGCTGTAGTGGCATTTGTGATTAAACCCTGGACTGCCGCTGTGCCATGCTCGCTCTAGAGTGCTGACACCCCCCAGTCATCCCAGAGCCTAGAGCGCTGAGACCCCCACTGTCATCCCGAGCCTAGAGCGCTGAGACCCCCCACTGTCATCCCCGAGCCTAGGCGCCAAGACCCCCCCACTGTCATCCCGAGCCTAGAGCGCTGAGACTCCCCACTGTCATCCCCGAGCCTAGAGCACCGAGACCCCCTCTGTCATCCCCGAGCCTAGGCGCCGACCCCCTCTGTCATCCCCGAGCCTAGAGCGCGGGACCCCCCCCCCACTGTCATCCCCGAGCCTAGAGCGCTGAGACCCCCCTCACTGTCATCCCTGAGCCTAGGCGCCGACCCCCCCACTGTCATCCCGAGCCCCCACTCCCGTCCTGCCCCTTGGCATTCTCAGACCATAAACCCAGTAGCCATATCATAAGGCTTGTTCCTGGTGGGGACGGTCTCGCCCCTTCTTTTTGTTGGTTGGACTCCACATACGAGGGAGACAATCTGGTTTTGTCCTCTTCTATCTGAGTCACTTTCTCTGAGTGTGAGCCCTTCTGGTTCTGTCCGTTTTGTGGCCGGCCACACGACTCTCCCAGCTCAGTGGTGCTGGTGCTGCACTGTGTTTGCAGAGCACAGTCGCCGTAGCCGCTTGTCCGATGGAGCCCCTTTGTCGCTTACAAACCTTGGCTGTCATGGGACCACAGAGAGAGCACAGGTGTCGTGTGTCCTTTTTAGATGATCTTGGGCACATCCCTGGTGTAGATGCGCAGGGGGTGAGGTTGTGGGGTTGGATAAAAGCTCCTTTCCTAGCTTTCTGAGAACTCTCCAGACCGTCTCCCAGAGGAGCTGAACCACAGCACACCCAGCCACCGTGGCTGAGGTTCCCTTTGCCCCACACCCTCCAGCGTTACACACTGTTCCAGCCGTGAGTTGGTACCACACTGCCGTTTTGGTTCGTATTTCCCTCCTAAGCAGCAGAGAGTGTTTCCATTTGCCTGGTGGCCATCTTTATGAGCTCTTTGAAGACCGTTTATTCCTTCCCAGTTTTAATTTTGTTGTTGTTGACTTTAATTTTGTTGTTATTTCGTAGGACCCAGGTTTCGTAGAGACCTGGGCCCTAGGAAAGCAGGATGAGAATGCTATTCAGGTCTCCCAGAGAGGAATCGAAAGAGCTATGCTTGGAATATCACGCCTCACTCAAGTGAGAGAAGGAATCCGAATTCTGACCTCCATCGCTATTCCAGAATCAGGGACACTGTCTTGTTTGCCAAGGCATCGAAAATCAGATGGGCTGGACATGTAATGCGATTTGGAGACAACCGCTGGACTAGAGCCATTACCGACTGGATCCCACGGGATGTCAAAAGATCACGTGGCCGCCCACCTACAAGATGGTCAGACTTCCTTGTAAAGACCCTGAAGGAACGGTTTGAGGCTCTTCATATTCCTGAATCAACCAGATGCCATTGGGCTACATTGGCACGTGATAGGGTCCAATGGAAATGTTACTGGCGCCTGCTCGAGCAAATCAATGAATAACGGGATTCAAGTGATCAAGTTGTTGACTTGCTTTGAGAGGGTTTTCATGTATTTTAGATATTGGCCCTTTACCTGACATGTGACATGTGACTATTTTCTGTTGGTGTCTTTTTGTCTTAGGATTCTGGATGTTTCTGTGTTCAAGCCTGGCAAGCTACCCGTGTCATATTTGATATGCCAAATACCAGTAACAATTATAGACCTCATTCTCATGACCTGATGGAATGGTTTGAGACTCTTTATGTTCCTGGAGCAAGCAGATGCCCTTGGGCTCTACTAGCATGAGACAGGACATGTGGAGATGTTGCTGGTGCCCGCCCGAGCAAATTGATGATGAACGGGAAGACAGTGATACAGTGATTTTATACGAGACCATTTTGTACATCTTGTAATGCTGGTTTAGGAACAAAAACAACTTTAGCTGTTGGTGCTTGGTGTTGTTTGATGTTGCACCTTCAGATTCGAACGATAACCCACTGAATAGTGTTCGCGTTTGGGTGCCCCTCTCATGTAGTATATGGGCGCATCATAGCATCCTTTCTACCTGAGGGTTTATTCCAAAGATCAGCTGTGATTTTAAAAATTACACATGTTTAAATTTAGGCTTGGTGGTTTACCAAGTTATTTAAGGTTGAGTTTGGCTTGCTCGACTTCCCGACACGCCTTCCCTCAGCAGCGCTAGCTGCCTCACCACTATCCCCCTTGCTCTCACACCCGGCCGGCTTCCTTGGCAGGACATTCTGTTTTGTGCTGCAGTTGGCAATGCTCAGGGGTCACTCCTGGCTCTGCACTCAGGAATTACTCCTGGTGGTGCTCAGGGTCCATATGGGATGCTGGGATCCATCCCAGGTTGGCCGCACGCAAGGCAAACGCCCTCCCGCTGTGCTATCACTCTGGCTGTGACAGACACTTTTTAAGTGTGGTTGTAGCTCGGATCTCATGAATTTTATGGGGCTCCCTTAAGGGCTGTCCTTGGCTTTGCTCTTCCTGTTCCCAGTGTATCCCCGATTGTTGCCGCCTTATTCCGAACTGTCTTGGCATTGTTCTGATTGGATCTATTTTCATCGGAGCTCTCCGAACTTCCTGGATTCGGGGGTATGTTTTCAGTGAAGACTTTTCTAACCAAGACTTCCCCAATATCTCTTTCTTCTCGGGCTCTGATAATTTAGATTTGGTCTCTCTTCTTCGGGCTGTGCCATAGGTCTCTGGCTGGTCCAATGGACATGGCACGGGGCCGGGGAGTGTAGGAACAGAGAGCAGATGACCCCTTCTTAGCCCTCCTGGGGCTCCTGCTGGGAGTGTGAGGCTGATTGTGTGCTTAGACGCAGCAGGGGGCGCCCCCCAACCCGAGAGGAGCCCAGGAGCCAGAGCTGAGCAGTGTGTCACTCGGCGGTCCAGGAAGTGAGGTGGAGGCTGGCGTCCTGCCCAATGTGGCCAGCAGCGTCTTTCCCCAACAAAGGAAAATTTGTGAGCCAGAGTCACTTCAGTGTAATTCTAGAAACAAGGGCCGTTTCCCTGAAAGAAGGGAGGGTCCTTCGGCGTTGAGCAGGATGTTTGTGTAGAGAAACACTCACTTCTTCCATGCACTTTCGTTGGTTTTGGGGGGCAACTTCTCAGAGTACCTTAGATAGAAAAGTGGGGTTGATGATTTTCTTCCAGGAAAGTCTTTTCTCAAAGCTCTGACTTGGTACAATCTGGAGGCTTTGTTTTACTCTGATTCAGTGCTAGTTTGGATTTTTAAAAAATTATTTTTACTTTATCTGAGCACTATGACTTACAAATCCGTTTACAATTCACTTGTGGGCATTCAATGTTCCAACCCCTCCTCCTCTGTCACCTTCCCTCCACCGCCGTCTCCGTCATCCTAACCACACCCCAAACCTTAGCAGGCACAAAATTATTCAGTTTTTTTCTGCTTCTTACAACTAAATAGCAAGTGGAATTATAAAAATACTTCAATAGGGACCGGAGAGATAGTCCAGCGGGAAGGGCGCTTTGCCTTGCACACGGCCAACTCAGGTTCGATCCCCAGCATCCCATATGGTCCCCGAGCACCGCCAGGAGTAATTCCTGAGTGCAGAGCCAGGAGTAACCCCTGAACATTGCTAGGTGTGACGCAGAAAGCAAAATAATATGATAATAATAATAATAATCTGATAAAAATTTGTGAAAATTGGGGCTGGAGCGATAGCCCAGCAGGTAGGGCGTTTGCCTTGCACGCGGCCAGCCCATGCCGGCCCGGGTTCGATCCCGGCATCCCATATGGTCCCCCGAGCACCGCCAGGAGTAATTCCTGAGTGCAGAGCCAGGAGAAACCCCTGAGCATTGCGGGTGTGACCCAAAAAGCAAAAAAAAAAATGATGGAAATTGTTATATGTCATGATGGGGTTGAGCTCGTGTGTGAGGGTTTACTGAGCTGTTTGCTGCTGGTTGAGCTTGTGTTGTGTGCTTTTGTTTACTGAGCTTCCTGACTGTGTCACACCCTGTCTGATCTGCTCCTACTGTGCTGTCAGTGTTGGGGGGCTTGGAGGTGTCACGTTTGGAGGCTTCTTGCTCCAGCAGCTCTAGCGTCTGCAGAACTGTGTTGAGTTGACATGGTTGTGGCTGTGGGGCTTGCAGAAATATGGGGTTTGGGCCTAGGGGGAGCCGCCCGCCCCACTCTGAGAAGACCCCAGAGTTCGCAGCCTGAAGACTGGTGAGCCTGGAAGTTTGGGCCATTGGCATCTCTGCAGAACTTAGCTGTGAGGCAGTGGAGTAGGGCCGTTAGCACGGTGGCAGCCATGGGGTGTGGATGACACTGCCAGGGCTTCTGCGGGGTGGGACTCACCGTGCCCTTTCCGAGGGCCCCAGATTTTTTGGTCAGAATGCCGGAGCACCCCTGAGCTTGAGCAGCCTGGCCAGCGTCGCCTCTGAGATTTCGTTGGAATTGTAAGGAGGGGCTGAGGGCTGAGTTTGCACGGTGGTGGGCACGGGATGTCACTGGTTTGGAGCTTGAGGGTCACACAGTTGAGGTGCCTCCGCGTACCCCAGCTTGGCTGCCCCTTCCTTCCTTGTGTGCCTCCGGAATATGCCCTTTCCGGGGTCCGCGGGAACACGGGAGTGCAATGTTTCAGCTTCACGTTCGCTTCTTTTCCCCACTCCCCATCTGTCTCCAACACGGCGAGTGGCGTTCCTCCCATTAGCAGGATTTACGGTAGAAAATCACTTTGCTTTAAAAAGGGGCTTGACAGGGCAGAAATTATAAGCTGATGGCTTCATTTTTGAAACCTGAGCAGAAATAAACAAGGTTGTTCGTTTGAAATGTAATTCCTAGCCAATGAGTTTTAAGAAAAGCTACTCAAATTGCTGCTTACGGATTGCTCAAATAGACCCCCTAAAACATAGTTCATTTCTGAAATGATTCCAAATCTACTGGTTCTGCTCACATTTCCAGAATTCCCCACCTGGTGTTGGTGTTTCAGACCATGCTGAGGGCGCGTCTTGGCAGAGGCTCGGCTGCCCCGTGAGTCTGAGTCTCTGAGTGCGGCGCTTGGTGGAGGTTCGTGAGTCTCCGTGTGTGGCCCGCGTGTGGGTGCGGGACACCTGTGCATGGGCCAGTGGGGTCTTGCCCCTTCCCCACACTCACATATCTGCGGCCCTTCCCTTGGTTTTCCTTTTTCCTTTCCAATTAGTCAGATGGTGCATCGCAAAGGAACCACAGGGCGTAAGGCGTGGTGTGGAGAGTGCTGGGTCCCCTGCTCTCTCCTCAGGACCGTGGCTCACACCAACGCACCCCCACCTCCCATAAGTTCCCTCCATAACCCCAGGAACTTCCAGAAGGCATGGTTGCTCCTGGGCGAACACCTGAATGTGCCTCTGCGTTCCGAGCATGCCCGTGTCTTCTGGCTGAGCACCCTCGGACATAAGGCACAGGAATGTGTTCTTAGCAAAGGGAGCCCCCAAGTGATCTCAGTAATACGGAAGACACCATTCTGTGTCCCCGCCTCCCAGCCTTCACTGGCTGCTCCACATGCCCACACCATGCCTCTAGGGCCGAGCACAGCGACACGGGACCAGACACCTTCCTCTGTGGTCCTGTGTCCTTGGGGCCCTCAGGAGACATTCTCCACATGCACTCACGTGCTTGCATGCACACATGTATTCATACACATGCATGTACACAAGCATGCACATATACACACATGCACATACACATATAAATATGTACACATATGCACATGTACACCCACACATGCACACACATACATGTACACACGTGCACACATACATGTGCCCATATGCACATGCACACCCACCACACACGTACACACATGTATATACACACATGCACACATACATGTGCCCATATGCACATGCACACCCATCACATACATGTGTGTGCACATATGCACATGTACCAGCACGCACATACAAGCACACATGTGTACGCTCTCATATACACATGCACATACATACATGCACACACATGCACATGCTTACCTGTCTGCTGGCTGGGGGCTGAGGTGACAGAACAGTTTCTCCCCCTTCTGCAGGCTCAGGACCAGGTGGCTCTAGGGGCCTCCCCTGCTGAGGAGAACCACATCCTCACTGCGTGCCTTGGGGGGCTCAGTGCTCTGTGGCGCTGCCCGCCTCTGCGGTGTCAGCCTCAGCAGCCCTGGGACTGGCCCGGGGTCCGGCCCTGCCCTGACTCTGCTCTGGGCTCAGTGTTTGGGCCCTGACGCTATGGGCCGAAGTGCTCCAGACTGCACAGGCGCCAGCTGGGCTGCGGAAGCCCCCACCCCACAGCTGTGGCCTTCTTTTACCTCTTGCTGCTAATCTGGAGAATGGATTAAAGTGGAAAATAGCATATAGGGTTATTTTCCTTGGCTAGTGGAGCTAAACGTGTGTTAGGGACCCGTACCATGAGGAGTAAGTTCGGGTGTGCCTCAGTATAAACCAGTGACAGTCAGCCCTGAAGCCGGGTTCGGCCCTCCACCTCTGGCTGAGCCTTCGCTGGTTACCGGCCCCAACCCCTCCCACTCGTCAGCTCATACTCTAGGCTCAGTGTTGTATTCGTGATTGTTTGGTGTCTCTGCAGTGAAGCGAGGCCCTCAGGCCTGTGCCCGGACCAGTTCTGAGCCTCGTGCCCTCCTTTTCCACCCAGAGCTGAGCGCCTTCTGCATTGTGCACATCCCACTTTGTTTCCAGCACGTGGCCGCTGTGAACAGCTGCAGGAAACAGCTGCGCACGTCTCTTCAGATTGGTTTGGGGGTTGATAAAGATGCAGAAGTGTGCCAGCTGGGTCGTACTGAGTTTGTTTTGAATTTTCTTGATTGGCACCAGGTGGAGCTCAGGGCTTACTCTTGGCTCGTGTTCAGGGGTCACTCCTGGTGGGCTCAGAGGACCCTATGGGATAACAGCCCAGATTGTCTTCGTGCAAGGCAAACACCTTCCCTGCTGTACTATCTCGTCAGCCCCTAAGGTTCTTAGTTTTTAAATATTTTATTTAGTATAATGGTTCAATGCCATAATTTTAAGCACCAAGAGTGAAGTTAGACACCTAGAGCTCAGGTCATCATGGCAGGAAGGCAGGAACCACAGTGCGACAGCCTAGAGCTGACCCTCCTTCCTCCCTCCCTCCCCACATGCGAAGTCCGCCCAGAAACCAACATTACAGCAAGCGGTGATTCAGGAGTGAATGCTGGATTGGCTCATTTGGTAGCAATAATATTTTAATGAGCCAATTTGCTGTTGGCCATCATGACCAGATAACGGCCTGGTTGGACCGTGTGGACCTCGGAGATAAAGGGCTTAAGCAGCCAGTGAGGCTGATGGTGCTGTTTCCTTCTATGGATGGCCCGTGGCCTCCCCAGGGGATCATGGCTGAAATGCTCTTGGCTTTCCTTCATGATTCTTGCTGATCTCAGCTGCATTAGGTTTGTGCGTGTGTGGTAAATAGCAACATAAATCACAAACTGTTGAGTCCGATTTTAATTATTTAAAAAGGGTTAATTCTTTTTTGGATTTTTTTTCATTGTTTACTATTTCCAATGTCTTCTAATATGTGAAAATAAGAAACATCAATTTTATTTCCCATGCAATTGTCTAGGGTTGAATAGCCCCAAATCTAGCAGTTTGGGGCTATTTTTACAAGTGTGTATATTTGTAAGAGAGGAACTTTGAGTAGGGTAGGGAGCCTAAGAGAAATACAACTTGCTTGATAATGACCCACACAATGTGTCCTTTGTTCATGGAATGAAACAGCAGAATCTCCCTTTGGGGGGCACTTGAGACTTTTTTTGCAATAGAGGTGGTCATCGTCCTTCTCCACTCATCCATCCATCACTTCATCCACCGCTACCCGTTCCTCTATCTCTCCTTCCAATTATCCACCCATCCATCCAACTATCTACCCTCCAGCTATCCATTTGTCCAGATGGATATTCTTTATTCTTCCATCCATCCATCTACCTACCATCCATCCATCCATCCACTTACTCACCTATCCACCCTTACATTCTCCCATCCATCCATCCATCCATCCATCCATCCATCCATCCATCCATCCACCACCCGCCCATCTCACAGTATTCTTCTAGGAAGCAACATAAACCATAGGTCATTGCTCTGAGACCTGGAAACAAACCAATTGGCAGGTCTTGGTGAAGATGAATGGGAGGTACTGTGGGGAGGGCCAGTGCTCCCTCCTCGCTGAGGGGGCTGCTCTCCCTTAGGGCTCTCCCTTCACTCCCGATAGGTGTTCTGATCATAGGACACCTGCCAGCACACACCTCAACTTAAAACAGACACCAATGAGACTCACAGAAATCTCTTCGTGCAAACAGGCATGAAGACAAACACGTGTGTCATAAAGTATTGCGGTAGTGATGTATTTACATTTCTGTGCACAGTCACGAATCATGTAAAGAATTTGTAGCAGGATAGAGAGATGCCTACAAGGTAATACAGACCATTGTATCTGTATGGGACAGCACAGACTTTTGTGTGTCTGTAGGGGACATCACAGACTGTTGTGTGTCTATAGGGAACAGACTGTTGAATGTCTATAGGGAACAGACAGACTGTTGCATGTCTATAGGA
Source organism: Cryptotis parvus (assembly GCA_021461705.1). Lineage (NCBI taxonomy): Eukaryota > Metazoa > Chordata > Mammalia > Eulipotyphla > Soricidae > Cryptotis > Cryptotis parvus. The sequence goes on from JAJIBD010002660.1 coordinate 31,491, forward strand.
AACAGACAGCCTGTTGCGTGTGTATAGGGAATAGACAGACTGTTGTGTGTCTATGGGGGGACAGCACAGACTGCTATGTGTTTATAGGGACAGAACTCATCACTTTTGTTACAACTTATTCTTGGTTCTGTGCTCAGGAATCACTCCTAGCAGTGCTCAGGGGACCATATGGGTGCAAGGATTGAACCTGGGTCAGCTGTGTGCAACACCAGTGACTTACAGCCCTAGAACTGGTCACTATTTCTTTTTGCTTTTTGAGTCATAACTGGCGATGCTCAGGGAGTTACTTCTGGCTCTTCACTCAGGAAATACTCCTGATGGAGCTCGTGGGACTATATGGGATGCTGGGGATCGAACCTGGGTCGGCTGCATACAAGGCAAATACCCTCCCTGCTGTGCTATGGCTCCAGCCCTGGAACTGGTCACTCTTGATGTTGCCACAAGTCACCGTATATATGGCGCAGATATGCGAGAGGTTTGCAACTTTCCATGGCCAACCACTTATTTTGGAATCACTAGATCACTAGACATCCCATTGTTCATAGATTTCCTCGAGCGGGCACCAGTAACATTTCCATTTGACCCTATCACGTGCCAGTGTAGCCCAATGGTATCTGCTTGCTTCAGGAATACGAAGAGCCTCAAACCGTTCCTTCAGGGTCTTGACAAAGAAGTCTGACCATCTTGTAGGTGGGCGCCACGTGATCTTTTGACATCCTGTGGGATCCAGTCGGTAATGGCTCTAGTCCAGCGGTCGTCTCCAAATCGCATTACATGTCCAGGCCATCTGATTTTCGATGCCTTGGCAAACAAGACAGCATCCCTGATTCTGGAATAGCGACGGAGGTCAGAACTCCGGATTCCTTCTCTCACTTGAGTGAGGCATGATATTCCAAGCATAGCTCTTTCAATTCCTCTCTGGGAGACCCGAATAGCATTCTCATCCTGCTTTCATAGGGCCCAGGTCTGTGAGGCATATGTTAATGCAGGGAGAAAGGTGGAGTCAAAGAGATGTGCCTGGAGCCGGAGGTTCTTTGTCCTTTTAGCTATTTCTTCGATGCTTTTGAAGGCATTCCATGCCGCTCTCTTCCTCCTGCACAGCTCAGGTTTTAGATCATTCATCATGTTGACTTCTCGACCTAGATACACATAACTGCTGCATTCAGAGATGTTTGTTCTATTGAGAGTGAATGGGGCCTCTGGAACTAGTTCATTTTTCATAAACATAGCTTTCTTTAGATTCAGTTGTAGATCTATCTTTCCACATTCTCAGTTGAAGTCAGCCAGCATTTGTGCCTCTTGGCTAATGTTTGGTGTTATTAGAACGATGTCACCAGCAAGGCGGAGGTGGTGTAGTCGCTGACCATCTATCTTCATTCCCATTCCTTCCCATTCTAATTGTCGCATGATGTTCTCGAGGGTGGCACTGAAGAGTTTCGGTGAAATGGTATCACCTTGATGAACTCTTCTTTTGACATCAATGATCACTCCCTTGTAGAATGGTGAGATCCTGGTGGTGAATCCGTAATACAGCTCACGAAGGATCTTGATGTATTGGGTTTGAACATCCTGTTTGGCTAGGGCTTCAATAACTGCTTCAGTCTCAACAGAATCAAAGACTTCCTTTTTTTTTTTTCTTTTTTGGGTCACACCCGGCAATGCTCAGGGGCTTCTCCTGGCTCTGCACTCAGGAATTACTCCTGGCGGTGCTCGGGGGACCATATGGGATCCCGGGGATCGAACCGGGCCGGCATGGGCCGGCCGCGTGCAAGGCAAACGCCCTACCCGCTGGGCTATCGCTCTGGCCCCCAAAGACTTTCTTTAAATCAATGAATGCAACAGAATGGGAGAACTGATTTTTTGGAACTAATATTCCAAAATATTATTTTGGAATATCTCTTTTAAATATCAGAAGTACTTTACACTTGGTGGAGTGCATACCATGCTTAGGAGGAAATCGGTGTGCGCAGAGTGAGGACCAGCTCCTTTCTGTGAACTTGCCCCCTTCCAGCGACACAGGGACAAATGCCTTCTTTCTGACTGGAACTTCCGTCACTTCTTTCTGACTAGAACTTCCGTCACTTCTTTCTGACTGGAACTTCCATCACTTCTTTCTGACTGGAACTTCCGTCACTTCTTTCTGACTGGAACTTCTGTCACTTCTTTCTGACTGGAACTTCCGTTTTTGGATGGCTTGGCACTACCAGCAGTGCCTGGACACTGTGTGGTGCTGGGCTGGAACCAGGCCCCCTACGAGCCTGGCCAGTGTTAGCCCTGGACATGTCTCTGGCCTGATACAGACTTTTCATTTCAGACTGACTTTGTTTCCCCTTGCCACAGTTTCCCAAATGATTTCTGCAGTTAACTACAGGACATATTTGTGATTCTGAGATATAGTCATTTGCATCATTGGGAAATGACAGAAAAATAGTGTCATAGAGAGGTGAGGATAGATAAGAGAGGAGAGAGAGAGAGAGAGAGAGAGAGAGGTAAGAGAGTTAAGAGAGGAGGGGAGATTTGAGGAGAGATGAGAAAGGTGAGAAGAGATCTAAGAGAGGTGAGGAGAGGTGAGAGATGTGGGGGAGGAGGTGAGGGGGGAGGTGAGAGAGGTGAGGGGGGGAGGAGAGGTGAGAGGGGTGGGAGAGGTAAGGCGGTGAGGAGAGGGGGAGGGGAGGTGAGAGATGTGGGGAGAGGTGAGGAGAGATGAGAGAGGTGAGGAGAGGTGGGGAGAGGTGAGAGAGCTGAGGAGAGATGAGCAAGGTGAGGAGAGGTGGGGAGAGGTGAGAGAGCTGAGGAGAGATGAGCAAGGTGAGGAGAGGTGAGAATGTGGGGAGAGGTGAGGAGAGATGAGAGAGGTAAGGAGAGGTGAGAGAGGTGAGGAGAGGTGAGAGGGGGTGGGAGAGGTAAGACGGGTGAGGAGAGGGGAGGGGAGGTGAGAGGGGGTGAGGAGGTGAGAGGGGTGGGAGGTGAGGAGAGGTGTGTCTCTGTGTGAGTCTGTCCCCTCAGTCCTTCCTGCCCCCTGTGCTGGCGCTGCTGAGAGCATCCTGCGGTGCTGAGTAGATGCATTTTCCCTCTGTTGATCACCTCATACATGACCTTGGGCTCCAGCCACTGCCTGGGCTCTGGGGAGCGTCTTCCTGGCTTGCAGAACGACGCGCTCTGCTCTGCGCTGGGCTGGGGACCAGACTCGCCCGTTATGCCCTCCAGCACCCGCACTGAGCACGTGCAGGAACTAAACTCTCATGGAGGAAGGAAACAGACGGTTTCTGCTTCATGAGGTGCTGGAAACAACGGTGGTCGCGGTGGCCCGGGGCAGGTGCCCCCAGGGCGACAGCTGGGTCTGAATCGGGGCAGGTGCCCCCAGACAATAGCTGGGGCTTCGTTGGGCGCAGTTCTGGGTCCGGGGCAGACGGGCTGCCTCTTACAGCGTGTCTCGGCCGCAGAGCATTTCTGCCCGGTTCAGCGATGCCCTGAGGCCCAGCGAGGGAGACTCCCCCGTGACCTCATTCTGTCTGCGCGTGTTCACATCAGCATTTCCAGAGTGTCCTCGTGTCTGACGGGCCGTTGGGGCATTTCCTCAGATGAAGACCCTGTAGCAAGCGCGTTTCAGGAACGCCAGGTCTGACCAGCTCACGGGGCTTCTGTCCCAGAGGACACCCCAGTGCTCGGAGCCTCGGTCCTGCGGCTGCCCGCCGGCGCTCAGATGTGTTTTCTTTTTTTTTTTTTTTTTTTTTTTTGCTTTTTGGGTCACACCCAGCAGTGCTCAGGGGTTACTCCTGGCTCTGCACTCAGGAATTACTCCTGGCAGTGCTCGGGGGGACCATATGGGACGCGGGAATCGAACCCAGGCCGGCTGGGCCGGCTGCGTGCAAGGCAAACGCCCTACCGGCTGGGCTATTGCTCCGGCCCCTCAGATGTGTTTCTGATTCCATCCACTGACCCCAGCGTGGGAGGCATTTTTTTTTGGGGCGGAGCAATAGCCCATCGGGTAGGACGTTTGCTTTGCACGCAGCTGGCCTGTGCTGGCTCGGGTTCAATCCCGGCATCCCATATGGCCCCCGAACACCACCAGGAGTGATTCCTGAGTGCAGAGCCAGGAGAAACCCCTGAGCGTCACTGGGTGTGACCCAAAAAGGAAAAAAAAAGAGCTGAGTTCTGTGCTACACTTTTGGGAGAATTAAAAAAGTCTTGATTGAGATTCTGTGGTTTCCAATGCTATTCATGTCTCACACACTTAATTCCAACAGCACCCCTAGACCCCAGGGTACCCCTTCCTCTCCCAGCGACCCCAAAGCCGCTGCTCCCCAAGATCCCCAGTTCAGCCGCGAGGCTCAGTTCTCCCATTCTGTTCTGTTTGGCCCATTGTTGCTACCGCACCGTGTGTCTGTGAATCCCACACATGAGAGCTCATTCCGTAACCGCCCCTTTCCCACCCTGCAGGATCCCCATTCAGCCACGCTGATGAAGGTTTCATGGTTTTACTCTCTCCTTCGCTCCTTCCATCTTCCTCTTTCCTTCCTTCCTTTGTACTCTTTCCTTCCTTCCTTCCTTCCTCCATCCTCTTTCCTTCCTTCGTCCTCTTTCCTTCCTTCGTCCTCTTTCCTTCCTTCCTTCCTTCGTCCTCTTTCCTTCCTTCCTTCCTTCGTCCTCTTTTCTTCCTTCCTTCATCCTATTTCCTTCCTTCCTTCCTTCCTTCGTCCTCTTTCCTTCCTCCCTTTGTCCTCTTTCCTTCCTTCCTTCCTTCATCCTCTTTACTTCCTTCCTCCATCCTCTTTCCTTCCTTCCTTCCTTCCTCCGTCCTCTTTCCTTCCTTTCTTCCTTCCTCCATCCTCTTTCCTTCCTTCCTTCCTCCGTCCTCTTTCCTTCCTTCCTTCCTCCATCCTCATTCCTTCCTTCCTTTCTCCATCCTCTTTCCTTCCTTCCTTTCTTCGTCCTTTCCTTCCTTCCTTCCTTTGTCCTCTTTCCTTCCTTCCTTCCTTCCTTTGCCCTCTTTCCTTCCTTCCTTTGTCCTCTTTCCTTCCTTCCTCCATCTTCTTTCATTCCTTCCTTCCTCCATCCTCTTTCCTTCCTTCCTTCCTCCATCCTCATTCCCTCCTCCATCCTCTTTCCTTCCTCCCTTCCTTTGTCCTTTCCTTCCTTCCTTCCTTTGTCCTCTTTCCTTCCTACCTTCATTCCTTTGTCCTCTTTCCTTCCTTTGTCCTCTTTCCTTCCTTCCTTTGTCCTCTTTCCTTCCTTCCTTTGTCCTCTTTCCTTCCTTCCTCCATCCTCCTTCCTTCCTTCCTCTGTCCTCTTTCCTTCCTTCCTTCCTCCATTCTCTTTCCTTCCTTCCTTCCTTCCTCCATCCTCTTTCCTTCCTTCCTTCCTTCCTTCGTCCTCTTCCCTTCCTTCCTTCCTTCCTTCCTTCGTCCTCTTCCTTCCTTCCTTCATCCTCTTTCCTTCCTTCCTTCCTTCCTTCGTCCTCTTCCCTTCCTTCCTTCCTTCCTCCATCCTCTTTCCTTCCTTCCTTCCTTCCTTCGTCCTCTTCCCTTCCTTCCTTCCTTCGTCCTCTTCCTTCCTTCCTTCATCCTCTTTCCTTCCTTCCTTCCTTCCTTCCTTCGTCCTCTTCCCTTCCTTCCTTCATCCTCTTTCCTTCCTTCGTCCTCTTTCCTTCTTTCCTTCCTTTGTCGTCTTTCCTTCCTTCCTTCCTTCCTTCATCCTCTTTCCTTCCTTCTCCTGCCTCCCTGCCTTCCCCTTCCTGCCTTCCTTCTTTCCTCCTTTCCTTCTTTCCTCTCCTTTCCTACCCTCCCTCTTCTTTCCTTTCCTCCCTCTCCTTTCCTTCCCTCCCTCTCCTTCTCTCCCTTTCCTTCTTTTCCTTCCTTCCTTCCTTCCTTCCCACCACAATGTCCCCTGATTCCTTCCCTCCCCCAGCCTGCTCTATGGCAGTTACTTTGCCTCTTTTCTCTCTCTCTCTCTCTCTCTCTCTCTCTCTCTCTCTCTCTCTCTGCCTCTCTTACATATTGTGGCCTGTAATACATACATTTAGAGGTTTAGTTTCATGTATATCCTTTTGCCTACTTTCAATGCTCAGTTCTAGGCTGGTATCATTTACAATAATTATTAGTTCACTGTAAGAGGAAAACACTTTCAATCAGATAATTACTTATATTTACACGACTACAGAATTGCTCGCTCCTGCAAAGACACACTGGGGAAAACACAGCAAAACACGTCATCATTTCACTTCTGGGTTATCTTTCCTCATTTAAGTGGAAAAAAGTCAAATAACTACATAATAGTCTGGCATGCAAGATTTTTTGTTTAGCATTGAGGCGATTTTAAAGACCCGTAGGCCCCGGAGTGCCTGTGCGTCCCAACTCAGCCCTCACCCCGCCCAGGCTGCCCCTGCGCGCGGCCTCCTGCTCTGGTTCCCTCTTGGCGCACGCTCCGCATCATTAGCGCCCTGCCAGTGAGTGGATAAGAAGGAGCTGATGCCTCCAGTCTAGCTCCGGGAGTTTGCAAATGGAGCTCAGCTCACAATAGGTTTCTTTGCCTTCCTGCCTGGGGTTTCCCCCTCTACCAGTAATTCCGGAAATTAGTGGATTAATTCATATTCATCAGCAAGACCAGAGGTTCCCACACTTATCTAGCCAATCACCCCCTTACAAAAATAGAAAGCACCCGGCAATCAGCCTTCTTCAGTGGACCCCAATGGTGCGGGAATGCTGCTGCACTCCCCAGTCAGTCAGGAGACCCTGGGGGTGGGTCCCCCTGCAGGAAGGACTGGGTGGGGCCGTGAGCACAGTTAGGGTTTCGGGGGTACATAAGGAAGACACGCACGTGCCAATGGCACGGGGCCAGGGAGGCAGGTGAACAGCTGAGCGCGTGCCGTGGGTGCTGGGGGAGGCTGAGCACGTGCTCTGGGTGTTGGGGGCCCTGCTCCATCCACGGTGTCACATGGACCCCGGGGCATCCGGCCAGGAGCAACCCGGAGCACTACGCGGGGAGAAACCCCTGAGCAACGCTGACGTGGCCCCAGAACAAGAAAAAAGCAAAGAGCAGCAGCCAGCGTGAGCTGCAGGAGCAGCCTGAGAAGACCAGGTGTGGCTGCTCCCGAGCTGAGAAGCTCCAAGAAAACTGCTCCATGTTGGGGCGTCGGGAGGTGAGTGACGCTGCTCTGAGCTGCGGTGCCCATGTCACGGCAGGCGCTGGGTCTGCGAGGACTTCCCTCAGGGCGCCACAGGCTGAGGAAAGGGTGAGGCTAGTGCCACGCTGCACAAAAACCGCCACGCTCTGCCACACTGCAAGAAACACCACCACGCTGCACAAAACACCGCCACGCTCCGCCATGCTGCACAAAACACTGCCACGCTCCGCCACGCTGCACGAAACACCGCCACGCTCTGCCACGCTGCATGAAACTTTGTCATGCTCCGCCACACTGCACGAAACACCGCCACGCTCTGCCACGCTGCATGAAACTTCATCACGCTCCGCCACACTGCACGAAACACTGCCACGTTCCGTCACACTGCACGAAACACCGCCACGCTCTGCCCGCTGCAGCCCCTTCCTCCTCTGCCACGCACTGCAGCCTTCCCGGTCTCACAGGCCTAGGAAACTGCTGTGCTCGGCCACAATGCAGGGCTGGTCACCACTGAAGTGGTCACTCCATTGTCCCTGAGGGCTCAGGACCAGCCTGGCCTCCAGTTTCAGAGGCATGCACAAGGCCAGGCCACCCAAGGGCTGGAACTACAGTCCTGACCCAGCGGTGCGGCGCCGCTCACGACAGCTGCTGGCCCTCCCATCCTAGTGAGGGGCAACCAATGCGTGTGCTGCTCAGGAGCCCCAGAGAACACAGCCTATCTGCGTCTGACATGACCAAAGGGCACTGCTGCCCCCAAGTGCATTTTGAAAAGCCCCTTGGAACGCTGTGTCCAGGGTAGAGACGTCCATGCCACCTCCCGGGGTCCACCTGTTATTCTGGCGTGCACACAGTACCCTACTGAACCCCGCCCGTGCCGCACGCGGTGCTGTTCTGCCGTACACACAGTATCCTACTGAACCCCGCCCAGGTTACACGCGGTGCTGTTCTGCTGTGCACACAGTACCCTACTGAACCCCGCCCAGGTCACGCGCGGTGCTGTTCTGCTGTACACACAGTACCCTACTGAACCCCGCCCGTGCCGCACGCAGTGCTGTTTCTGCCATACACACAGTACCCTACTGAACCCGCCCGTGCAGCACGCGGTGCTGTTCTGCCGTACACACAGTACCCTACTGAACCCCGCCCGTGCCGCGCGCAGTGCTGTTCTGCCATACACACAGTACCCTACTGAACCCCGCCCGTGCAGCACGCGGTGCTGTTCTGCCGTACACACAGTACCCTACTGAACCCCGCCCGTGCCGCACGCAGTGCTGTTCTGCCATACACACAGTACCCTACTGAACCCCGCCCGTGCAGCCGCGGTGCTGTTCTGCCGTGCACCCTGCCTCCCATGTGTATTTTCCCTATCCACAGACAGGGCTATGCTGCAGATGACGGCATGCTGTCTACATTTACCTCAGTAAGCTGAAGTTTCACTAGAGGAAACGTACACAAACTCCATCATGCCCTAGGGATGTACGTGTAACTGTCTGCCTGGCTTTGTTTCGCTGACTGAACTCTGATGGCCACAGCCGGTATCATAACGCATTCTCGAGTGTTCTAGTCTTGGGGGATTTCTAATTGAATTCAGAATCGCATCCGATTAGTAGGTGTTGAGCAAACAGGAATAAATATTTGTATAATTAAGCTGATGGATCTGACTGTGTTCCTAGAAACACTCTGGCATAGCTGTGATGGAGGGGGAGGGAAGTGAAGCCCCTGGAACTGGGGGCCCGGCTTGTGGGGGGTTTGGTTCTCCTGGGCCAGGGGCCTCTGGCAGGTGCTCAGGCAGGGTCCCGCTGTGTAGACCGGGCAGGGCTGGGACTCAGTGCAGGCAGGGCCCTGCTGTGTAGACTGGGCAGGGTCCCGCTGTGTAGACAGGGCAGGGTCCTGCTGTGTAGACAGGGCAGGGTCCCGCTGTGTAGACAGGGCAGGGCTGGGACTCAGTGCGGGCAGGGTCCCGCTGTGCAGACTCAGGGTCTCAGCTGCAGCTCAGTAGCTGCCCTTTGAGGCTAGCTGGACCTCAGTGCCCGAAACATGCAAGCAGAGCTCACGCAGCCTTTACCAGTCCGGCCTGCCGGGCACCTCGCCGGGAGGGAGAGGAGGGATTGGCACCATCCGTGCTCTTTGCCTGCTCACTGTGGGGACTCATCTCACACTGTGCCGCTCTCCTGGCCTCCAGCCGCTGATCTATTTATCACAGTGTGAGGACAGAGGCGGGACCCCTCACAGGTGAGCGACAACGTCAGCCCAGGACTCGGCTGCTGCCTGCACAACTGCTCACAGTGGAAGTTCCTTCCCCACATCCCAGCCCAGGATGGTTTCTCTGCATCCACTCACAGGTGTACCGCACCAAGCACAGGACCATGGTGTTGGCACCTTCCACAGAAGTCACGGTATTTGGCACCTTCCAGAGACCACAGCATTAGCACCTTCCACAGAGGCCACGGCATTGGCACCTTCCACAGAGTCCACGGCGTTGGTACCTTCCACAGAAGCCACAGTGTTGACACCTTCCACAGAGGTCACGGCATTGGCACCTTCCACAGAGGCCACGCATTGGCACCTTCCACAGAGGCCACGTGTTGTCACTTTCCACAAAGGCCACGGCATTGGCACCTTCCACAGAGGCCACGGCGTTGGTACCTTCCACAGAGGCCACAGTGTTGACACCTTCCATAGAGGTCACAGCATTGGCACCTTCCACAGAGACCATGGTATTGCACCTTCCACAGAGATCATGGCGTTGGCACCTTCCACAGAGACCACGGCGTTGGCACCGTCACAGGAAATCAACCTAAATAGTAGCCACCTCCAGAGACTTTCATTCTCCTGCCCGAGGTACACTGAGAGTCCAACTATCTTTCTCATTCTTTTAATTCCATGTTCCTTTGTCTCCTCACCTCCATTCTTAACAAATAGCCTCAGTTATTAAAACTTTCCTGATCATCCTTCAAACAAGACCGTAGCGCTAACAACCAAGACTCGTCTGATCTTCAGAGCTGGTAGCTCGACGAATCCTCGTTTTCAGACTTGATGACGGTAAAATATCGCCGCTGCACGTGTGAAAGGAAGGAGACAAAGCTGTGGCCGCCCCTCCACCCGGGACAGCGGGAGAGGCAGGGCACTGTCCTAGAGGAAAAGTCCACGCAACTCAGACTGAAGGGCTGGAAAGACAGTGCCCGGGGCAAGGTGCCCGCCCAGCAACAGAGACCCCAGGCCTGTTCCTGGGTCAATCCCCAGCACCCCACATGGCCCCCAAGCCCCACCAGAAATTATCCTGAGCACTACCAGGTGTGGCCCTAAAACCAAAAAGTAATAATAAATAAATTAATCAACTCAAAAGGCAGCGAAGGATTTGCTTCTGACAGGTTTGAGACGGCTCCCGCCGTCCTGCCCGACTTCGTGACTATTGGCGTTCTTGACCCCTGAGATGATTTCCCGAGCAGGAACCCTTCTGAATTCTAGGAAATGCAATTGGAGATAGCAGGGAAGGGGGGAGGGCAGGGTGGAACCAATTGGGTCACAGCACCAGCCTCCGGGTAAGGCCTGTGGGATGAGGCGTCCAGCACTCAGAGGGCGGGGACGGGGCGGAGAGGAAGAGATGGAAGCATACGCCAGCTGCAGGCGAGAGGCGAGGGCAGGCAAGCAGCCTGCGCAGCTCTGCGAGGGGCTCAGAGCAGTTGTTGCTGGGAACTGTTGGGTCAGGGTCCCCGAGGCCCCCTCCAGCTCTGCCACCTCAGTCCTGTCCGTCACATCTCCCAAACTAGAGCCTTGGTCCTTTGCTGCTTCTTCCTGAGCCCCCAGAGAGTTCATCTAAGGTCTGGGGAAGAGAAGCCCCCACAGCTGTGAGAGCACTTTGAGGGGTGGTGAGAGGATTGTGGAAAATCAGCGTCTGTCACTTGGGGCATCCAGTTCCCGGACCACCCACCAGGAGCCCACCCGAGTCCCTGAGATGCACCTGAGGGAGGAGCCGTGAGAACAGCTGGGCACCTGGCCGAGCTCGGCCATTACCAGAGGTGCCGCCCTCAGCTGACACACACAGGCCAGAGGAAATGCTCAGGGCTTCAGGACACCAGGATCTGGCTCAAGAACCTCACAGAGGCCCCAGCCATCCCACCCTCACCCCCAGGTGCCCACGTTTATCGGCGTGTAGAGAGAGGGTGGGCGAATGGCCTGTGGGCACGGCTCTGGTCTGGGGGGAGGCGGGAGAGACGGCTGCATTGAGGGGTCGCTTCTGCCCGCCACAGGCACCAAGCTCAAAGCTTTACCTCGGCCCTTACCGCGACTCTTTAGAGCAGGGAATGTGGCCACTGTGTGACTTACGAGAAGGAGGAAAGGGTTAGAGACACACCCAGGGTCTCCCAGCCAGGCCTGGGCACAGAGCTGGAGGCAGGGGCCGCCAGGGACGGGAGGGGCCAGGCCGAGCAGGAAACAGGTGCGACAGGCGTGCGGTGAGTGTGGGTCAGCCTCCTCTGTGAGTCTGTGTTGTGCGACCCCCTCCACCCTGTCATCAGCCTCAGACAGCGCCTCCCCAGAGCCCGGACAGGCACAGGCGGCCACCCCAGCGGCCCGTCAGAGGGCAGAGCCACCTTGTCCTCAGGGACTAGTCACACAGTGACAGGGACCAGTATTCCTGCAGATGAGACATGCTGGTGGATACCCAGAGGGCTGGTGGCCTGGGGTCAGCCTCCACAGACGCTGGTCCAGGCACAGAGCAGCTGACCGAGGAGCGGGACCAGTGCCCGCAGGGGCGGGGCAGGAAGCCAACAGGGCGGGCCAACAGGAACACCAAGAACAGAAGCAAACAGGACCGGAAGTCATCTGGGGCCAGTCCCAGATACATTTGGAATTTCAAAGGAAAAGTGCTCAGGACAACACACTGCACTTGTTCCAGCTTTTCACACCCTGTTCCTGACGTTGCGAATCTGCACCTAGAAATGCAGTGAACTTCCTCAGAGCAGGGCCCAGCCCCTCCGGAAACAGAGTCCCAGCACCCAGCTGGTCCAGCGAGGTAACAGGCTGTCGGCTGGCACCTCCTGCCACAAACAGTCTTAGCTGGCCACTCCCTGATTCTGCTCCACACACGGAACAGAAACCCTGGCGCTTCGGCCAGAGACACACAAGTGTTGGAAAGCGGATCAAAGGACATGCTAAGGTCTGGTGGATGCTGCCTCTCGACAGAGACACGGGGTTTAAGGCTGGCTGTCTCCAAGAAGGACAGGATGCGGCTTTCCCTGGCAACACTGTCTCCACGAAGCAGAACCATGGACCCTGCTATCGTGGGTCATTTCTCCGCGTCCATCTTCTTGTTGGCTGTAGCTGGTCAAAGATGGAGTCTAATGGGCACTGCCTGGGATGCAGACAGAAAACAGGTTTCTTCTGTGTTCTGTCTCTCTACAGCAAGCCCAGATAAGATCTTGCCATCCTGGGCTAGTCAGAGGCTGAATTTGCAGCCTGTCTCACCTCCTCTTGTCTGCTTCTCACCTCGCCTTGAGAGCACCCCCTGCCGGCCTGGCTCCCGCCTGCTTGTCTTTTTCTGCCTTCCTTATGCTGATCATGTGGAATGCCTTTGTAGTGTAAAACTGTGTACTCTTGACTCTAGCTTGCGTTGTTGTTTGATGCTGTTGGGTATATCAGAAGTTGGGGTCTTTGTGCAAAGTGTCAGCTGCCAAGATGATAGCTCTGGCCCTCATTTTTTATGATTTTATGATTCTTAAATATTAAAAATACACATATGGTCCACGAGTCTTCTGCACCTCCGAGCGATAGAGATCTCACTATCATAACTATCACTATCTTCCCGTTCATCATCTATTTGCTAGAGCGGGCACCAGTAATATCTACATATGTCCTGTCTCATGCTAGTAGAACCCAAAGGCATCTGCTTGCTCCAGGAACATAAAGAGCCTCAAACTGTTGTAGGCAGGCAGACAGGGGGCACCACATGGCAATAAAAATTCCTGAAGAATGGGGCCGGAGCGATAGCCCAGCGGGTAGGGCGTTTGCCTTGCACGCGGCCGGCTCATGCCGCCCGGGTTCGATCCCCGGCATCCCATATGGTCCCCCGTGCACCGCCAGGAGTAATTCCTGAGTGCAGAGCCAGGAGTAACCCCTGAGCATTGCAGGGTGTGACCCAAAAAAGCAAAAAAAAAAAAAAAAAAAAAATTCCTGAAGAAGGAAAACTGGTCCTTCAGCCATCCAGAGTCACACCTGTTGTCACAGGGAACCAGACTTGAGAAGACCATACCAACAATATACTCTGGGGAAGGGAAGGCCAGAGGGAATGTGTGAATGGCCTTAGCTGATTAAATCTCCTGAGGGAGATGAATCAGCCTTCCTGCCCAGGACCCAGCTCACAGAAGACCCTGAAGCATTCCAGTCAAAGAAAACCACTCCCAAAGTCTACTCCCTTGGCAACGGGCCCTAGTAATCGAGGGTTGAAGCCCCATATGGGAGTAACTTGGGGAGAAATCTATAAAAGCCGTCCTGACCAAAGGACAGCGTGCACATGCTGCCTGGGTACACATGTTTCCAGCGTGCACATGCTGCATGGACACACATGTTGCCTGCACACACATGCTGCCTGGGCACACATGTTGCCTGCGTGCACATGCTGCATGGACACACATGCTGCCTGAGCCCATGTGGCCGAGCACATGTGGTGCCTGAGCACGTGTGTTGCCCGCATCTCCCCTCTTGAGATGTGTGCTCTCTTACTCACTCTCTGCCTTTGCAGTAGCCGGTGTTCTCTCTTGAGCTCGTTACTTTCTCTTACTTCCTCTCCCCTTCCCTCTCCAAAAACCTCCTCAGTAAAATCTATTTTACTTCACTGCTCGTCAACTCCTGAAAATTCTTTTTCTGCAAGAAAGACAAGAACCCTGAGGCAGACCTGGGTAAGGCCTAGGACTGACTTTCCTTTCCTGCAAAGAACAATTCCTCGCTCCAGCCTGAGTCCGTGGCTCCCGGAGAAACCTTGGGTGGTGGGGATTAACTCCCGTGCCTAGAGATCAAGCGGGCGTCAGGTGTGGCTTGACGGCCACCTCGTGGGGCTGGTGGGGCTCAGGCCCACGCCGCAGGGGCTCATCACAGACTTTATCAGTCCTAAGCCTGCCCAGCGGGTCCCAGGTGGCAGAGGCGGCTGGGGGAGAAAGCGACCACCTCTCTCCCCTTCCTGCCTCACATAAGTCACCCGTGGGGTCCACCTGCAACAAAACCATTATATTAGGTCATGGAAATGACCTAATATAAATGTTACTGGTATTTGGCATATCAAATACAACACGATATTTGATAGATATTTGATAGAGATCTCATACACATACCTCTGCTCGGGTGCTGAGCAGCTCTTACACATTAATGGGCCATGGGTCACAGGTTAGCATGTCCCCTGAGGTCCCCGGGCTGCTGCTCACTGGTGGCCTGCAGCTGAGCAAGGACACTGAGGCGTGGCCAGCAGGCAGCAGAGCTGAGGGCTCTGCAAACAGACAGTGGAGAGAAGGCCAGAGCAAGTTCAGCTAGGAAGCGGAGAGCTCTGGGGCTGGGGGTCCTGAGTCAGTCCCTGGCACTCCAGGCAGACTCACCCCCACCCCCTACCACGGTCTCCCCAATTGAGCATCATGGTTTTCATGCGCGCAGATCACAGGAGGAGCTGTTGGCCCACGAGCTGGCACGGCAGAGCCCCCTACCCGCAGGTCCCGATTGACGTCAGCACACGGCTCCCACCTCCTATTCATAAGAGCACCAGGAGCAGTGCGGGACCTTGCAGGGATGCTTGGGGGTAGGGGTGGGGGCAAGGGGGCCATGGGAGATCCAGCACAGGAAGAAGGTTCTCAGGTTAATTTGAATTAAGCTCTGAGTCACGGTGTCAGAGACAGCACAGGGCTGAGGAATCCCAGAGTCACGGCGTCAGAGACAGCACAGGGCTGAGGAGTCCCAGAGTCACGGCGTCAGAGACAGCACAGGGCTGAGGAATCCCAGAGTCACGGCGTCAGAGACAGCACAGGGCTCAGGTTCAATCCCTGGCACCATATATGGTTCCCCTAGTACCACCAGGATGATCCCTGAGCCCAGAGCCACGGGTAAGCCCTGAGCACCACTGGGTGTAGTGAGCAAACTCCCCCACCAAGAAGAGCCAAAACCCACAAGGCCAGATTGAGCCAGCCTGAGCCGAGCTGAGCCGGACTGAGCCAGGCTGATGCAGAGCAGAGCAGAGCAGAGCAGAGCACATCTCATTTGCAGGGAGCTGGGCTGCCAGTTAACCTGCTGGGAGCTTCCAAACATTGAACATGTTAAATCTCCACATTCTGATGGAATTATTTAAAACATTGCATACAAATATATAATGGAAACAATTCACTCAAAAATATTTTACAGGGGCCGGAGCGATAGCCCAGCAGGTAGGGCGTTTGCCTTACATGTGGCCGGCCCATGCCCGGCCGGGTTCGATCCCGGCATCCCATATGGTCCCCTGAGCACTGCCAGGAGTGATTCCTGAGTGAAGAGCCAGGAGAAACCCCTGAGCATTGCCGGGTGTGACCCAAAAAAGCAAAAAAAAAAAAAAAAAAAAATATTTTACAGGGGCCGGAGCGATAGCCCAGCAGTTAGGGCGTTTGCCTTGCATGCGGCCGGCCCATGCCGGCCGGGTTCGATCCCGGCATCCCATATGGTCCCCCGAGCACCGCCGGGAGTGATTCCTGAGTGCAGAGCCAGGAGAAACCCCTGAGCATTGCCGGGTGTGACCCAAAAAGCAAACAAAAAAAAATATTTTACAGGCGCTGAACATATACCTTTGAGCAAGGTGGGACAGGCAACAATATTTCCATTTCACAACCTATGTGAAGTTTGCTGAGTCAAGCAAGATGTCTCTAAGTGAAGGAATAACATATCGCTAAAATCCCTTTGATAACTGTAAAGCCTCGCAGAGTGTTTCCCTAGGAAATCACAAGGAAAAAACTCAGACAAATTATTTTGCATCAAGAAGATTCCAATTATTTGCTTTCAACCAAGGAATTGAGTTGTCAGCTGCTAACCAGTAAATACCTGAGCTGAGACTCCAGAGCTGGGAGCTGCAGTTCCAAAGAGCTTGAACACTGAAGGACTGAGTCCTGCTCAGGCCCTGGTCCTGGGGCGAGGCGAGACAATGTCGGTGCTGCCGCTTTCAGGGTGTTCCAGAGATGTGACACCCTCCCACAGCCACCACAGACACAGGCATTGGCGACAGGCTCCCACGGACACAGGCAACAGGCGACACCCTCCCAGAGCCGCCACAGACACAGGCGACAGTCACATGCTCCCACAGACACCACAGTCACAGATGATAGTGACACCCTCCCACAGACACCACAGACACAGGTAACGGTGACACCCTCCCACAGCCGCCACAGACACAGGCATTGGAGACAGGCTCCCACAGACACAGGCGACAGTCACATGCTCCCACAGACACCACAGTCACAGATGATAGTGACACCCTCCCACAGACACCACAGACACAGGTAACGGTGACACCCTCCCACAGCCGCCACAGATACAGGCATTGGCGACAGGCTCCCACAGACACCACAGATACAGCAACGGTGATGCCCTCCCACAGACACCACAGACACAGGCGACAGTCACACGCTCCCACAGACGATAGTGACACCCTCCACAGACACCACAGACACAGGCAACGGTGACACCCTCCCACAGACACCATAGACACAGGCAACGGTGACACGCTCCCACAGACACCACAGACACAGGCAACGGTGACACCCTCCCACAGACACCACAGACACAGGCAACGGTGACACACTCCCACAGACACCATAGACACAGGCAATGGTGACACCCTCCCACAGACACAGGCAACGGTGACACCCTCCCACAGACACCACAGACACAGGCAACGGTGACACACTCCCACAGACACCACAGACACAGGCAATGGTGACACCCTCCCACAGACACAGGCAACGGTGACACCCTCCCACAGACACCACAGACAGAGGCAACGGTGACACCCTCCCACAGACACCACAGACACAGGCAACAGTGACACCCTCCCACAGACACCACAGACACAGGCGACGGTGACACCCTCCCACAGACACCAGACACCACAGACACAGGCAATGGGGACACCCTCCCACAGACACCACAGACACAGGCATCGGTGACACACTCCCACAGACACCACAGTCACAGGCAACAGTGACACCCTCCCACAGACACCAGACACCACAGACACAGGCAATGGGGACACCCTCCCACAGACACCACAGACACAGGCATCGGTGACACACTCCCACAGACACCAGACACCACAGACACAGGCAATGGTGACACACTCCCACAGACACCACAGACACAGGCAACGGTGACACCCTCCCATAGACACCACAGACACAGGCATTGGTGACACACTCCCACAGACACCACAGTCACAGGCAACAATCACATGCTCCCACAGACACCACAGACACAGGCAACGGTGACACGCTCCCACAGACACAGGCAACGGTGACACCCTCCCACAGACACAGGCAACGGTGACACGCTCCCACAGACATGGGGACAAGAGCCCCCAAAGCCCAGTGTAATCGTTCAGCTGTTGTGGGTACAGTTTCATCATGTTTGTGTAAATAATAAAGGGAATGACAAATTCAGCCCAAGTGAAAAGTAAACAAGTAAAGCCGTGGAAAGGAAGGTCTTTAATTTATAATTGCATTTGTGATACTGAGACATGAAGTATTAATAAAAAATCTTCACATGTAAATATATAGTGAATCGAGCCAAGCTGTGATGGAAGAGGCTGAACAGAGGGGCTGGAGCGTCAGAAGAGTGGGAAGGTGCTTGCCGTGCACACAGCTGACCGGATTCAGTTCCTGACACCCCACATGGTCCCCCAAGCCCCACCAGGAGTGATCCCTGAGTGCAGAGCCCAGAGTAGGCGCAACACAAAACCAGCTGCAACACAGAAGCAGACAGATGACTCAAACAGAAGCGTTGACAGTCCCAGACCTCTCCTCCACACGGATGAGACGCATCAGGCCCGGAGCCTACCTCCCACGGGCACCTTTAAGCGCTAGTAAGGTTCTATTTTTAAATGCCAGAATCGACAATGAACTAAAAATACATCCTAATTAAGATTCCAAATGCTGGCTAACTATGAATCCAGAGAACACCACGTTTGAAAAACTATAAGGAGGCAAAGATGTAGAAGCCCCTTACACTCCCTGATTTCTGGCACAGCTCTCGGTGGGTCACTGCCGCACTGTCCTAAAGGTCAGCACTGCGCTCGCTCCTGGGGCTCTCTCTGTCCAGCTAAAGATCCACACACAAGGGGAAGCAGACAGAAACAAATGAGCTGAGGTGGTCGGCACAGACCAGGGGGTGGTCGGCTCAGACCAGAGGTGGTCAGCAGAGTCCACATCTTCCTCTCAGTCCTTCCGTTCCGCCTTTGTTTCTGGTGACCTCATAATTCTTTTTTTTTTACATTGCATTTAAATAGGTGTATTTATGAGGACTAGGGTCAAAGATACATATAAGAAATCTTAAAACTTTTCATTGTTATAAAGGTGTTAGAAAAATATCTTACATGCCATTTCCACTCTGTGAAATAACGCAGTCCTGAAAATTAAGACAGGAAGCACATAATAGCAAAATAATTCCCTCTTAGGTACAGAATTCTCTCCTGTAATAAATCAAAACCATTCCACTTGCAAGTCATAAAAGGGAAATCCCCCGAGCTATCCTTCCCTTTGTTTTTCTCCCTTTCCCCACCTCATTCCTCTTTTTCTCCTTCCTCTCTGACTCCTCCTCATTTCTAAACATTACTGTGGGGCCAGAGAGCCAGGACAGAATCAACACTTTTTTTTTTCCGATTTTATTTTATTTTATTATTTTCCCCCAAATATTATTACACCATTTTAGACATACAATTGAAAGATGCTCATGTAGAGTCTCGGTTCTAGAGTGTTCCAACACCCGTCCCTCCACCCAAACCCATCTCCCATCACCAATGTCCCCACCTCCCTCCCCTCCCACACCCCAACTACTTGGCGGGTTCTGTATGTCATTTCTCTCCTCTTTATCTCTCCCTCCCGCCAAACTTGCCTGCTCTTCGTGGAATGCAGTGCATTAAAAGACATCACTGTTTCCACTATCTTAATGGACTTGCGGCCGCTTGGCCGCACAACCTGGGCTCGAACTGGTTTTGCTGTTAATCTGGTCGTGAGGTAGTTTCCCAGCGTCTGGACAGCGAAAATGGTGGCTAGTGTGATGGGCGAGTCTCATCCGGCTGCTTCCGGGGCCCCGAGAGGCGACGGGCCCCACTCCCCAAAACCCGTCTGCCCTCCTGGGGGTCCCCTATTCAGCTGGGCCCGGCGCAAGCCGAGTTCCAGCCTCCCCAGCCGCTTGCGAGCCTCCTCATGTTATGGCCGATGGCCCCGGGCAGCCAACTTCATAATTCTTAGTGAAACAGTTTCACATTATATCCCTGGCAAGTTTACAATTGAGTTTCCTGAAAATTATGTCTTCATATCATAAAACGGTGCCTTAACCCCCCACTGTTTTATGTTTTTTATCATTTTAAAGCTGGGTATTGTGTTAGGAATAAGCAGACGATAAGGAACGTTGGTAGGACAGAGACGCCGAGGATCAGGAGGTGAAGACACTTGGTGTGTCCTTCCCTGTGCTGACCCGCCCCAACTCCGTTGTGTGCGACGAGGTTTCTGTCTCTGCTGCCTTCCTGTGGACTGACCTGGGGCCCTGGTCACTCATGCGCTGCCCTGGGGTCCACAGGGAGCAGCTGGAGCTCATTCCTCTTCCGCAGCCTAGCACCGGGCATGTGACCTGCTCCCGCAGTGTCTGTCCTCTAACGAAACATGGCTGGGAACGCCAATACTCCCCACGGCGGTCTTCCAGGACATGCTGCATTGGCAGAGATGTCATCAAATAATGTCAAACTTCACTTGATCACTTGATCACTTGAATCCCGTTATTCATCGATTTGCTCAAGCGGGTGCCAGTAACATTTCCATTGGACCCTATCACATGCCAATGTAGCCCAATGGCATCTGGTTGATTCAGGAATATGAAGAGCCTCAAATCGTTCCTTCAGGGTCTTGACAAGGAAGTCTGACCATCTTGTAGGTGGGCGGCCATGTGATCTTTTGACATCCCATGGGATCCAGTCGGTAACGGCTCTAGTCCAGCAGTTGTCTCCAAATCGCATTACATGTCCAGCCCATCTAATTTTCGATGCCTTGGCAAACAAGACAGCATCCCTGATTCTGGAATAGTGACGGAGGTCAGAACTCCGGATTTCTTCTCTCACTTGAGTGAGAAGTGATATTCCAAGCATAGCTCTTTTGATTCCTCTCTGGGAGACCCGAATAGCATTCTCATCCTGCTTTCGTAGGGCCCAGGTCTCTGAGGCATATGTTAATGCAGGGAGAATGGTGGAGTCAAAGAGATGTGCCCGGAGCCAGAGGTTCTTTGTCCTTTTAGCTATTTCTTCAATGCCTTTGAAGGCATTCCATGCCGCTCTCTTCCTCCTGCACAGCTCAGGTTTTAGGTCATTCATCATGTTGACTTCTCGACCTAGGTTCACATAACTGCTGCATTCAGAGATGTTTGTTCCATTGAGAGTGAATGGGGCCTCTGGAATTAGTTCATTTTTCATAAAATGTCAAACACCATAGTTTAAAATATCACCAATCCAGGGAACCAGAGCGATAGCACAGTGGGGAGGGCGTTTGCCTCGCATGTGGTCGACCCAGATTTGATCCCTGGCATCTCATATGGTCCCCTGAGCACTGCCAGAAGTAATTCCTGAGCATAGACCCAGGAGTAACCCCTGAGCATCACAGGGTGTGACCTAAAAAAGAAAAAATAATCACCAATCTGGTAGGTGCCAAATGCCCTATAGCCGTGGATCTGGGTTCTTGCTTTCCGAACGCGAAAGGCA
This sequence comes from Cryptotis parvus, assembly GCA_021461705.1. Lineage (NCBI taxonomy): Eukaryota > Metazoa > Chordata > Mammalia > Eulipotyphla > Soricidae > Cryptotis > Cryptotis parvus. The sequence continues at coordinate 52,571 of JAJIBD010002660.1, forward strand.
TTCAGTACATGTCCACGTGCCTATTGTTGGTCATTTGGTTTGCTTTTAAATGTGATGACCTAAAACTATACAAATGCTGTTTCATACAGTCTGGGGGCAGGGGGAGTGCTGGGGCACGCCGGGGTGCCCAGAGTTTACTCCTGGCTCTGTGCTCAGGCATTGCCCCTGGAGGGGCTCAGGAGTCTCTGGGCTGCGGGGGATCAAAGCCAGGCTGGCCTCCTCCAAGGCCAGCACCTCCCCACAGTGCTCTCCGCTGTCACTCCCACAGTGTGGCACAGCGTGTGAGGGACTGAAAGCGCCTGCCTCGATCCTCAGCTGAGCCCTCGGGAGCAGCCACTGACGGGATGTCCTCTGAGACGGTCCTGTCGGGGAGAATTCTGCCTCAATCCTCAGCTGAGCCCTCAGGAACAGCCACTGACGGGATGTCCTCTGAGACGGTTCCTGTCAGGAGAATTCTGCCTCAATCCTCAGCTGAGCCCTCGGGAGCAGCCACTGACGGGACGTCCTCCGAGACGGTCCTGTCGGGAGAATTCTGCCTCGATCCTCAGCTGAGCCCTCGGGAGCAGCCACTGACGGGACGTCCTCCGAGACGGTCCTGTCGGGAGAATTCTGGAGTCGCCCTCGGTGCAGGGCTTCTCACGCCTTCCAGACTCACTGAGGCGCTGCACGGCTCAGAAACTTCCTTTCCATTGCTGGTGCTGCTTGTTCACACTCGTGCTGATGGATGATGAACTCCTGGACTTCTTCACCGGATCTTACGAGGAAACGTGCTGGAAACACTCTCTCATGGGATTGAGACTGAGTAAGTGTTTCAATATCCTTCCTGCTTAGGTCATTAAGGTCTTAATATCCTTCCTGCTACGGTCTTTAAAGTCTTAATCTCCTTCCTGCTGAGGGTCAGAGGGGTCGGGTCTGGGAGGGCTCCCACTGACTGATGAATCCCACCATGCTCTGCTTCCTTTTCCCCTGGGATCCCGGGCGCTGTCCAGGGACGGCTTTTCTGAGCTCAGGTCTCCTGCACAGCTAAATTCCTCCAAATGATTTTTGCATGGGGTCTTACTCGTTTGACTTGGTGGGCAGTTGGGAAGCTTCCCCAGGGCCAATTGCTCCTCCCCGCCCAGCTGGCACTTTCTGGGCACTTTCTTGGTGCTGTGCCAGCCCTGCCCAGGCCTCCAACTCCCAGGACGCCCTTTCCTGACTCATTCACACGCTGCAGGCATCCAGGGGCCTCTGGGCCTTCCAGGCTCCCTCTGCTCTGAGCACGCTGACCCTCTCCCTCTGGCTGTCTCGGCCTTTCCATCTTCTCCCCTCCATGCAAGGACTCTGCCTCGGTTTCCACTCCCTGAACTGCAGGCAGCGAGGAACGACTTCTGCGGGCTCAGCGGCTCTGTTCCCCGTCTCCCAGGGATGGGCTTCCTGGAAGCTTTGAGCATCAGTCACCTTCCAGCCCTTCTTCCCACTGGGCCCTGCTCGTCCGGAGCTGACAGATTGACCAGTGTTTCCTTCCTCGGGGCAGCAGGGGGGGGCACAGACACCCCCAGTGGGCCCGGTGAGGAGCGCTCAGGATCTCGGTCTTGGCCGTGCACTTGCTTCCATCCCCTGGAACGGTGGGGAGCACCCCCGGGCACAGGAGGAGGAGGGCATGGAGGGCGGATTCTCAACTAAGCCTGCAGGGCCAGGCTCTTCCCCACGGGCCAGGGGCTGGCTGGACTCAGGCGTATGTGGAATTACCCGGGAAGGCGGGCACAGGCAGCACGTGTCGGGGAGAACATACCCTCACACCTCAACCAAGCACAGGTGAACCGAGAAGGGGCCTCACATTTGGGGGCCTCTGGGCCCATATCCCAGAGGCTGACTCTCCACCCGCCTGGTTTTGGTTTTGGGGGCACAGAAACCCGGGGCCCTCTGCAGTGCAACGGGTGGTGCCCCTCCATGACCCAGTCCAAAGGCCTTTCCTTGGGCAAAAGCCCACACTCGGGGTGAGAGGACCTTTGGGCCTAAGCAGCTTCAGGGCTGAGGTTAGAAAATCCGCGTCTTGGGGCCGGAGCGATAGCACAGCAGGTAGGGCGTTTGCCTTGCACGCAGCTAACCTGGGTTCAATCCCGGCATCCCATATGGTCCCCGAGCACCGCCAGGAGTAACTCCTAAGTGCAGAGCCAGGAGTGACCCCTGAGCATCACGAGGTGTGACCAAAAACACAAAAAGAAAAAAGAAACTCCACATGTCATGTTGGCGCAGCTTTCAGAGCTCCGAGCGGCACATCCTCCTTCGGTCTCCCGTGTCCACAAAGCCTTGGTCCAGCACGAGGCCGCGCGACGCTCCCAGCAGCTCCCGGCCCCATCGGCCTCCCAGGCTGGGATTAACCACGCGCCTCTCTGCTGCCTCCTGAGTAGCCTGAGCCCCACGCTTCTGATGCAACCTGGAGTACTGATCCCTCTGTGCAAGGGCTGGGTCTAAAGAGGGGCCCCCAGCTTGAGGCCAGGCGCAGGCCCGGGACCCCCAGCTCCAGGCTGACACAGGCCCAGGTTGCTCCAGAGGTCCTGACCCAAGACTACAGGAATGACCAACTGGAAGGGTGAGGTCTGTGCAAAGTGCCGAGGGCGTGAATCCCTCGTAGGGGCACGCTCTCCCCAAAGCTGTTGGCGCTCACCACCTTGAAGCTCTCTGAACACTGTTCTTTCTTTTTTATATATTTGATTTGTTCAATTTTATTAAAGAATTGCGATTTACAAAGCTAGTCACAGCCATGTTTAAGGCATGTCGTGTCCAGCACTGACCCCACCACCAGTGTCCCCAGTTCCCTCCCACCCCCAGCATGCCCCCTTGAGGGGCACATTTAGATGGTGACATTTTGATCTCCATTGCCCAGGTTGCTGACGGGTCTGAATCTATGCCCAGGCCATCCCCACCATGCTGCTGATGCCCCTCGGGCCTGACCCTCCCCGTGCTTTCGCCCGGCTTGCCTTAGTCCCCGCCTTCCTTTCCATCGCTGCCTCCTCCTCACGGGTGACCTGGGCGTCCCCACTCCTGGCACCTGGCGTTCCCCCTTCTAGCTCTCCGACATGCCACAGCCAAGTACGTGTCCTTCGGGCTTACTTGACTCAACAGCCCCCAGGTCATCCAGACTGCAGAGACTGGTGTGAGTCCATCGTTCCTGGAGATGTCAGAACCCCCTGCGTGTCTGTGCCGTGTCTGACCCTTCACCTGCTGGCGAACACCCAGTGGATCCCACCGCCTAGCCAGGTGCCAGGTGCAGCAATGACTAAGGTGTGCACAAGTCCTTTTGTGTCCGGGAAGAAGGCCAGAAATGGAACTGCTGGGCCGTACTGGCAGCCCAATCCTTAAGTTTCCTGAGCTGTTCCGCACTGTTTTCCATAGGGCAAACCCTGTTCTTTCTGGGGGCTTTGTAGAGGTTTCATTAGGTAGATGCCACGGACTAAGGCATTGGCCACTGGCAGGTGCTCAGAAACGTGCCTTGGTTTCCTGGAAACCAGCCTCCATGCTTAGGATACCAGGAGCCTCACGAAAGTCAGCTCGAGGGCAGAACAAAAGATCCCCTGGTGCCAAAACTAGGGTCTCGGGCACACACACACACACACACACACACACACACACACACTCTCTCTCTCTCTCTCTCTCTCTCTCTCTCTCTCTTATATACACACTCAGACACACATATACACGCACTCTCACATACACACTCAGACACACACATACACACACACATACCAGACATACACTCACATATTCACACACTCACCCCTAGCACATTCTCACACACACATGAAGCCTGGTTTCTTGTTATAAATCACAGTATCCAAGGTCACTCTCGGGTGAGAGGGTGACGCAGCCTCAGAGCCCACAGGTGTGAGCTCTGGGCCTCAGAGCAGTGAGTTCGCTTGATTCATCCAAACAGTATCACAAAGACAAATTTCTAAGAAACGCTGACCTTGAGAGAATAAGGATTCCTTTAACATCATAGATTCTTAAATACTGAAATAATTGAAATAGTGTGAAGAAGCTAAAAAAAAAAAAGACAACAGATCTGGCTTCTAAAAAATAGTGACCACTGTTCTTTGCCAATAAAATTCATTCAATACTCTCATGAGCTCTCGCATTTCAGCCACGTGGGATGCTCTCAGTGTCTCAGCCAGATGAGACGCGCTCGGCATCTCAGCCACATGGGATGCTCTGTGTCTCAGTCACGTGGGACGCTCTCGGCATCTCCTCAGCCACGTGGGACACTTTCAGTCTCCCTCGGCCATGTGGGACGCTCTCAGCGTCTCCTCAGCCACGTGGGACGCTCTCAGCGTCTCCTCAGCCACGTGGGACGCTCTCAGTGTCTCAACCATATGGGGCACTCTCCACATCTCAGCCACATGGGAAGCTCTCAGCTTCTCCTCAGCCACTTGGGACACTGTCGGCATCTCTCTCAGACACATGAGACTCAGCCACGTGGGAAGCTCTCAGAGTCTCAGCCATATGGGACGCTCTTGGCATCTCCTCAGTCACATGGGATGCTCTGTGTCTCAGCCACGTGGGATGCTCCCAGTATCTCCTCAGCCACGTGGGATACTCTTGGCATCTCCTCAGCCACGTGGGATACTCTCAGCCACGTGGGATGCTCTCGGCATCTCCTCAGCCACGTGGGATACTCTTGGCATCTCCTCAGCCACGTGGGATGCTCTCGGCATCTCCTCAGCCATGTGGGATACTTGTCTCCCTCATCAGACTCAGACGCACTCCCCTCTCCCAAAGCAGCCGGCAACAAGGGGCTGCTCTGTACACTGACATCCGCCCCCTCCCCCCAAAGCAGCTCTCTCTCCCAATACTCCAGATTTGCTTAGATTTGAACATGCTGAGACTCAGACCATCACCTGTAGAGCAGTTGAGGTATTTATAACGATCCTAGCTACCACAACAAAAGCTTTACAATGAGTTGCAGGCTGGACACTTCAGTCTGTTTACAGTAGGAAGCAACCTGGGGAGCCGGGGGTGGGGGGGTGGACAGCGTCCCCAGAACCTGTGACAATGATGCCATGGGCTGTCCTACAGCGTTATGGCAAGGCCATGAACCCCCAAAGCAAAGGTGAATTTCATTTCAAAGCCCACCCCCCCAAAGAACTACTCGAATATAGAAAATAAGAAGGCATGCGGGCAAGTCCGAGTTTTATTTCCTATCAAAAGACTAAAATGTCCCCGGGCCGGAGCGATAGCCCAGCGGGTAGGGCGTTTGCCTTGCACGCGGCCGGCCTGTGCCGGCCTGGGTTCTATCCCCGGCATCCCATATGGTCCCCGAGCACCACCAGGAGTGATTCCTGAATGAAGAGCCAGGAGAAACCCCTGAGCATTGCCGGGTGTAACCCAAAAAAGCAAAAAAAAAAAAAAAAAAAAAAATTAAAAAAAAGACTAAAATGTCCCTGTCTTCCCGTTCATCATCGATTTGCTGGAGCGGGCACCAGTAACATCTCCATATGTCTTGTTTCATGCAAGTAGAGCCCAAGGGCACCTGCTTGCTCCAGGAACATAAAGAGCCTCAATCCATTCCATCAGGTCATGGGAATGAGGTCTATAATTGTTACTGGTATCTGGCATATCAAATACGACATGGGTAGCTTGCCAGGCTCTGCCGTGCGGGTAGCATACTCTTGTAGTCATCTCTAAATCCAGCATTTATTGATGAACGGGCTATGATAGGCTGGTCTGCTGGGTGGAGTTCTGACGAGAGAGAAGTCCGGATGTGGAAAATGGAGGCCCTCATGGAGTGGGGGGGGGTCGTCTGGCTTGTTGTGAGGCTCTACTGGGATGGCGGGCCAGGGCTAGAACCCGCCATCCCTCCCGGGCGCCTCATGAGCGGCTGGGCACAGGAAGAGTCAGTAGCAGCTCTGCCCCATGTCTTCGAGTCTCTGGATCAGCATACCTGGGCGGATTGAAAAAAGACTGCTGCAGGGTGGAACTTCGATGAGCCGGGCTGTGATAGACTGGTCTGCTGGGTGGAGTTCTGATGAAGGGGAAATGTCCCAGAAGTCAGAAAACCTTGCACAACACAACCACAGTCGTCCTCTGGTCGGACTCCACAACTGGACACAGCCCAACCCAAGAGAGAAGCCGAATTCAAGCCCAGGCATGTGGGACTCGGCGACTACGCGAACCAGGTTTTCAGGGAGCCTGGACTGGGGCCGCCTCCCGCCATCTCAGCTCCTTCCACAAAGGCTGGCGGCCCCGCCCAGAACAGCTGCTGGGGCTCTTGGCCGGACACCAGGTATTCAGGTGCAGGGCGGAGTCTCTGCCTGCCCGCCCTGTGCTAGACTGATGGGGCGTCTTGGGGTGGGGGCAGGTTTTTGCTCCTTGGTCTGTCCCCCGCCAGGCTCCCAGGAGTCAGAAAGCCTCGTGCAACACAACCACAGTCATCCTCTGGTCCAGACTCCACAGCTGGACACAGTCCAATCCCCATGGTGTGTGGGTAATCATGCAACATCTCAGAACCTGGTATACACAAACATGTGGGTGTCAGAGGCTAGGTAAGACAGAGAAGGAAACAGTGTGCTGATAATCGTTAAAAATGATGAGACCATCCGAGAACTGAACAACTGAATATAGGCAAAAGAGATACACATAACCTCTAAATGTATGTATTATAATCCACAGTGTTAAGAAAGGGAAGTGAGGGGCCGGAGCCATAGCCCAGTGGGTAGGGTGTTTACCTTGCACGCAGCCGGCCTATGCCGGCCCGGGTTCTATCCCCGGCACCCCATATGGTCCCGAGCACTGCCAGGAGTAATTCCTGAGTGCAGAGCCAGGAGTGACCCCTGAGCATAGCCGGGTGTGACCCAAAAAAGCAAAAAATAAAAAGAAAGAAAGGAAAGTGAGAGGGAGAGAGAGAGAGAGAGAGAGAGAGAGAGAGAGAGAGAGAGAAAGAGGAGATAAAGAACCTGCCATGGAGGCAGGTTAGGGGAGGGGAGGGAAGTGGGGACATTGGTGGAGGGAAATGGGAAATGGGCACGGGTGGAGGGATGGGTGCTGGAACACTGTGTGACCGAAACCCAAACATGAACATCTTGTAATTGTTTATCTCATGGTGGTATAATAAAATAATTTTTAAAAAGACTGAAATGATTGGGCTCTACAACAGCAGAGTCCCACTAACCTCATTTGTCAAAAACAAAATTCACTGCCTGCCACCCTCGTCCGCCTCCAGCTTTATAGTATCACTTGTTTCACTTGTCTTCCTGTTGTTCATCGATTTGCTCGAGTGGGTACCGGTAACATCTCCATACGTCCTGTCACATGCTAGTGTAGCCCAAGGGCATCTGTTCGCTCCGGGAACACGAAGTGCCTCAAAATCATTCATTCAGGTCATGGGAATGAGGTCTATAATTGTTACTGGGTTTTGGCATATCAAATACGACGTGGTTAGCTTGCCAGGCTCTGGCGATTAAAAACAATAATTCTTTAAATACACCAAGAATTAAATTGGGAAATTAGGAATAAAAAATTTTTGGTTTTGGGACCAAACCCAGCAGAGCTCAGGGATCAATCCTGGCTCTGCGTTCAGGGATCACTCCCGGTGTACTCGGGGAGCCATACCCCAAGCTCCAACCCAAGCTCCGCTGGCTGTGGCCGGGTGACCCCCAGAGCACAAGCCCAGGCCTGGACCCCAGCACACGCATCAGCTGGAGTGGCCCCCTGGCTCTGGAAAGCACAAGCAAGAGCCCTGGACGGGGTCAGTGTGAGTACGAGGCTGCAGGATCAGACGGAGCTCACGGCAAAATTAGTAATTCATCGAATCTGTCTAGAACATTCAGGACGTAAGACCTCTCTGTGACTTGTCACTCTTATTCAGAGGCTGGTGCTTTTGCTCTCTGAAATCAATACGGAAAAGAAATCAAATATTCTACAGGTCACTCATTGCAGAAGTCAAGACTCTGGAAATCAAATATTCTATAGATTGCTCCTTGCAGGAATCAGCCTCTCTGGAAGTTCAAACGCCTCTTGAAAATGCCTCAAAATCTTCTTTGTTATTCCTTAATCGCTCTGATTTTATTGGAACTGACTAGGCTGCAATCAACTCTACATTGTTGGGCAAATTTGGTCTAAAATTAGGCTGTTCTCCCAGTTTTTCTTAATCTACGTAATTTTACTGCGACCTAGTTTTAAAGTGTTTTCTTCCCGGGGCTGCACCGAACAGCAGGGGAGGGAGCCGGCTCTGCACTGAATCTGTGTTTCTCTGAGAACTGCCAGCGAGCACAGCTCCCGAGGAGCATCGTGCAGGGGTGCGTGCCCCAGATGGGACCCACGGCTTGTTTCCAGGGTCTCCAGGGAAGACTCTGGATGCACCACATGAGAACAGAAAACGTGGTAGAGACCCAGTGAGACCCAACCAACAGGCGCTAACTGGGTGTAATTTCCCCTAGGAAACACCAGCTGGTCCGTGAACACTAAGTGGAAAGGAAACTGCTAATCCAAAGCCCAAAGTTCTCATGATGAAACAGACTCTGGCAGTAAGGCCTCGGGCGTTCCTAGAGAGCTGTCCTGCTGGCCCCTAAGCCAGTACCGAGACAATGATGGACTAAAGACTGGACACTGCAGGGGAGTGGACACTGGGGTGGGTTCAGTGCTGGACACTGCAGAGAAATGGACACTGGGGTGGGGTCAGTCCTAGACACTGTAGGAGAGTGAACACTGGGGTGGGGTCAGTGCTGGACACTGTAGGAGAGTGGACACTGGGGTGGGGTCAGTGCTGGACACTGCAGGAGTGGACACTGGGGTGGGGTCAGTGCTGGACACTGTAGGAGAGTGGACACTGGGGTGGGGTCAGTGCTGGACACTGTAGGAGAGTGGACACTGGGGTGGGGTCAGTGCTGGACACTGTAGGAGAGTGGACACTGGGTGGGGTCAGTGCTGGACACTGCAGGAGTGGACACTGGGGTGGGGTCAGTGCTGGACACTGTATGCCTGACACTCCTCTGTGAAGAATGGTGTGAACCACAGCCTTAACAAAATGCTGATGCACAAGAAACGAATGAATGCATGTAAGGGTAAGACAGGCAGCAGCGGCAGGGGAGAGGCCGGCAAACTGGAGGGAGACGCGGGGAGCAAGCACAGAGGGTCCCCCAGCTCGCGGCTGACAGCGAAGGTTCTGTGGGTCCGCGTCTGTGTCTTCTTGACTAGACATGCCCCTTTCATCCGTCCTTACCCTGCTCCCTACAGACACGCAGAGGCAGAGGAAGCCTGAGTCTTTCTCCCGCACCCCCTTGCCCAGTTTCTGTGGCCAGACCCAGAGAGGAGGGGAGGGGAGGAGGAGAGACTCGAAGAAATAGAGCCGTGATCTCTCCCCCTGTCTAACCCTCTCCCTCTCTCCCCTCTCTCTTTACCTCTCTCCCCCTCTCTCTCACCCTCTCTCCTCCTCTGTCTCTCTCTCCCTCTCTCCCTCTCCCTCCCTCCCTCTCTCTCTCTCACCCTCTCTCCCCTCTCTCTCCCCCTCCCTCTCCCTCCCTTTCTCCTTCTCTTTCTCTCCCTCTCCTCCTCCCTCTCTCTCCCCTCTCTCCCTCCTCTCTCCCCTCCCTCTCCCTCTCTCCTCTTTCTCTCCCCTCCCTCCCTCCCTCTCCCTCCCTCTCTCCCTCCCTCTCCCTCTCTCCCTCTCTCTCCCTCTCTCTCTCCCTCTCCTCTCTCTCTCTCCTCCTCTCTCTCTCTCTCTCTCTCTCCCTCTCCCTCTCTCTCCCTCTCTCTCTCCCTCTCTCTCCCTCTCTCTCTCCCTCCCTCTCTCTCCCTCTCTCTCCCTCTCCCTCTCTCCCTCTCCCTCTCCCCCTCCTTCCCTCCCTCTCTCCCTCCCCCCAGCAGAATGCAGTCACCCCGCAGGACGGAACCCAGATCCACATATCATGCACCCCACAGGGGTTTGGTTTCCAGCGTACAAAAATTAATTCCGTGATAAAACATTCTTTAAATGGCAGAGGCTGAGCTGATCTTCAGAGAAGACGACGTGACACAGCAGAGGGCATGTGGACAGTGTCCATCGGACCGGACAGGGCAGGGAGTGAGCAAGCAGATAAAGCTGGCCACTAGGAAAACGATTCTGAGCTCTGGCACTCCCCAGGCACTGAGGGACTGTGACCCAGCAGCAGAGAGCAGCTGAGACCACCGTTGGCTTCTAATTTTACCGCCCCACAGGGAGGACCCACACATCCTGCACAGGGGGGGGGCGGGGGCACCTGGGCAGCCACAGGATGCTGAGAAAGTCCGGGCAGCACCCGAGGGCCTGGTAGCTCCCAGCAGAGCCTCGGAGCTGAGGAACGTGCAGCAGGACTGAAGGTCCACGTGAGGCGGCACGTGGTCAGACCGTGAGTAGCCTGCCCTGCAGCGTCCTAAAAGCCAACCAACCCCAGGTGTCCGTGGCACAGGGTTGACACTGTTTTGGCTAAGCTTCGCTTTGTGCATAGGGTAGGGACTCGTTAGAGTGGTCATGCAAACACAAGCAGTCCATCAACCTCCTGTGCTCTGCTCACACGAAACACAAATCTTAGGTATATGTCGGGCGTGCCACCAGGGTCCCCGACAGTGCCGGGAAGCGAGTTCCCTTATACCTCCAAAGCCGGCGAGGAATGGATGAAAACTCAGGAATCCGATGCAGTTTTAAAAGGCTTTACTTATCACAGGTTCAGGCATACAAATCAGCAAAAGGAAAAGCCCGGTGCTTAGGATTCCAGGCTAGAACCCCAGCCACGTGTAGGCCAAGATGGCGGCCACCACGTGTAAAGGCCTTGTAAAAAGGAGAAGACAAGACTTCCAAGAAGGGTGAGCGCTCACAAAGAGAGAGCCCACAAAGAAGCGTGTGAGAGAGGAAACAGGCTAGTTTATACCCCTGCAACTCAGACCTTCCTCCCACTGTTATGGAAAGCAGGGAGGGTCAAATGCCCTTAGGTAATCCCTCCCTGCACCTCACCTAGGCCCTTTAGTATGCTAATGTTTTGAGCCAAGAGCCAAGATCTGCCTGGAAATGCCTTTATAGGGTAGAGAAGGGGGTTTCTGAGATGGCATGTCTCTGTACCAAAGACTAATACTAATGCCAGTTAAATATTTCTCCAAGCCTTCACAAGTCTCTTCTACTTCATTGTAGTTTTGTATTTTAGTTGCCTTTGAGTATATCAGGGAGCCATGCTTGTTTGCTTGGAAGCAAACAGCATTTCTCTCTGGTCTAATTACTTAGGGGTCCCTACGTGGCCAGGCTAATATGCTGGTAAGATCTAGCTAGCCCCACGATGATTGTGGTAGCTTGGGAGAATATTTATACCAGCTAGTACAGTATACATGGCCAGATAAACTGCCACATTTAGACTACCCCCTTATCTACAAAGTGATTTGCAGGCGGCAATTCAGAGCAGATGCAGCGGCCCTTAGAGGAGTCCTGCAACAGGTATATATAATCTTTCAGTAAGAAAAACTATTTCAAAGATCAAACAGACACATGAATTGTAAATTCACAGCAGATGGCGAGAGTTGCCAAGAAGGGCGGCGGATGACATCACACACTGGTCAGCCGGCGGTGGCCCGTGCTCCGAGCAGGCTCGTTACTCCCCACACTGGCTCCCAAGTGTGACCAAGAGATCACGCCATTTGGAAGCTCATAGCCCAAGGAAAAAAATTCAGCTTAGTCACACAACTCATTTTAAGTTTTGTTTTCTACATTTACTGGTTCATTTTAGATGAAATTATTTTTTTTGGTAGAGTACTTGGGATTTTTGTTCAGTGGCTCACACCAGCTGAGGGTTTGCTCAAGGTAGGGCTGGGGTGGGGTCACTGCAGTTTTCCTACACAATCATGTCGTCCGTGACTGACCCACTTGACACTTTCTGTTCTATGCATGTAGCAAGAGTCGCTCACACTTCTTCCTATCTCTCAAAACCCAGCCTTTTAAAAGATCCATAGGGGGCCGGAGCAATAGCACAGCGGGAAGGCGCTTTGCCCTTGCATGCTGCCGACCCGGGTTCGATCCCTGGCATTCCATATGGTCCTCCAAGCACCACCCCGAGCACCACAAGGAGTAATACCTGAGTGAAGAGCCAGGAGTAATCCCTGAGCATTGCCGGGGTGACCCAAAAAGCAAAACATAAAAATAAACAAATTTAAAAGATCCATAATGTCTAACCCTACATACTATCCAGTCTGTTTAGGGGAAAAAAGAACACTTTTATTATTTTTTTATTTTCATTTGCAGGAAAAGTGTTTAAAGCTCAAAAGAAAATATTCAAGGGACAAGCCGCCCGGGAAAGGAAGGAAATGAGTTCTGCACAGCAGCTCCATCTTCTGCGGTCAGAGGCCGGTTACTGCCACCAGGCGGTCTGTGGAGTCCACTTCTTTCTCTGAAGCCTCGAGTTCTCCCCAACCAACTATACTTATCAAATCGCCTGCTTTTTGTTTAGATAAATAGGCCACAAAACCTCAGGCAATAAACACTAAGGACTTTTCCTGAATTAAAATGTTGGAAGAAAAAGTGTTAAATTTTCATTTGCTTTTGCCAAACTTCCGTTCACAGAAACAACGAGGAAACTGGGATGAGGCTCAGACTCCACTCAGCTAGTGGGAGGTGGAGTCCGCCAACAGCCAAGGGAAAGCTCCTCCAACACACCAACGTGGGACGGGCACATCTGCACCCTGTCGTGGGGTCCATGTTCCAGGACACGCTCTCCTGCCAACGGTGGGATAAAGTCGGTCAACTCCGGGCCTCAAGCTTCCCGACCCCTTCCCTGGGGTCTGAAACCCTGGAGAGCCTGAAGAACGGAGTTCCAGAGATCTGCCTGCGTAGCCCAGGGACCTGGGAAAGGGCTTTCAAGGCAGCTCCAAAGAAAACTTCTTCCCTCCCAACTTCCCACATGAGAGCCACATGTCCACCAACAGCTGAGTCCAGGGCCAAAAGCACAGGCCGGGGCTGCACTCTGAGGGGCTGACCACTGCGAGGGCACCATTCTCCTCGCAGCGCCCATCACCAGAAGGGTCCATTGCCGCCACTCAGGCTGAGGCTGTGACCTCGGACATGGGCTCCCAGCGTCCAGGTGTATCTCCCCAGCTTTTATCACCTTGCTCAAGTCAGCCTCGTATCCAGCACCGGTTTTTCAGATCTTACTCAGGCTATTCTTTGCAGCAGGACTTACTAGCACATGGTTATCAATTCAGAGGAAAGTGCTTAATGACTGTTCCCCTTCCAATTTAATCTGCCTGCTCAGCCGATCGCTGAGTTTTATATCTGTGATTGGCTACAGCACACAGACATACCACAACCACACCAGAGCGCCACACACACCAGCACCAAAAACATACCACAGACACCACCGCACACTAGGTGTGGCCCAAAAAGGAGCACAACAGCCTCCGGGAGCACGCACCAGCCCTGCAGGAAGCAGCCGAGCTGGCTCTGTCCTCTGCACGTGGGGAGCCACGTGCAGAAACTAGGTGACCACAAGCCGTTCATCTCGCCTGAGCAACAGGTGGCCCCTTCTTGTATATGTGGGGGAAAGAGCATCATCACCAGCTGGGTTTAAAGGCAGCAAGCGTGGGTTAGCGTGGTCTGTGTTCCTGGCAAGGGCTCACCTGAAGAGCATCATCACAGACACCGGACGAGGCTCTTCAGAGGCACAGGATTATCTCTGCAGGGAAATCACTCCTTCCAGGTTCCTTTACAATCAACAACTGTGCTAGGCTCTGAATTTCACAAAACAGTGACTATTATTTGGGAAAGAGCAGTGACAATCTTTGTAGATACTCTTCGTTTGGAATGAAGAGGCAGCTGCAGCGATAAGCGCAGCCCGCGAAGAATCCCCTTATTTATTCACGACTAAAAGCAGCCGTGGAACCGCCTCGGGTCAAGCCCAGGCCTGGCCTTGAAACCCAGGTGCCCAGAGGGCTAGAGACAGAATACATCAGGTAGGGCACTTGCCTTGAACCATACCACCGGGTTCAATCCCTGGCATCCCATATGGTCCCTGCCAGGAGTGATGCCTGAGAATAGAGCCTGGAGCAACCCCTGAGCACTGCCAGGTGTAACCAAAAAATAATTGAAAGTTTGGTTATTTATCCTCTATTGATTTTTCTTCTCATAAAAATAAAACTGGGGGGCGGAGCGATAGCCCAGCGGGTAGGGCGTTTGCCTTGCACACGGCCAGCCCATGCAGGCCCGGGTTCGATCCCTGACATCCCATATGGTCCCCTGAGCACCGCCAGGAGTAATTCCTGAGTGCAGAGCTAGGAGTAACCCCTGAGTATTGCTGGGTGTGCCCAAAAAAAGCAAAAAAAAAAAAATAAATAAATTGGCACTTTCCAGGTTACGGCCAACAGTTTATCTTCAAATTGGAGAATCTGAAATAAAAGTGCTGCTACAGAATGTAGGATAAACAATGAACGCAGTGAAGAAATCAGATAAAACCCAGGGCCCGGGGCAGGAGCGACAGCACAGGGTGTTTGCCTTGCAAGCGGCTGGGTTCAATCCCGGCATCCCATATGGTCCCCCGAGTACTGCCAGGAGTAATTCCTGAGTGCAGAACCAGACGTAACCTCTGAGCATCACCAGGTGTGACACCCTGCCCCCACCAAAAAAAAAAAAAAGAATCCTGAAATGTTTCGTAGTGCTGAGAAATGCATGGGGCAAATGTCTTTGAAATTCTAAACCAAGAAAAGTCACACTTCCTTGGCTGGTATCGGAAATTCGGGCACACGTATGTAATCAAATGCTTTTAAACTCCAGGCTTAAGCTGTGTGTCACAAGTCAAAAAGTTTACCCTGACTAATTATAACCCATAAGGTGTAAATTATACACTTCCAATCTGATAAAGGCTCTCAGTGGGAAAACAGATCCGGCAAACGTCTCAGCACGGGGCGGCACCAATGTCCGTCTCACTGCCTCACAGGTCACCGAGGTTCTGTCAAATCTGACGTGGCAAAACCTGTGGCTGATTCTGTGGCTGCAGAAGAAAGTCAGAGCTCCCCCAAGGACTGTCCCCACCACCTCAGCCCTGCCCGAGAGGGGACATCGCGGCCGCAGACCTACCCACGGATTCTGTGCCCCGGCAGCTCTGCGGTGGGGTTGCACGTTAATGGAAACACAGGTTAAAGGGCAGGCGGGCTCTGGGACATCCGGGAGGGCACAGGTTAAAGGGCAGGCAGGCTCTGGGACATCCGGGAGGGCACCTCGGAGCAGTGCGGCTGCTCTCTGGAGCTCGCACGTGAGGCCCTGACTCGGAGAACACGTCTGCGAGTGAAACCAGCCCCATCTCGGCTGTATACGGGCTTCTGCGAGCGCGTGAACAGCAACGACAGACCACACCAAGCGTGTTCACATGCAGAGAGCTCTACCTGGGCCTCAGGGGCAGCTCAGCGCCGGGCTCCTGACCTCAAGGTGTGGCCGAGAGCTGGGTCCCTGCAAATGGCCCTAGCGGACTGCCACTGGGATCCCCAGGGCCGCGCAATCCTGGTGTGTGACCCACAGTCACCACAACCACCAGGCCAAGAGAACAGACAATCACCAACTAAATGAGCGATTGCTCCCGGAACACACGCTGCCCAAGGGCTCAGGAGGCAGCAACGGCCCCGCTCCTGTTCTCGGTGCCCATGGCGAGTGACAGCGAGTGACAGCGACCTAAGGAAGCGGCGTGGCTGTCCCCCGACGAGCCAAGCGCAGGAGGGTGTCCACAGACAGCGCGGCGTGACACAGCAGCGCTTCAACCCGTAAGAACCAGCGTCACTCACAGCTTCGGGTCTGGACTTGAGGACGGGCTCCAGAGGGCTGCGACTTGGTCTCTAAGGCCACATGCGCCTTTGCCCCTAAGTTTCCATATTCACCAGAGCGGGAGGGACGGCTACAGGCCCCCCAAGTCGGAACTGCCTGAAGTCCCGCCCCGCACGTCTCTCCCGGCTGATGCCTGAAATGCCCTAACCTGGGCTTAGCACAGCTGTGGCTCCTCTGGGCCTGCCTTTCTCGGCTTCGGGGCAGCCCACCTGCCCCAGCTCCTGTGTCGAGCCTCGCCTGGTCCTGGTTAAGGGGCTTTCGCTCCCGGGCCACAGCTGCTGATCATCCCGTCCCACTGAGCACCGGTCCCTTAACCCCATGAAGCTGTTAACGGCTCAGGGGGCTCTTGCCACTGCTGGGATGGACACAGTCCTCATGCACAGGGGTAGGCAGGCCATGAGAGACACACTCAGCCACCGTGGTCTCACGCACTATGAGCCCTGTTCTGTGGGTGCATGGCCGCACTCACGCATGACAGCACCAAGGTTCCACGCTAAGGTGGCGTAAGGGACAGACAGAATGAACGCTGGAAGCCATAGGGTGGCTTACACGTGGGACGGGGAGTGGGTACACAGCTACAGCGCGTCTGGGGAGTGCACACAGTCACACACAGCTATAGCAGGACTGGGGAGTGCACATAGTCACACACAGCTACAGCAGGACTGGGGAGTACACAGTCACACACAGCTACAGCAGGACTGGGGAGTGCACACAGTCACACACAGCTACAGCAGGACTCGGGAGTGCACACAGTCACACACAACTACAGCAGGACTGGGGAGTGCACACAGTCACACACAGCTACAGCGGGACTGGGAAGTGCACACAGTCACACACAGCTACAGCAGGACTGGGGAGTGTACACAGTCACACACAGCTACAGCGGGACTGGGGAGTGCACACAGTCACACAGAGCTACAGCAGGACTGGGGAGTACACAGTCACACACAGCTACAGCTGGACTGGGGAGTGCACACAGTCACACACAACTACAGCAGGACT
Source organism: Cryptotis parvus (assembly GCA_021461705.1). Taxonomy (NCBI): domain Eukaryota; kingdom Metazoa; phylum Chordata; class Mammalia; order Eulipotyphla; family Soricidae; genus Cryptotis; species Cryptotis parvus. Next base: position 69,348 of record JAJIBD010002660.1, read on the forward strand.
GGGGAGTGCACACAGTCACACACAGCTACAGCAGGACTGGGGAGTGCACACAGTCACACACAGCTACAGCAGGACTGGGGAGTGCACACAGTCACACACAGCTACAGCGGGACTGGGAAGTGCACATAGTCACACAAAGCTACAGCAGGACTGGGGAGTACACAGTCACACACAGCTACAGCAGAACTGGGGAGTGCACACAGTCACACACAGCTACAGCAGGACTGGGGAGTGCACACAGTCACACACAGCTACAGCAGGACTGGGGAGTGCACACAGTCACACACAGCTACAGCGGGACTGGGGAGTGCACACAGTCACACACAGCTACAGCAGGACTGGGGAGTACAGTCACACACAGCTACAGCAGGACTGGGGAGTGTACACAGTCACACACAGCTACAGCGGGACTGGGGAGTGCACACAGTCACACACAGCTACAGCAGGACTGGGGAGTGCACACAGTCACACACAGCTACAGCAGGACTGGGAAGTGCACACAGTCACACACAGCTACAGCGGGACTGGGGAGCGCACACAGTCACACACAGCTACAGCGGGACTGGGAAGTGCACACAGTCACACACAGCTACAGCAGGACTGGGGAGTGCACACAGTCACACACAGCTACAGCAGGACTGGGCAGTGCACACAGTCACACACAGCTACAGCGGGACTGGGGAGTGCACACAGTCACACACAGCTACAGCGGGACTGGGGAGTGCACACAGTCACACACAGCTACAGCAGGACTGGGGAGTGCACACAGTCACACACAGCTACAGCAGGACTTGGGAGTGCACACAGTCACACACAGCTACAGCGGGACTGAGGAGTGCACACAGTCACACACAGCTACAGCAGGACTGGGGAGTGCACACAGCCACACACAGCTACAGCAGGACTGGGGAGTACAGCCACACACAGCTACAGCAGGACTGGGGAGTGCACACAGTCACACACAGCTACAGCAGGACTGGGGAGTGTACACAGTCACACACAGCTACAGCGGGACTGGGAAGTGCACATAGTCACACACAGCTACAGCAGGACTGGGGAGTACACAGTCACACACAGCTACAGCAGGACTGGGGAGTGCACACAGTCACACACAGCTACAGCGGGACTGGGAAGTGCACATAGTCACACACAGCTACAGCAGGACTGGGGAGTACACAGTCACACACAGCTACAGCAGGACTGGGGAGTGCACACAGTCACACACAGCTACAGCAGGACTGGGGAGTGCAGTCACACACAGCTACAGCAGGACTGGGGAGTACAGTCACACACAGCTACAGCAGGACTGGGGAGTGTACACAGTCACACACAGCTACAGCGGGACTGGGGAGTGCACACAGTCACACACAGCTACAGCAGGACTGGGGAGTGCACACAGTCACACACAGCTACAGCAGGACTGGGAAGTGCACACAGTCACACACAGCTACAGCGGGACTGGGGAGCGCACACAGTCACACACAGCTACAGCGGGACTGGGAAGTGCACACAGTCACACACAGCTACAGCAGGACTGGGGAGTGCACACAGTCACACACAGCTACAGCAGGACTGGGCAGTGCACACAGTCACACACAGCTACAGCGGGACTGGGGAGTGCACACAGTCACACACAGCTACAGCAGGACTGGGAGTGCACACAGTCACACACAGCTACAGCAGGACTGGGGAGTGCACACAGTCACACACAGCTACAGCAGGACTGGGGAGTGCACACAGTCACACACAGCTACAGCGGGACTGAGGAGTGCACACAGTCACACACAGCTACAGCAGGACTGGGGAGTGCACACAGCCACACACAGCTACAGCAGGACTGGGGAGTACAGCCACACACAGCTACAGCAGGACTGGGGAGTGCACACAGTCACACACAGCTACAGCAGGACTGGGGAGTGCACACAGTCACACACAGCTACAGCGGGACTGGGAAGTGCACATAGTCACACACAGCTACAGCAGGACTGGGGAGTACACAGTCACACACAGCTACAGCAGGACTGGGGAGTGCACACAGTCACACACAGCTACAGCAGGACTGGGGAGTGCAGTCACACACAGCTACAGCAGGACTGGGGAGTGCACACAGTCACACACAGCTACAGCGGGACTGGGAAGTGCACATAGTCACACACAGCTACAGCAGGACTGGGGAGTGCAGTCACACACAGCTACAGCAGGACTGGGGAGTGCACACAGTCACACACAGCTACAGCAGGACTGGGGAGTGCAGTCACACACAGCTACAGTGGGACTGGGGAGTGTACACAGTCACACACAGCTACAGCAGGACTGGGAAGTGCACAGTCACACACAGCTACAGCGGGACTGGGGAGCGCACACAGTCACACACAGCTACAGCAGGACTGGGGAGTGCACACAGTCACACACAGCTACAGCAGGACTGGGCAGTGCACACAGTCACACACAGCTACAGCGGGACTGGGGAGTGCACACAGTCACACACAGCTACAGCAGGACTGGGGAGTGCACACAGTCACACACAGCTACAGCAGGACTGGGGAGTGCACACAGTCACACACAGCTACAGCGGGACTGAGGAGTGCACACAGTCACACACAGCTACAGCGGGACTGGGGAGTGCACACAGTCACACACAGCTACAGCAGGACTGGGGAGTACAGCCACACACAGCTACAGCAGGACTGGGGAGTGCACACAGTCACACACAGCTACAGCAGGACTGAGGAGAGAAGTCACACACAGCTACAGCAGGTCTGGGATGTGCACAGAGTCACACACAGTTACAGCAGGACTGGGGAGTGCACACACACAGCTACAGCTGGACTGGGGAGTGTACACAGTCACACACAGCTACAGCGGGTCTGGGAAGTGCACACAGTCACACACAGCTACAGCAGGACTGGGGAGTGCAGTCACACAGCTACAGCGGGACTGAGGAGTGCACACAGTCACACAACTCACACAGCTACAGCGGGACTGGGGAATGTGCACAGTCACACACAGCTACAGCAGGACTGAGGAGTGCACAGTCACACAGCTACAGCGGGACTGGGAGTGCACACAGTCACACACAGCTACAGAAGGACTGGGGAGTGCACACACACAGCTACAGTGGGACTGAGAGTGTGCACAGTCACACAGCTACAGTGGGACTGGGGAGTGTGCACAGTCACAGCTACAGTGGAACTAGGGAGTGCACACACAGCTTCAGCGGGACTGGGGAGTATACACAGTCACAGCTACCAGGCAGGGACCATTCGCATCACAGCCACCCAGGGCACTGTGCCAGGCCTTCATCTCTGAATAGCTGAAGCATCAGAGCGTGAGCACAGCAAGGACAGGTTTGGACCTGGACAGGAATGCGGGTCTCTTTCAGAATGACACAAACGTCCCTGGCAGCAGGACCTGGCCCCTTCCTGAAGCTGCAGATGGCCCTTTCCCAGGAGCTCTGTAGCTCCGACCCCATTCCCGCCCTGTGTGGTCAGGTGCCCCCTGGATACCCGCAGTTACTGATACTCTGGCATGGTCAGGTGCCCCCAGGATACCCACAGTTACTGATACTCTGCATGGTCAGGTGCCCCCGGGATACCCGCAGTTACTGATCCTGCAGTGACTTCCCTGCAGTTACTGATACTCTGCATGGTCAGGTGCCCCGGGATACCCGCAGTTACTGATCCTGCAGTGACGTCCCTGCAGTTACTGATACTCTGCATGGTCAGGTGCCCCCGGATACCCGCAGTTACTGATCCTGCAGTGACGTACCTGCAGTTACTGATACTCTGCATGGTCAGGTACCCCGGGATACCCGCAGCTACTGATCCTGCAGTGACGTCCCTGCAGTTACTGATACTCTGCATGGTCAGGTGCCCCGGGATACCTGCAGTTACTGATCCCGCAGTGACTTCCCTACAGTTACTGATACTCTGCATGGTCAGGTGCTCCCGGGATACCTGCAGTTACTGACCCTGCAGTGACGTCCCTGCAGTTACTGATACTCTGCATGGTCAGGTGCCCCGGGATACCTGCAGTTACTGATCTTGCAGTGACTTCCCTGCAGTTACTGATACTCTGCATGGTCAGGTGCCCCGGGATACCCGCAGTTACTGATCCTGCAGTGACTTCCCTGCAGTTACTGATACTCTGCATGGTCAGGTGCCCCGGGATATCCGCAGTTACTGATCTTGCAGTGACTTCCCTGCAGTTACTGATACTCTGCATGGTCAGGTGCCCCCGGGATACCCGCAGTTACTGATCCCACAGTGACTTCCCTACAGTTACTGATACTCTGCATGGTCAGGTGCCCGGGATACCTGCAGTTACTGACCCGCAGTGACGTCCCTGCAGTTACTGATACTCTGCATGGTCAGGTGCCCCCGGGATACCTGCAGTTACTGATCTTGCAGTGACTTCCCTACAGTTACTGATACTCTGCATGGTCAGATACCCCTGGGATACCCCGAATTACTGATCCTGCAGTGATGTCCCTGCAGTTACTGATACTCTGCATGGTCAGGTGCCCCGGGATACCCGCAGTTACTGATCCTGCAGTGACTTCCCTACAGTTACTGATACTCTGCATGGTCAGGTGCTCCCAGGATACCCGCAGTTACTGATACTCTGCATGGTCAGGTGCCCCCGGGATACCTGCAGTTACTGATCCTGCAGTGACTTCCCTGCAGTTACTGATACTCTGCATGGTCAGGTGCCCCGGGATACCTGCAGTTACTGATCCTGCAGTGACGTACCTGCAGTTACTGATACTCTGCATGGTCAGGTACCCGGGGATACCGCAGCTACTGATCCTGCAGTGACGTCCCCTGCAGTTACTGATACTCTGCATGGTCAGGTGCTCCCAGGATACCCGCAGTTACTGATACTCTGCATGGTCAGGTGCCCCGGGATACCCGCGGTTACCGATCCTGCAGTGACTTCCCTGCAGTTACTGATACTCTGCATGGTCAGGTGCCCCCGGGATACCTGCAGTTACTGATCCTGCAGTGACTTCCCTACAGTTACTGATACTCTGCATGGTCAGGTGCTCCCGGGATACCTGCAGTTACTGATCCTGCAGTGACTTCCCTGCAGTTACTGATACTCTGCATGGTCAGGTGCCCCGGGATACCTGCAGTTACTGATCTTGCAGTGACTTCCCTACAGTTACTGATACTCTGCATGGTCAGGTGCTCCCCAGGATACCTACAGTTACTGATCCGCAGAGTGAGTTCCCTGCAGTTACTGATACTCTGCATGGTCAGGTGCTCCCGGGATACCTACAGTTACTGATCCCGCAGTGAGTTTCCTGCAGTTACTGATACTCTGCATGGTCAGGTGCTCCCGGGATGCCTGCAGTTACTGATCCCACAGTGACTTCCCTGCCATTTTTTCATTTGTTGCCGAGAAATGGCTCACCCCTAAAGGCACCAGGCCGTGAAAACAACGGGCGCGTGTTTTGCTGAAGTTACAACACAGCTCCCTCTGGTTGTGGCGGGTCGCAGGGGAGGGGCAACTTTGGGGAGCTGGAGCAGGTGCGTTCCCCAGGCCTCTGGACACCACGTGGAGCTGGGCACTGACTGTGCTAGTAGGGACCCAGGGACGGGACAGCCTCATGTGAAACACAGAAGAGTCAGCACAGCACAGCTGGTGTTAGAGCTATAAATGTTTTATGTTTTAAAAAAAAATTGCAATGCACTCCAAAAAATGTCTGGATAATTCATGTACACAGAAGGCACTGTTAATCCGCGTAAATCCACTGATTCTGCATAGCAAAACCCTGAGACGCGCTGTCCCCGGCAGCCCGGCCAAGCAGGGGTCTGGTCTGAGGGCAGGATCCTCCATCTCGCCCGCCTCACTCTGCAGCTCTTCCGGGAGCACGGGCCAGGAGAAGGAAGGGAGAAACGCCGCCGACTCCGCAGGGGCCCCTGGCGGCCCGCCTGCTCCTGGCGCAGAGGGCGGTGGTCAGCGCCTTCTCTCAGTTGTTGCTGACCACAGGCCCAAAGTTGAATGCGGACAGAACACCTTTGTCCTCGAAGGGGAGGCCGCCCTGCTGCTCAACCTTCTTCTTTGCCTCTAGTGTTTGCCGAGAGAGGGAAAGAAACGCGTTTGAGGGGACGAAGCAGAAAGACGCGCAGAGCAGCCAGACTGTGTCCCAGGGAGCACAACCCCCACAGACCAACGAGGACCCGAGCTGGCCAGCAGCTGTCTAGGACCAGAAAACTACACCAGAATGGCCAAGTGGCGGGACTGGCCGAAGCGGGGGTACTGTGCCCCTCTCCGAGGCCACCAGGCCACACCCCTCCAGCAGCCGAGCAGGGCCGGGGGTCTAAGTGCACCCCAGAACGCGGGCTCTCTACACTTGTCCAGTCCGCGTGGCTTCCCAGGTGGGTCGGTAACTGGACCCCCGTGACTCTCCGGCCACACGTGGCACAACACTGAGACCGGGTGGGGAGATGATGCAGGTTGACAGCCAACACCCTTGGGTGGCCAAGGACACAACAGGAGAGTCTGGGGCCGGAGCGAGAGCACAGCGGGAGCACGTTGGCCTTGCAAGCGGCCAGCCCGGGTTCGGTCCCCGGCATCCCATAGGGTCCCCCAGCACCGCCAGGAGTAATTCCTGAGTACAGAGGCAGGAGAAACCGGAGTATCCCGGGTGCAACCCAAAAAGTCAAGCACCTGGTTTCGGGCACGTGCGCTGCGCAGGAAGGGCTCTGGCGCCTCAGCAGCCGGGCCGTCTCGGCAGGTGCCGCAGCCATGAGCCCCCCGGCCCCTCAGCGACTCAGCCCCCTCCTCACAGGCCCTCGCTGCCCCCAAATGGCACGTAAAGCGTGACCGTGACTTCACTCAGGTGCTGAGCAGCGTGAGACGGCTCGGCCACCAGCGCGAACACCCGAGGGCCTTCGGCCACCGCGCAGACACCCCGAGGGCCTTCGGCCACCGCGGAGACACCCCCGAGGGCCTTCGGCCACCGCGCAGACACCCCGAGGCGCCGCCACCGCCGCAGACACCCCCCGAGGGGCCTTCGGCCACCGGCAGACACCCGAGGGCCTTCGCCACCGCGCAGACACCCCGAGGGCCTTCCGCGTCACCTGCCACGGAGCTCCGGTGCTCGGCCAGTGCAAACACCTCCTGCAGCGCCTGTCGCTGGTCCTCGCTCAGGGGGGCCAGGAGCAGCTGGTACCAGGCGGGGTCCCGGGTCTGCACCGCTGTTGTGTTTGGGGGGCGTCCGGGGAGGAAGGAAAGAGCGGGCGGCAAAGGCATCAGAGCCGATGTCGAGAATCAGGATGACACAGAGACACACAGGGCACCTGCCCAAGCAGCCCCGAGCACCTCTTGGGGACAGGACCCGGCGAGACCGCTGCACGCCTCCACGCGCCTCTCTGCCCCTTCTTGGCTCCGCTCGGGCCTGAGCTCACGCTTCCCTGTTCCTACATCCTGGGGAAGTTGCCACACTATCTCCCGTGAGCTCCCACGCCTGCTGCTCGCTGCTCCCACCTCACCCGAGCGGGCCACCCGTGTCCCACCCTGCCCCCTAATGCCGGCTCTGGGTCCGACCCGACACTCCAACATCACTTCCTCAGAGCAACGGCTCTGGATGCAGGCATTGGACGGTGCCCCTGGTGAGCGGCCTCTGACTGACCCACCCCCTCCTGCTGACCCCAGCCCCTCCACCTGACCCGGCTATGTCCATCACAAGACAGCTGTGAGGTCACCCACCACCATAATCTCCTTGCCTGCCTCAGGGGAGTCCCTCACTGCACCAGCGAGACCGAACACAAAGGTTCTGCCGCGGGCTGGAGCAGAGAAAGAGCTGACCGGTGGCAGCCCTGACCGAGCAGGACCAGGAAAAACCAGTGGACATCGGGGCTGCAGTCGCCCTCACGCAGCCGAGGCTGCTGCCTGGGCCCACGGGAAGCCGCAGCCAGACTTCTGCCTTCCTGGCTGCATCCACAGTAGCTCTGCTACTGCAAGCTGCTCGCGGTACCAGGCGACTGGCCTCCGGCAGCAGGTCCCCCACCTGACCCTCCCTGCGGGTGCTGTGAGGCTGGAGTCAGAGCTAAAGCCAGAGGCTGCGCTGCCACGGCAGACCCCACGACAGGCCCTTTGGGCGAGGAACGTGCACGCTCCCGACTCTCCACCCTCTGGAGGCTCCTGGCACGGGAGAAGCTCGCTGGGCTGGCCGCCCTGAGCATCCTTGGGGCTTCCGTCAAATAAGAGTCTAGTTCTAAAATGCAGGGGAGCCAGAGTGACAGCACAGCAGGGGAGGGGGTTGCCTTGCAGGTGGCCGGCCCGGGTTCGATCCCGGCATCCCATAGGGTCCCCCAGCACCACCAGGAGTAATTCCTGAGCACAGAGCCAGGAGAAACCCCTGAGCATCGCGGGTGTGACCCAAAGGGCAAAAGTAAAATAATTTCTAAAAAGCAGCTACACTGGCACAGGCAGATTCTTCTACCAGTTTCTGCGTGCCGCGGGGCAGGCAGAGCAGAGGGGGGAGGAGGAGAGGGGCTAGGACAGTGCCCGGAAGGCCAGAGCTGGAGGAGCGGGGTCTGGAAGGGGCGTGGTCTGGAAGGGGCGTGGTCTGGAAGGGGCGGGGCGGGGAGGAAACTCGGGACACACCCAGCAGAGCCTGTGTGAAGAACTGGTACTCGTCCACGCTGCCGTCCAGGTCCAGCGGCGTGCTGAAGCTCTCCAGGGCCGTCTCTTCCAGCACTTCCCTCATCCCAGTCGTCGTCCTCCTCCTCCTCCGCCCCCCCTCCCGTTACTGGACTGCATGGCCTGGGCACTGACCGTGCCCTCCTCCTCGTCGCTGGAAATCTCCTCTGCACGGCATTAGGCCAAAGGGAAACACGGAGGACAGAGCACTATCAAAGTCCACGTCCACGGACAGAACAAAAATCACCCGATGATACTCGGATGGAACACCAACCGCATGGCGTCACGAGCACCATAGACGTTCTTTCTGCGGGACAGGAAGCCCCCTCCTCACTAGCCAGCCCCGGGAAGGAACCCCCTCCTCACTAGCCAGCCCCTGGGAAGGAACCCCCTCCTCACTAGCCAGCCCCTGGGAAGGAACCCCCTCCTCACTAGCCAGCCCCTGGGAAGGAACCCCCTCTCACTAACCAGCCCCTGGGAAGGAACCCCTCCTCACTAGCCAGCCCCTGGGAAGGAACCCCTCCTCACTAGCCAGCCCCTGGGAAGGAACCCCCTCTCACTAACCAGCCCCTGGGAAGGAACCCCTCCTCACTAAACAGCTCCTGGGAAGGAACCCCCTCCTCACTAACCAGCCCCTGGGAAGGAACCCCCTCCTCATTAACCAGCCCCTGGGAAGGGCCCCTCCTTACTAACCAGCCCCTGGGAAGGAACCCCCTCCTCACTAAACAGCCCCTGGGAAGGAACCCCTCCTTACTAACCAGCCCCTGGGAAGGAACCCCTCCTCACTAGCCAGCCCCTGGGAAGGAACCCCCTCCTCACTAGCCAGCCCTGGGAAGGAACCCCTCTCACTAACCAGCCCCTGGGAAGGAACCCCCTCCTCACTAGCCAGCCCCTGGGAAGGAACCCCTCCTCATTAACCAGCCCCTGGGAAGGAACCCCCTCCTCACTAACCAGCCCCTGGGAAGGAACCCCCTCCTCACTAGCCAGCCCCTGGGAAGGAACCCCCTCCTCACTAGCCAGCCCCTGGGAAGGAACCCCTCCTCACTAACCAGCCCCGGAAGGAACCCCCTCCTCACTAGCCAGCCCCTGGGAAGGAACCCCCTCCTCACTAGCCAGCCCCTGGGAAGGAACCCCTCCTCACTAGCCAGCCCCTGGGAAGGAACCCCCTCCTCACTAGCCAGCCCCTGGGAAGGAACCCCCTCCTCACTAGCCAGCCCCTGGGAAGGAACCCCCTCCTCACTAACCAGCCCCTGGGAAGGAACCCCCTCCTCACTAGCCAGCCCCTGGGAAGGAACCCCCTCCTCACTAGCCAGCCCCTGGGAAGGAACCCCTTCCTCACTAGCCAGCCCCTGGGGAAGGAACCCCCTCCTCTCTAGCCAGCCCCCTGGGAAGGAACCCCCTCCTCACTAAACAGCCCCTGGGAAGGAACCCCTCCTCACTAACCAGCCCCTGGGAAGGAACCCCCTCCTCACTAACCAGCCCCTGGGAAGGAACCCCCTCCTCACTAGCCAGCCCCTGGGAAGGAACCCCCTCCTCACTAGCCAGCCCCTGGGAAGGAACCCCTCCTCACTGAACAGCCCCTGGGAAGGAACCCCCTCCTCACTAGCCAGCCCCCTGGGAAGGAACCCCTCCTCACTAAACAGCCCCTGGGAAGGAACCCCTCCTCACTAAACAGCCCTGGGAAGGAACCCCCTCCTCACTAACCAGCCCTGGGAAGGAACCCCTCCTCACTAAACAGCCCCTGGGAAGGAACCCCTCCTCACTAACCAGCCCCTGGGAAGGAACCCCTCCTCACTAGCCAGCCCCTGGAAAGGAACCCCTCCTCACTAGCCAGCCCCTGGGAAGGAACCCCCTCCTCACTAGCCAGCCCCCTGGGAAAGAACCCCTCCTCACTAACCAGCCCGGGAAGGAACCCCCTCCTCACTAACCAGCCCCGGGAAGGAACCCCTCCTCACTAAACAGCCCCTGGGAAGGAACCCCCTCCTCACTAGCCAGCCCCTGGGAAGGAACCCCCTCCTCACTAACCAGCCCCTGGGAAGGAACCCCCTCCTCACTAACCAGCCCCTGGGAAAGAACCCCCTCCTCACTAAACAGCCCTGTGGGCCTGAATCTGGGCTCGGCTCAGCATTGCTGCTGCTGCTGCGTGTGGCTGCCTCCGACCCGCCAGTATCAGAGCGATTTTTAGTGTCAGAAACGGCCACGAAGGCCGGTGTGGTGGCAGGGGAGCTCTGACGGCAACGCCTGCCCTTCTCCGCTCTGCAGTGAGCAGAGCCGACTACAAACTGCTCAGAAGTGCTCTCCACGAAGGCCACGTCCACTAACAGGAACAGAAGACGTGGCAATGGAGGGTATACGGAGGGCTAGCACATGTGGGCTGGCAGCCGAACGCTGCGCTGTGCTGGGAGCCCCGGCACCGGCACCTGCCCCGAAGCAGCAGGACAGCACGCGTAGTGCTGCGGGCTGAGGCCAGCCAGGCACCGCCCCTGCGGCACAGCCAGCCACAAGCCCCAGGACGCCATCGGCAAGCAGAGGCGAGCACACAGGGCGTAGCCCGGAGACAGAACTGTCCAGGAAAGCTGCTCGGTTTCCTCGGCATCAGCCGGGAGTCGCGTGCCCCCTCACAAGTGACTGTGAGCGCCTGAGCTAGCAGGGCGGGCCCGGCCCAGCAGGACAGTGTGTCCCAGGGCTGTGGCCCTTCCTGGGCGCCACCCCAGGTGCCTGCGAGGGGGTGAGGGACCACACATGAGGGGAACAATGAAACAGAAGTATAACATTTGGGGTCCGACCTAGGGTATCCTGGTTTTTTCGGGGTTTTGGTGGTTTTTATTTTCGGCTTTTGGGCCACACTAGGGTTACTCCTGGCTCTGCACTCAGGGATCACGCCTGGCGATGGCTCTGGGGTCCATATGGGACGCCGGGGATCCAACCAGGTCAGGAGACGCCCTCCCGCTGTGCTGTCACTCTGGTCTCTTTCCTGTCTCTGAGTAAGGAAAAGCAGCTCCACTTTACACTTGACTCTAAACGTGCTCGTAAACTACAAATATCTTCCAGATCATCTGAGGAGGACTGAGTTTGGAGCACCCGCAGCTGACGCTGTGCTCGGTCTCACAGCAACTGCAGCCTCGTGCTCTGACACACACGCACAACGGGTGAGCGGCCCCCTGCTCTAACGAGGACATCGTGTGCCAAGAGGACAAGTCTGGGCCATGCGCGGGACGGAAACCGTGGACAGGACAGGACGTGATCTGGAGGACCCGACCCGGCGCGGAGCCTTACCATTCTCTTCCACGTCCGCTTTCTCCGCCCTGGAGCCCTCCTCCCGGCCGCCAGCTGCGGCGTGGCGCACACCTGCTTCAGGCCCAGGGAAGAGGAAAAGCACAGAGGGGACGATCTGTGCCACCACCCGCGCCCACCGCCGGGGGCGGTTCTGCAGCTCCAGGGAGGATGCTCAGCCCGATGATGCACATCTTCCGGTCGTGGTGCCTGCGAGGGGAAGAGGGGATCAGCATCTGCGAGCAGGCTCGGCCGCCTGGCGTGAGGGATGCGGGGACGCAGGGATCGGCCGCTTAACGCGGGACGCGGGGACGCAGGGGCTCGGCCGCCTGACGTGGGGATGCGGGGACGCAGGGGCTCGGCCGCCTGACGCGGGAACACAGGGACGCAGGGACGCAGGGGCCCAGATGCCTGACGCGGGGACGCAGGAACACAGAGCTCGGCTGCCTGACGCGGTGATGCTCAGGGGGTTCCTCCTGGCTCTGCACTCAGGAATTACTCTTGGCAGTGCTCAGGGGACCATATGAGATGCCGGGGATAGAACCCGGTCGGCTGCGTGCAAGGCAAGTGTCCTCCCCACTGTGCCCCCATTAAAAAATTTAATGAAACTACAAAGTCAGCTATGTGGGGCTGTCATGGGGTAAAGCTTCTGTCCCAGCACTGCCCGGGGTCCCGAGCCCACCAGAACAAGCCCCTGAGCAGCCCCACGGCACACACCCGAGGAAACAATCGGTGTCGCTCATCCACTGGTTGATAAACTGGACAGTGACGGGCCCAGGGTGGGGCGGCAGCTGCATCCGCTCCAGGGTGTGCAGCAGCAGGTCGGGGTTGTAGTAGAGCGCGGCAATGGCCACCTGCAGGCACATGGTGCGCAGCTCGCTGGTCTTCACCCCCGCGTCAGGCGCTCCAGAACAAGCTGCACGAAGAGCGGGATGCACTAGAGGGGGAGAGCGGACGCCTGAGACCGCGGGACCAGCCGGACCAGCCGGGACTAGCCGGGACCATCAGGACCAGCTGAGACCAGCAGAGACCAGCCGGGCCCAGCCAGGCCCAGCCAGACACCAGCCTGAGACCAGCCCAGACCACCGGGACAGCCCAGGACCTGCTCGGGGACAGCTGAGACCAGCCCAGACCAGCTGAGGCCTGCCTGAGGTGAGCATGCAGGCACCGCCCAGCACGCAGCCCACCCAGGCTCGATCCTCAGCACTGCATGGGCCCCCGAACCGCAGGAGTGACCCCTGCGCGAAGAGCCCCCCACCCCCAATGCCATTACTCTGAACAAGCGTCACGAATCATGGACGTCCAGTTCAAAGATCTCTGGAGACACTCAACTAAAAAGCACCTTCTAGAAGAAGCGCAACAACGGCACCCAGAGTACGCAGCGGAGGGAAATAATCAAGTCTAAGCACAAAGGAACCGTAACCCAGGTCAGAAACACACACGACAGACCGGTGAACCCCGAGCTGGTTTTCTGAGAGGATCAACAAGGGCTGACCAAGGCCGGGAAACACAAAACCCTGGGATCAAGTGGAAGCCAAAGAGGAGAAATGACAACAGGAACCTCACGGATACAAAGATCCTGGGAGATTACAGGGAACAACCGCGCCAGCTGAAAACGCTAGAGGGAAATGGAGGAAAGTCCAGGGCGGTGGCCACGCCCCTACTGCGCCTGTCCCTTCACCAGCGTCCACTTCCTTCACAAACGCACATGTGGGTGTGTACAAGGTATGTGTGTCCCCACAACATGGACATGTGTGTGCAATAAGTGTGTCCCCGAGGAGTGTCTGCGTGCGCGCGCGTGTGGCGAGCGGTGTTGTGCACCGTGTTTCCCGGGGAGTCCCCAGTCCGAGGACAGGGTTGGTTGCCTACAGTCGACAACTATAGGCAGCTCCTCCTCCCCCAGGTGTGCCCTCACCCCTACTGTTGCTGTGTTTGGGGGAACACCACGGGGATGTTCAGGCTCCCTCCTGGCTCTGCCCGGAGATACTCCTGGCAGGCTTAGAGGACCTGGCATGCCCAAGTGTGCACCAGGCCAGCGCCCTCTGCTCTACCTCCACTGTGCCCAGGCCAGCGGCCTCTGCTCTACCACCGCTGTGGCCAGGCCAGCGCCCTCTGCTCTACCTCCGCGGTGGCCAGGCCAGCGCCCTCTGCTGTACCACCGCTGTGGCCAGGCCAGCGCCTTCTGCTGTACCACGGCTGTGGCCAGGCCAGCGCCCTCTGCTCTACCTCCACTGTGGCCAGGCCAGCGCCCTCTGCTGTACCACCGCTGTGGCCAGGCCAGCGCCCTCTGCTGTACCACCGCTGTGGCCAGGCCAGCGCCCTCTGCTCTACCTCCGCAGTGGCCAGGCCAGCGCCCTCTGCTCTACCACCGCTGTGGCCAGGCCAGCGCCCTCTGCTCTACCTCCGCAGTGGCCAGGCCAGCGCCCTCTGCTGTACCACCGCTGTGGCCAGGCCAGCGCCTTCTGCTGTACCACGGCTGTGGCCAGGCCAGCGCCCTCTGCTCTACCTCCGCAGTGGCCAGGCCAGCGCCCTCTGCTCTACCACCGCTGTGGCCAGGCCAGCGCCCTCTGCTCTACCTCCGCAGTGGCCAGGCCAGCGCCCTCTGCTCTACCACCGCTGTGGCCAGGCCAGCGCCCTCTGCTCTACCTCCGCAGTGGCCAGGCCAGCGCCCTCTGCTGTACCACCGCTGTGGCCAGGCCAGCGCCCTCTGCTCTACCTCCGCGGTGGCCAGGCCAGCGCCCTCTGCTGTACCACCGCTGTGGCCAGGCCAGCGCCTTCTGCTGTACCACGGCTGTGGCCAGGCCAGCGCCCTCTGCTCTACCTCCGCAGTGGCCAGGCCAGCGCCCTCTGCTCTACCACCGCTGTGGCCAGGCCAGCGCCCTCTGCTCTACCTCCGCGGTGGCCAGGCCAGCGCCCTCTGCTCTACCTCCGCAGTGGCCAGGCCAGCGGCCTCTGCTCTACCACCGCTGTGGCCAGGCCAGCGCCCTCTGCTGTACCACCGCTGTGGCCAGGCCAGCGCCTTCTGCTGTACCACGGCTGTGGCCAGGCCAGCGCCCTCTACTCTACCTCCGCAGTGGCCAGGCCAGCGCCCTCTGCTCTACCACCGCTGTGGCCAGGCCAGCGCCCTCTGCTCTACCACCGCTGTGGCCAGGCCAGCGCCCTCTGCTCTACCACCGCTGTGGCCAGGCCAGCGCCCTCTGCTCTACCTCCGCAGTGGCCAGGCCAGCGGCCTCTGCTGTACCACCACTGTGGCCAGGCCAGCGCCCTCTGCTCTACCTCCGCGGTGGCCAGGCCAGCGCCCTCTGCTCTACCTCCGCAGTGGCCAGGCCAGTGGCCTCTGCTCTACCACCGCTGTGGCCAGGCCAGCGCCCTCTGCTCTACCTCCGCTGTGGCCAGGCCAGCGCCCTCTGCTCTACCTCCGCTGTGGCCCCACCTCCTCGCTTTCTGCGCTGCTGCTTCATTTCTGCCTAAGACACTTCGGAGTGTTTAAGCTCCATGAACACAGACAAAAGGAAACTGGGCATGTGGAGGGCAGAATCTTCGCAGCCGTCTACCCAGGGATCGCCTGGCAGCCTGGAGGCGACTGACATTTCCCTATATTTTTCCTTCTCACTGAAGCTCAAGGCGCAGCTTCCAAACTGCACGTGTGGTTCTGTCTTTCTGGTGAGGTCTGCACAGCTCGCAGAAGCTGGCCAGGTGGAAGTCTCCACCATACTCGAAAGCAAGCGTCCGCTGGGCCGGGCGTGGCCGCAGGGTTACCTGGTCAATGCCCCGTCCTCGGCACTGCAGAATGATGACCTCGAGCAGCTTGGCCGGCGTGGCTCTCCGCGTCCTCCCGGCGTCTCCACACAGCACCTGCAGCATCAGAGCGGGCTGAGTCTAGGCAGCGTCCGCACAGGGCAAACAGCCCATGGGCGCTGGGCGGTCACGGCCACGGCTCTGGGTGCCGTGTGCATCCGCCCAGCTACAGACGGTCAAAAGCAGCACGCACTGCAGCCACTCTAATAATCTCGGGCTGGGCACACCCAGCGGTGCCCAGGGGCCACTCCCTGCTCTGTGCTCGGGACCACGCAACGCCAGGACGTGGCTGCTGTGTGTGGCACGAAGGCTTAAGCTCATCCCCCTGGGCCCCGATCTAATTTCCTTTGTTTGGATTCTGGTTTTGGGGCCAGACCTGCAGGTGCTCAGGGCAGGCTCCTGGCTCTGTACTCAGGGGATCCCTCCCGGGGGCTTGCAGGACCCTAAAGGGTGCTGGGGATCAAAGCCAGGTCAGTCACGTCAAGACAAGCACCTTCTCCCATGTGTCATCTCTTCTAGGCCTTTATAAGGAATAATTCACTGACGTAACTCTGGAATAACATGCTGGCGTCAGCAAGTCCCACCAGCGGCTCACTCGTTCATGAAGGAGGCGAGTGATCAAAACACATTAGCAAAGGGGGCAGATGATTAGAACAGATCTAGGTAAGCCAAACCTCCTCCAGGGCACCGAAACATCAGAGCAGTGAAACACCCTTTCCAACAATGAAGCCAGCACGCTGGTGTTTCTTTGAATTCTTGGCCACACACACCGTTTCTCACACTCAGAACTGTAACCAGACACTGCAAGCATCTTCCTTCTCCAGGGCACACACACCGTTTCTCACACTCAGAACTGTAACTGAACACCGCAAGCATCTTCCTTCTCCAGGGCACACACACCGTTTCTCACACACACTCAGAACTGTAACCGGACACTGCAAGCATCTTCCTTCTCCAAGGCCACATACACCGTTTCTCACACTCAGAACTGTAACCGGACACTGCAAGCATCTTCCTTCTCCAAGGCCACATACACCGTTTCTCACACTCAGAACTGTAACCGAACACCGCAAGCATCTTCCTTCTCCAGGGCACATACACCGTTTCTCACACTCAGAACTGTAACCGAACACACAAGCATCTTCCTTCTCCAGGGCACATACACCGTTTCTCACACTCAGAACTGTAACTGAACACCGCAAAGCATCTTCCCTTCTCCAGGGCACATACACCGTTTCTCACACTCAGAACTGTAACCAGACACCACAAGCATCTTCTTTCTCCAGGGCACACACACCGTTTCTCACACTCAGAACTGTAACCGGACACCGCAAGCATCTTCCTTCTCCAGGGCACACACACCGTTTCTCACATCAGAACTGTAACCGGACACTGCAAGCATCTTCCTTCTCCAAGGCCACATACACCGTTTCTCACACTCAGAACTGTAACCGGACACTGCAAGCATCTTCCTTCTCAAGGCCACATACACCGTTTCTCACACTCAGAACTGTAACCGAACACATAAGCATCTTCCTTCTCCAGGGCACATACACCGTTTCTCACACTCAGAACTGTAACGGACACTGCAAGCATCTTCCTTCTCCAAGGCCACATACACCGTTTCTCACACTCAGAACTGTAACCGGACACCGCAAAGCATCTTCCTTCTCCAGGGCACATACACCGTTTCACACTCAGAACTGTAACCGGACACCGCAAGCATCTTCCTTCTCCAAGGCCACATACACCGTTTCTCACACTCAGAACTGTAACCGAACACCGCAAGCATCTTCCTTCTCCAAGGCCACATACACCATTTCTCACACTCAGAACTGTAACTGAACACCGCAAGCATCTTCCTTCTCCAGGGCACATACACCGTTTCTCCACACACACTCAGAACTGTAACCCGACACCGCAAGCATCTTCCTTCTCCAGGGCACATACACCGTTTCTCACACTCAGAACTGTAACCGGACACCAAGCATCTTCCTTCTCCAAGGCCACATACACCGTTTCTCACACTCAGAACTGTAACCGAACACCGCAAGCATCTTCCTTCTCCAGGGCACATACACCGTTTCTCACACTCAGAACTGTAACCGGACACCGCAAGCATCTTCCTTCTCCAAGGCCACATACACCATTTCTCACACTCAGAACTGTAACTGAACACCGCGAGCATCTTCCTTCTCCAGGGCACATACACCGTTTCTCACACTCAGAACTGTAACCGGACACTGAAAGCATCTTCCTTCTCCAAGGCCACATACACCGATTCTCACACTCAGAACTGTAACCGGACACCGCAAGCATCTTCCTTCTCCAGGGCACATACACCGTTTCTCACACTCAGAACTGTAACTGAACACCGCAAGCATCTTCCTTCTCCAAGGCCACACACGCTTCTCACACTCAGAACTGTAACCGGACACCGCAAGCATCTTCCTTCTCCAAGGCCTTGCCCTGACACAGACTCATGGGAGACAGACGTTCAGGCATCTTCAGGTGATCATCACGGCTCAAAAGCGGGCCTTTACACGTCAGGAGCCCATAAGCATGTGATAAAACTCCCCAAATCCTCCCAGAGCTACACTGGAACCAGAAGGCCCAAAGTGATCAGAAACGCTGGGATGCTGGAATGTGGGTGACCCGCCCTCCTGAGCTCTAGGCTCCTGCTACATTGAGCTTATGCTAAGAGCTGCTCCCTGCCTTTAGGGAATCTCCGCAGCAGACACAACAGGAGCTTGGGCAGAATTGGATGGATTTCATAATTTTATATGACAAAAATATCCTTATTATGAATCTTGCTTGCTCCAGATCAATACTCTTCCTATCCCCACAGATCACCAGGAGGGACATACATGTAGATATTCCAAAAGTATTTGACCACGTTGGATTAACCATAGTGAAATCAGTTCTCCTAGTTTAAAGAGACATGCCAGTGCACCTCCAGGCAAACTGACGTGTCTCTGATTCTAAATAATTCCAAAGTGAATTATTCTGATGAATTATTCTGATCCCACCTTAGTGGGATCTAGAGTCTGGAACCAGCTGGCTGTATATTCGTGGTAAGAAGTATCAATGCCATTCTCTACAAACTACATTCTGAACTGCTTTCTGGGAGACGCAGCCCCTCCCCCTCTGCTAGGGAGATTGTATCTCAGGGAGTCAGCTCTGGCATTTGTGAAGCTTGAGCCAAAGGGCCCACCTGAAGATCTGCATTTCAATATGGCCATTTCCCTGGCTTCCTCTCTAGAGAGCCCAGCGGACAATGGGCTGGGCTGGAAGTTTTTGGCAGGCTTATCTATAAAATAAACTAGGAGAAAGGAGCAGGAATTTTTGGCGTTTTGTCTTCTCTTCGCCCTCTGCCTCCGCCTCCTCCTCTCCGTTCTCTCCCCTGCTGGGCCTTAGCACGTGGTAGCAGCAATCTTGGCTCGGATTCTAAACCGACACGTGGCCTGGGCCCAGCCAGGAACCTAAAGTCTGGGGCTTTCCTATTGTTAGGTTGTATACCAGAACAAGCGTGAGAAAAGCCTTTTGAAACTCTGCTGGACGCTCACGTCTTTCTCTGTCCAGCGGCCGCCGATCCCCACCACTGCTCCCTGCTCCGCTTGACCACACCGCGAGAATCTGCTCATGACGGCATTTCCGAGCCCCATGAAAGCGTGTGCTGAGCCCAGCCCGAGCTCTGGGACATACTCACCTTCCTGCACATTGTGAACAGGATTTCGAGATGCTTGGGGTTGGCGGAGCAGAGTGCTGGTATCGACCGTCACGTAATTGTGCAGCAGAGGCATCATGTCTGGGAACAGCCAAGCCCCGAGTTGCGAGTCAGAGCGGAAGTAAGAGACCCCCCAAAGCACGTCCCACATCGCCCGAGTGGCCAATCGGAGTAGAATAAGTGACCCCCCCACAGCACATCCGGCACCACATACGCGCCCGCAACAGCGAAGCCTCGCCCAGGCCAGGCCCGAGACACAGGCAGAGGAGCAAAGGCTGCCGCGCGCAGCGACTGTCCCTGCGGGGCGCACACGGCTCACTCGTCCGCATGTCCACCCGCCTGTGCTGCTCACCCCCGAGGAGGCGTCCAAGGCTCGAGCTCAGAACAGAGCCGGGACTGGAAGCCGTCCCATCAACGCTGGTACCTGCTCCGACAGAAGCCAAGTGACCTGGCGGCGGCGCGCACCTGTGAAGTACTCGAAACAGTCCTGCTGGAAAACCTCAGAGAAGATGCCGGGAGCTGCCACATCTGCGGGGAGGCGCCGTGGCAGGTGAGGCTGTAGGCCAGGGAGAGGATTTCCTCATAGAACTCTAGGAAGGGGCGAACGCGGAGGGTCAGGCCGGGGGCAGAGGCCGTGGCGGCCAGTCGGGCGGTGCCTCACCCCCTCCACCCGTGGTCCCCGCTCGCTAAGGCAGGGCGACAGAGCCTCTACTAACCCCGTGCGCTGCGGGGAAAGGAACACACCGTCTCCGTTTGACACGCAAGCGGCGTTCTCTAGAGCTTCATTAAGTGGAACTAAAATCCCCTGGTGGGGTTGGGGCCACAGCCACAGTGCTGAGAAGCGACCCTGGCGTGCTCAGGGGACCAAGCTCACGGGTGCTGAGACCGAGCCCAGCCAGCAGGATTCACCTGCGCCGGGCTCCCTCGGGTGCCTTGCACGCAGCCAACCTAGGTTCGATCCCGGCATCCCATATGATCCCCAGAGGCCCGCCAGGAAGTAATTCCCGAGTGCAGAGCCAGGAGTAACCCCTGAGCACAGCTGGATATGACCCAAAAAGCAAATAAGTAAGTAAATGAAATTGAAAATGAGTTGTTGCTGGGTTTGTTTTGCCTGCGGGCCACAGCCGGCGGCACGCAGGCAGCCGTGCAGCGCCAGGGGTCTCAGCCACGAGTCCGAGCCCTTGGGGCCGTCTCTCTGGCCCAGAGGAAGGATTCTGCGGTCACCCGAGGGAAGCCACACTCTGAGCAGCGTTTCACCAACTTACAAAGCCTGTACTTCTGGGGAGACTTTTTTTCATCTTTTTCAGGTCACACCTGGTGGTGCTCAGGGGCTACTCCTGGCTCTGCAGTCAGGAATTACTCCTGGCAGTGCTCGGGGGGACCATATGAGATGCCGAGGCTTAAACCCAGGTCAGCTGCTTGCAAGGCAAGCGCCCTTCCAAAACCTGCAGTTTGTACATGGTTCTTCCACTTACCCCGAGGATAACCCACTGCAGAGTCCAAACAATGTGCTGGTGTCATTTGTACATACATTTGTACATCAATGCAAAAAAAAGTATCTAAACATACAGTCCTCGAAAGCACAACTTCAAAAATAAATTTCAATTATTCCCAAACATAAGACTAAGCAACAAGACCTAATTTCAGTTTTCCTTTCATGAAAGAACAATGTTTTTACTGTGATATTATTTAGAATGTAATGCCTTCAAAAACCAATAATAATTGTGTCATAATACAGAAATCATTAGACATACGGAAGACGAGCACTTAAACAATAAATCACATGACTCCAAATTCCGACATCTCAGTTCATGCGTCTGAGGGGTGGGAAGGGGGCTGGCCCGCTCTCTGCCCTTCTCTTTCCCTCCGCACCCCCTTTCCTGAGACTCAATGTCGGCATTCGGCAACAAGCCCCGCGGGTTCTTTCCTCTCCTGCTCAGAAGGCTCAGCTCTGACTTTCCCAGCACCAGCAGATGTCAATGCTCTGAACGTAAAGATCAGTGATTACCCAGAACAAAAGCTCTTGCTGTACTGAGCAGAAGAACAGCAAATAATTGTGATTCTACAACACGCAGGAAGCTCAGGATGAAAAACATCTCTGCTTCCAACTTAATGCAC
This sequence comes from Cryptotis parvus, assembly GCA_021461705.1. Lineage (NCBI taxonomy): Eukaryota > Metazoa > Chordata > Mammalia > Eulipotyphla > Soricidae > Cryptotis > Cryptotis parvus. The sequence goes on from JAJIBD010002660.1 coordinate 90,916, forward strand.
CGCAAGTAAATAACTGGTCTGGCCGGTTTTATTTCCGTTTTGTGCCTCGGCAGGATACTCAGCTCATTCCAGTAACATCCTGACTTGCCTCATCTTCTCACAGGCTGAGTTTCAGCGCGATAAAAGGAAATTGAGTCTGGCTCTAATGGATTAAATTAAAATTAAAATGAATCCCGTAACTGCCTGCAACTAGCAACTACCTTCTGGCTAATAGACTGTTATGTGTTTCGCATTCGTTCTGAAAGGAGACAGACACCCAGCCAGGTCCACCTCGCCTGCGAGACTCAGACTCAACCTCAGGCACAGGTCACAGTGTCACTGGAGCGGGCCCTCGGGGACCTGCGGGGCCTGAGTGGAGGAACTGGAGCTTCCCAGGGTGCAGGCCTTAGGGGGACAGGAGGGGGCAGGGTCTCTGCCTCCCAGCTGGGCGAAGCTTCAGTGTGGCGGAACTCGCCCAGAACAGCTGTCCCGAGTGGACGCAGACCGAGGACATGCCCAACGGGGGCGCCCACGGCGGACACCCACAGGGACTCGCCCAGAACAGCTGTCCCGAGTGGACGCAGACCGAGGGACACGCCCAACGGGGCGCCCACAGGGGATGCTCGGTCACCCTGACAGGGACAACACAGCCAGGTCTGCGAGTGGTGCCCGGAGGCAACCTCAACCTTCCTTCCATCTCCCTGCCAGCTCTGGAGGCTGCAAGCGCTCCCCCAGGGCTGAGCTGCCCTTTGTACATGGCGTCCACCAAGGCGTACAGCAGGCGGCCAGTGGCCTTGCCTGCGGCCTATCCGGCACCACATGTGGCCCCCAGACACCATCGGGACTGATCCCTAAGCAGAGCTGGGCAGGCGCCAAGTCCTAAATAAATCAACAAAGCACACGTTTTAAGAGTCAAATCCCCAAGGGCAGCAATCCTCAGAGCACAGCAGAGGGGAGGCGCCCGCCTTTGCGCGCTGCCAACCCAGGTTCCATCCTTGGCATCACATATGGCCCGAGCACTGCCACTGCCACGACTGATGCCTGGTGCAGAGCCAGGAGCCACGAGAACCCCAAGGGTGCCCAAAAACAAACCCAAAGTTTCACCCATTCTTATCAGAAAAGTCATTCCTTAAATAAATAGGTAAGTAAATAAATAAATGAATAGGTAGGTAGGTAGATGATAGCTAGATATAGATAGATAGATGATAGATAGATAGAGAGATAGATAGAGATAGATAGAGATAGAGAGATAGATAGATGATGGATGGATGGATGGATGGATGGATGGACGGATGGATGATAGATAAGCAAGGGCCAGAGCATAGTACAGTGGGGAGGGCGTTTGCCTTGCACATGGCCAGCCTGGGTTCAATCCCAGGATCCCATATGCCCCCAAGCACCGCCAGGAGTAATGCCTGAGTGCAGAGCCAGGAGAAACCCTGAGCATTGCCGGGTGTGACTCAAAAGCAATAAAGAAAGAAGTGTACATCTGTCCTTCACGCTCCCAGACTGAGGCGGGGTGGCAGCACAGGAGGCGGGCGCTGGCCTTGCGAGCAGTCAGCCGGGGTCAGTCCCCAGCACCCCACAAGGTCCCAGAGCGCCACCAGGAGTGATGCCTGAGAAGAGCTGGGTGCGGGCCCAAACTCCGAATAAACAATATACAATAAACACTTTTTTTTGGGCATCACACCCAAAAAAATCATTTTTCAAAAAAAAGAAAAAATTCTGTCTTTAAAAATCTGAAGACTGGGCCCAGCTGAAGAGGGGACCCCCAGGAGGGCAGACGGGTTTTGGGGAGGGGCCCGTCACCTCTGGGGTCCCGGAAGCAGCCGGATGAGACTCGCCCATCACACTAGCCACCATTTTCGCTGTCCGGACGCTGGGAAACTGCCTCACGACCAGATCAACAGAGCAAAACCAGTTCGAGCCCAGTATGTGCGGCCGCTTGCAGGCCAAGCGTGATCCATTAAAATAGTGGAAACAGTAATGTCTTTTAATGCACTGAATTCCACGATGTGCAGGAAAGTTAGGCGGGAGGGAGAGATAAAGAGGAGAGAAATGACATACAGAACCCGCCAAGTAGTTGAGGTGTGGGAGGGGGGAGGGAGGTGGGGACATTGGTGATGGGAGATGGGTTTTGCGTGGAGGGATGGGTGTTGGAACACTGGAGAACCAAAACTCTACATGAGCATCTTTCAATTGTATGTCTAAAATGGTGTAACAATATTTGGGGGGGAATAATAAAATAAAATCGGAAAAAAAAAATTTAAAAAAAATAAAAATCTGAAGACTGACAATGGCCGCTGTGTTCAAGGCTGGACTCCACTGCTCGGACGAGCTCCACCCAGAAATGAGTCTGCTGAAAAACTTCGGGTATGCGGGTTTGTACCTGAAATCTCCAGGCTTTCACGGAGCAGGGGGTGGGCTACCCCGCATCTCCTGTTCTCCTGGAAGGCAAGGCAGTCACGACCTCCCCCAAAGCTACCCCACCCAGTTAAAATTTAACTCCGACTTTATCACCCCATTAAAAATCCCAGAATTCCTGGCGCACAGCCAGATTTGCAGCTGCACATCGCAAATGCGACTATACTGGTACACCGAGCAGCACAACACATTTAATGCATGTAAAGCAGAGGGCAGCCAATAACACACACACACACGCACACGCACACGCGTACCCTGTAACAACGTATCAGTAATGTCTTACACAGGGTAAAGCTTTAAGGTTCCATGGTAAGTTTGAACAATCTTCACTAACTTTCTTCTACAAAAATATTTTTTGATCATATTTAGCAAATTATCTATAACAAACAATATAAAATAAATCACTGGGACCAGAGCAACAGCACAGCAGGTAAAGCATTTGCCTTGCACGCAGCCGACCCAGGTTCAAGCCCCAGCATCCCATATGTTCTCCGAGTACCACCAGGAGTAATTCCCCAAAAGAACAAAAAATAAATTAATTATTTAATTAATTAAATCACTGAGGGTCTGCTATAGGGCAGGCTTAAGCAGTGGTTGAGAATTGGAAGTATTGGTGGTGGGAAGTTGCAATGGTGGCGGGACTGGGGTTGGATATTGAAGTAACAAATTAACACGAACAACTCTGTAAAGAAAATAGCATTTGCCTTGCATGCGGCCAGCCCATTCTGGCCAGGGTTCGATCCCGGCATCCCATATTGTCCCCGAACACCGCCAGGAGTAACCCCTGAGTGCAGAGCCAGGAGCAACCCCTGAGCATCGCCGGGTGTGACCCAAAACAGCAAAAAAAGAAAAAATTGAACAGAAGCCCACTAAGTTCAGTAAGTTCAATTAGTGAAAGCAATAACACAGATGTTCCAACTTGCACATAACAGCTCAGTAAAAAAGCCACGACCGTAGCAACACTATTATGAGATATATGTTGTAATAAGTAATAAGCAAAAATTAATTAGTGCCTGCGAGGGGAGCAGTCGGGGTGGGGGACCAGCGACGGGTGGTGGAGAGGCAACTGGTGTGGGAGTGTGTTGGAATACTGAATACTGAAACAACTGTGTCGCACACAACTCTATACACTGTGATGTTAAAATAAAATTTTAAAAGTTTAACTTTTTAACTTCAATTTCTAAAAAAAATCGAAGACTTTTTGCAGGGCCAGAGAGATAGTACAGTGGGCAGAGCACTAGCTTTTGCACACTCTGACTGGGTTCCCGCCCCAGCATCCTACATGGTCCCCAAGCACCAGGAGTGACTCCTCAATGCAGAGCCGGGAGTAACCCTTGAGCATTGCCAGGTATGACCACCTCCAGAAAAAACAAAATAAATTCCGATAGGTCAGGGGTGGTGGCCAGTGCAGGAGCACAGCTCCCCAGGGAGGCTCTGGGCTCGAGCCCCCACAAAGCAGAAAGCCCAAGATCAAAACCTTTTCTTTTAATAACTTTCTTGTTAACTTTATTTTTTTGTTTCTGCACCACACCTGGAGATGCTCAGGGCTTACTCCCGTGGGGCTCGGAGCACAGGTATTACTCCTGGTGGGGTTCACTGAACCCAGCCAGCGGCTTGCAAGGCTAATGTTCTGTCTCTCCCGCTCTGGCCCCAAACCAAACATTCTTAGTGGGACTTATTTTCACTGAGAGATGAGACTATCATATGTCCTTGACCGGGAGAAACATATTCGAAGGCGGAACACGGCTGCTCTTACTCACAAGTGCCGTCCTAGGAAGCAAAGTCTGGAGGTGCCCACATTAAGAATGCTCATGGGGGCCGGAGCGATAGCCCAGCGGGTAGGGCATTTGCCTTGCATGCGGCCAGCCCAAGTTCGATCCCGGCATCCCATATGGTCCCCTAGCACCGCCAGGGGTAATTCCTGAGTGCAGAGCCAGGAGAAACCCCTGAGCATTGCTGGGTGTGACCCCCCCCAAAAAAAAAAAAGAATGCGCACGGGGCCAGAGAGGTAGGCAGCACATTCTGGCCTCGTGCGCAGCTGACCCGAGTTTGATCCCTGGCATCCCACTTGGTCCCCCTAGGGTCCCCAAACAACATCAGGAGTGATCCCTGAGTGCGGTCAGGAGTAACCCAAGTATCGCTGGGTCTGACCCAGAAAACAAGCAAGTCATAAAAGAATTCTCACTCTTCCTCCGGCACCTTTGAACTCACCAATCACGTGCTTCTGCAACACCAGATCGATGATGTGTAAGCAGATGTCCTCTAGCTGCTGAGTCACCTGGAGACGACAGGAGGCCTAGGATTCACCAGACTGTGTGTGTCCTTCCGACTTAAGCCCGGTCATCAGAGTCACTGCTTTTGCTTTCCAACACGACAGCAGCTTGGAACAGGGCGGGCAGAGTCAAAGATCAGCAGGAAACTGAAATGTTTCCTGATGACTTCACAGAAAAGCTCAAACTCCCCTTGGAGGGTTGTTGGGTGACCTGCCCACCTGCTAGCCCTGGACTTCTGCATGGCCAATGGGGGGATGTTCTCCCTCCTCTAAGCCATTTGCATATCCTTAGGCCAAACGTTTAGGCCAAAGATATTCTATTCTGTGTAAACACAGAGGAGCGTGGGAGCAGGTGCCCGAGAGTTTGACTCAGAACTGACGGCTCCTAGACGTCCACTCCTGGACGTCCACTCCCAGACACCCGGCACGCTTCTTCTAAGCCCGGTACCATTCAGGTTGGCTCTAACTCCTCAGACCCCGGTACCAGGAAGTAAGTCACGCTGTACGAAATGGGACTCTTAGAATAAATTCTATTCTGACCCAGAAGAAAAGAGCACAGGTCGGAACGAACTGTCTCACCTAAGACCAGCCTGAACAACCCACAGCGTGAAAGGCTTCTGAAGTAGAGCCAGAGCACTACCACACGCCCTGGAGCGAGACCGAGACCGGACCTTGAGGGGGTTGGAAGAGCTGATCCAATGACGTGGGGAACAAAGTCTGGATTATATGACGCGATCTCCCGAGTTCACCTCATATATCTAATCTCAGTGTAGTTATTATACCTCTCTCTCTTGCTGTGTTTACAAAAGACAACTAGACAGGACCGTTTACCAACCAGCACCTCCGGCTAGAGCCAGGGGATTTGCATCCTTTTTAGAATCCGCCCCAGGGAGTCACAGCTTTTGGCTCTGCAGAGCACGTGGTCACCGGCACTTGGTCAGTGAGTCTGTCGGCTGGCGTGGTGGGGGCAGAGCGAGTAGCTGCTGCTGCAGAGTGAAGGTGGTGAAGTAAAAAAGCTTCGGGTTACCTAAACTGGACCTGTGGCCTTTTGTTCATCGGTTGTCGGCTCCCGAGCGGGACTAGGGAACGGAATGGACCCCAATATTGTCGGGGACCCACTAGTGCCCAACAGTGGGTGAAACCCAATCAGAAGGGCAAAGGGCAGAGGTCGGAGAAGGTTTACAGACACACGCTCAGAAAGCTACAGGGGGTGGACCTGCAGAGCCCACTGGCCAACGAGAGCTGGGGCAAGACCCAGAGGGCCTGGGAGAGGAAGTGGGTGGACGCGGCTTGCAGCGTCCTCTGTGGGAGGGCAGTGGGGGTGGGAGCGCCCTGCCGTGCCCCCGGCCTCCCAGCCGTCACCCGAGAAGGCTTCACTCGCGTGGGGAAAGGCTTGCTCTCACTCCCCGCCCTCCCCAGAGCCACAGCAGCGCAGAGGCGCCAGGATTGCAAACTTTTTTTTAAGTTTTATGTTTAAAAAAATAGTCCAATAAAAAAAATTAAGTATTTCAACATGTATTTTGAAAGAAACCAATGAAAATATAAAGTAATTCAACATAAAAAAAAATTCTTAAATGAAAGACTTACTAGTAAAAAAAAATTAAGTTTATGCCTTGAGTCACCAGCTAAGATTCTCTGCCCCAGACCAGCATCCCCGACCACACTTGGGGAAACGCGGGCAGCCTCTTCCTCAGCCTCTTCACACTGACAATGCACAGACAGGCGGGAGAAAGACCCAGAAACACGCCGGGATCCCTCAGGACAGAGCAGCCGCTTTACTGAGAAACCATCCATCTCAATCAGGCCACAAAAAGCACAATCACAAAAACAGAAATAAAAATCCATAGATGCCTTCCAGTAACAGCAGCCTCTCCAGGAAAGCCTGTCAAATCACCGCTGAGAACCAGGGGGCCAGAGAGGTAGCACAATGGGCAGGGCGCTTGCTTACATGAGGCTGACCTGGGCTCAACCCCTGGCACCTCATACAATCCCCCAAGCAATGCGAGGAGTGATCCTGAGCACAGCCAGGTGTGGCCCCAAACGGTAACAGTAATAATATAATGATAAACTGGCCTATGCTAAACAGACAATACAAGTTAAGGCTCTTGTCTTGCACAAGGCTGACCCTGGTCAGGCCTCGGCACCCCATATGGTTCCCTGAGCCCAACAGGAGTGATTTCTGTGTGTAGAGACAGGGAGTAACTCAGAGCACTGCCAGGTGTGGCCCCAAAACCAGAAAGAGAGAGAGAGAGAGAGAGAGAGAGAGAGAGAGAGAGAGAGAGAAAAGGAAGGAAGGAAGGAAGGAAGGAAGGAAGGAAGGAAGGAAGGAAGGAAGGAAGGAAGGAAGGAAGGAAGGAAGGAAGGAAGGAAGGAAGGAAGGAAGGAAGGAAGGAAGGAAGGAAGGAAGGAAGGAAGGAAGGAGAGAAGGAGAGGATAGTGCTGGCAGGCCTGTGGTCAGCAGGCACAGCTCAGTGAGGTCTGTGGAGGCCTAAGAGGTGGACAGGCCAAGTGTCAGGTCCACGACTCGCCGGCTCAGTGCCCATGAACGAGTCTCTGGACACTACCTAGGCCGGGCTTTCCTCTTCTGCAGGAGACTCGCGGTGGGCAGGAAGACTGGAGATAACGGTGAAGGTGCAATGGTGGAGGGATTCGTGACGGTATAATGAATGTCTGCAAGAACCCGCCACGGACAACTTCGTAAATGACTGCTCATAAGGTGCAACGGGAAAATAAAACTGAAAAATTAGACTCAGCTACAAGACGCAAGAGGCCATGAGAAATGTCTGCACGCGCTCAGCCAACAGTGCTCTGGAATCCTGCACACATGCTCAGCCAACGGTGCTCTGGAATCCTGCACACATGCTCAGCCCAACGTGCTCTGGAATTCCACGTAGGCAAAGGCTTATGCCACTCTTCCCTACTGAGTTCCACTACCCAACCTCTGTCACTCTGGAGAAGTGGACACGACCGTGGGTCCCCCCTCGGGCAGGTCCTATTCCCCACCTGGCACATAAGCACGCAGACTCACGACTGAGCCTGCTGCAAAGCAAACTAAACGCCCAACACGCACGCTCTTCCCGTAGGTCTGACAGGAGACCAGGGACCATGTTCTGCCCACTGTGGCATAAACAGGGCCACCCGGAAAGACGGAGACGACAAACGGAACAAAGGAAGCCACCTCCTGATGGTCCTCCACGACCGTCAAGATGGTGTCGATGGTGTGGAGGATGCCCATGGCCGTCACCGTCTTGTCCTCGATGCCTTCGTAGTCGTCACTCTGAAGAACTCTGCCGAATATCTCAGCCTGTGGGAAGGACAAACGTGTCCAACACAGTCAACACGGCGCACAGGGTCTGTCGGGGCCCAGAGGGCAGGGAAGGAGCCCAACATGGCGTGCTCGCATGTCTCACCAAGCCACTGTGCACACCTGTTCTCTACCACGAACATGCGTTTGCTCATGCAGCTGGAGGGCCCATACCCAACAGCAATCAAACAACTGAAAACCTCAGAAACTGAAATCGAGCACACCCACATGAAAACGGAAAACACGACGGGTCTGACAGGCAAAGTCCAGGAACCGCCTCAACTTGGAACAAAGGCCGCGGCTCAGGACAGGACAGCAGGGGACAGGACAGCAGACAGGACAGCAGAGGACAGGACAGCAGGGGGACAGGACAGCAGAGGACAGGACAGCAGAGGACAGGACAGCAGAGGACAGGACAGCAGGGGACAGGACAGCAGAGGACAGGACAGCAGACAGGACAGCAGAGGACAGGACAGCAGACAGGACAGCAGAGGACAGGACAGCAGACAGGACAGCAGAGGACAGGACAGCAGAGGACAGGACAGCAGGGGACAGGACAGCAGAGGACAGGACAGCAGACAGGACAGCAGAGGACAGGACAGCAGACAGGACAGCAGAGGACAGGACAGCAGACAGGACAGCAGAGGACAGGACAGCAGACAGGACAGCAGACAGGACAGCAGACAGGACAGCAGACAGGACAGCAGACAGGACAGCAGAGGGCAGGACAGCAGACAGGACAGCAGACAGGACAGCAGACAGGACAGCAGACAGGACAGCAGACAGGACAGCAGACAGGACAGCAGACAGGACAGCAGAGGGCAGGACAGCAGACAGGACAGCAGACAGGACAGCAGAGGGCAGGACAGCAGACAGGACAGCAGACAGGACAGCAGGGGACAGGACAGCAGACAGGACAGCAGAGGACAGGACAGCAGAGGACAGGACAGCAGGGGACAGGACAGCAGACAGGACAGCAGAGGACAGGACAGCAGAGGGCAGGACAGCAGAGGACAGGACAGCAGAGGGCAGGGCAGCAGAGGACAGGACAGCAGACAGGACAGCAGACAGGACAGCAGACAGGACAGCAGACAGGACAGCAGAGGACAGGACAGCAGGGGGACAGGACAGCAGACAGGACAGCAGAGGACAGGACAGCAGACAGGACAGCAGAGGACAGGACAGCAGACAGGACAGCAGACAGGACAGCAGGGGACAGGACAGCAGACAGGACAGCAGAGGACAGGACAGCAGACAGGACAGCGAGAGGACAGGACAGCAGAGGACAGGACAGCAGAGGACAGGACAGCAGAGGACAGGACAGCAGACAGGACAGCAGGGGACAGGACAGCAGACAGGACAGCAGAGGACAGGACAGCAGACAGGACAGCAGAGGACAGGACAGCAGACAGGACAGCAGACAGGACAGCAGGGGACAGGACAGCAGAGGACAGGACAGCAGAGGACAGGACAGCAGACAGGACAGCAGACAGGACAGCAGAGGACAGGACAGCAGGGGACAGGACAGCAGACAGGACAGCAGAGGACAGGACAGCAGACAGGACAGCAGAGGACAGGACAGCAGACAGGACAGCAGACAGGACAGCAGGGGACAGGACAGCAGACAGGACAGCAGAGGACAGGACAGCAGACAGGACAGCAGAGGACAGGACAGCAGAGGACAGGACAGCAGAGGACAGGACAGCAGAGGACAGGACAGCAGACAGGACAGCAGGGGGACAGGACAGCAGACAGGACAGCAGAGGACAGGACAGCAGACAGGACAGCAGAGGACAGGACAGCAGACAGGACAGCAGACAGGACAGCAGGGGACAGGACAGCAGACAGGACAGCAGAGGACAGGACAGCAGACAGGACAGCAGAGGACAGGACAGCAGACAGGACAGCAGAGGACAGGACAGCAGAGGACAGGACAGCAGACAGGACAGCAGAGGACAGGACAGCAGAGGACAGGACAGCAGACAGGACAGCAGACAGGACAGCAGACAGGACAGCAGACAGGACAGCAGAGGACAGGACAGCAGACAGGACAGCAGAGGACAGGACAGCAGAGGACAGGACAGCAGACAGGACAGCAGAGGACAGGACAGCAGACAGGACAGCAGAGGGAGGGAGACGGAGGCCGTCCTGGTCCAGCTCCACCTCAGAACCGCAGCAGACGGAAGAACAAGGGGCCGCCGCGCCCAAACCAAAGGCAGCTAAAGCCAGAAATGGGCAAGGGGCGCCCAGCGTCAGCAGAGATCGCTGAGCCCTCCGGGCTCTGCAGGGGCACCCCAAGGGCTGTCGGGTCCGAATGCAACTATGCGGGTGTGTGACCGTCACTCACGGGAACGACCCTCCCGTGGCAGCGGAGCCGCCTCAGCTCAACCAGCCCCCTCGGCTGACCCCGCACCCGATCCGTCCTACTCACCAGGTGCTGGGTCATGTCCACGGCGATGGAGGCCACCTCCTGGCTGTACTCACAGATCATCTTCTGGATGACGTTCGTCACGTCATCATTCTCCGTCTCCCGGACAATGTGCAGCAGCTCCTGCATGGACGGCCCTCACGTGCGGCTTCATGTAGTCCTTAGCTGTGGCGACACGGAGCCGTGAGAGCAGACAGGCGCGGGAGGGGGCAGCATGGGGTCTGGGTCAAAGGGCACAGTACTGACAGGGACCCCTGCGCCCCAAGACAGTGCCTCACCTTGCGGCTGGTTGGAGACGAGGGAGCGAAGAGCCAGGGCGGCCTCCACCTTCACGGGCATCTCCTTGTCTTCCGTGAGGCTCTTCCTGGCCAGCTCCAGCGGCGTTGCGGAGGTTGAGCTCGTTGTGAAACTTCAGGGAGCTGAAGGCATGCAGCACCCAGCAGGACTGGGGGGGACGCGGGGCCGGGTGAGCGCACGGTGCCCCGCCAGCTCTGAAACCCCACCAGGCGGGCAGCGACGTGCGAGGGCGGGGGCTGCGGGGGCTTCTGTGGCTGGCTTTGGGATTTGTGTTTCTGGAGATTGGTTAACCTTAGTTTCTAGCTTCTGGATTTCCCAGGAAATAAAGCTGCTTCTGTCCTAAACTGCCTGTGTGCAGTGAACATTTTCCACTGCAAACAACCAACCAGCTTCAGGTGGCTCAGGGGAAATCAGGCCCTTTCCACGCTTTCAATAAGCAATCCACGATTACCTGAACACACCAAGGTGTGACCTTTACTCACCGTGGAGAAAACAAACGAAACGTTATTTCCCCTTCACTGTCCTTCAACAAACTTCCTCCCTGGTCCCTCCTAAGTTAGAAAGAGGCTTTGTTTCCTGTTGTGGTCACACCTGGCATTGCTCGGGGGTCACTCCCTGTGGTGCTGGGCACCCGCCCAAGCACCCGCACATCAAGCCCGAGTGGAGCCCACTGAGCCATATCTGGCCCACAGCATTTTTTTCTTTTGTTTTAATTCACCTTACTGACCAGGAGGGACATCCTGATTCATCACCTCACTGACCAGGAGGGACATCCTGATTCATCACCTCACTGACCAGGAGGGACATCCTGGTCCATTTCACCTTAGTGACCAGAAGGGACATCCTGGTCCATTTCACCTTAGTGGCCAGAAGGGACATCCTGGTCCATTTCACTTTGCCACAACATGAGCTTCAAAGTTACCTTACTCAAAGACATTCCATGCAATAGTATCTTATGAACAGAGATGTTCAGAGCATAACGGCTGGGCTGGAGTGAGGGTACCGCAGGAGGGGGCTGCCTTACAGGCAGCAGACCCAGGTTCGATGCCCAGCACCCCTGCATTTCCCCTCTGCCCACTCACTGTGCTAAGGGAGCCCTTAGCACCACCGGATACGGTCCCAAAACAAACAAACAGGGACTGAAGTCATAGTACAATGGGAAAGGCACTTGTCTTGCAGGTGGCCAACCTGGGACCAATCCCAGTACCCAATATGGTGCCCTGAGCCCACCAGATGTGATTCCTGAGTACAGAGCCAGGAGTAAGCCCTAAGCACTGCTGGGTGTGGCAAAAAAATAAACAAAAAAGACCCACAACTGGCACTCACCCTGGCCCTGAGGTAACCCAGGTCCATAATGACACACTCACCCTGGCCCTGAGGTAACCCAGGTCCACAATGACACACTCACCCTGGCCCTGAGGTAACCCAGGTCCACAATGACACACTCACCCTGGCCCTGAGGCAGCCCAGGCCTACACTGACACACTCACCCTGGCCCTGAGGTAACCCTGGTCCACACTGACATACTCACCCTGGCCCTGAGGTAACCGAGGCCCACACTGACACACTCGCCCTGGCCCTGAGGTAACCCAGGACCACAAAGACATACTCACCCTGGCCCTGAGGTAACCCAGGTCCACAATGACACACTCACCCTGGCCCTGAGGTAACAAAGGTCCACACTGACACTCTCACCCTGGCCCTGAGGCAACCCAGGCCCACACTGACACACTGACCCTGGCCCTGAGGTAACAAAGGTCCACATTGACATACTGACCCTGGCCCTGAGGTAACCCTGGTCCACACTGACATACTCACCCTGGCCCTGAGGTAACCCTGGTCCACACTGACACACTCACCCTGGCCCTGAGGTAACCCTGGTCCACACTGACATACTCACCCTGGCTCTGAGGTAGCCCAGGTCAGAGAGCACCAGCGGGAAGACATGAGTCTGCAGGAGCGGCTCCATCTGGTCCTTGAATAAACTCTTCTGTGAGAGCAGAAAGAAGAGTCACAGTGGGGGCCGCAGCACAGCTCACCCCAACACAGCAGCCCCTGACAACCTCTTGCAACCTCACATCCCCAATGCGTGTCAAGTCCGACCAGAGGAAAGGGGCTGGCCAGAGATGCGGCGCCTGAGCTCTGAGGCCAGAGACCCAGGTTTGCTTAGGTTGGTTTGGGCGCCACACCTAGCTGGCTCAGGGCTTCTTCCTGGTGCTGCTCTCAGAGATAACTCCTGGTAGTGCACGGGGAATCACATGGGATGCAGGGGTTGCCACATGCACAGCAAACGCCCTTCCCACTGCACTACACCTGGACTCCAAGGAACTCCAAATTTGATCCCTGGCACCTCATGATACCCCATTCACTGCTGGAGACAAGCCTGACCGTCACACTGGCATGACCCTGACCGTCACACTGGCAGGACCCTGACCGTCACACTGGCACGAACCTGACCGTAACACTGGCATGAACCTGACCGTCACACTGGGAGGGGTCCTGATCACCACCTGGTGCGGTCCCTGAATGAACCAACAAGTAGAGGGTCAGAGCCAGTCCCAGGGCAGGGGCAGGCCTGTCGTGCACAGACCGAGGCAGGGGCAGGCCTGTCATGCACAGACCGAGGGCAGGGGCAGGCCTGTCATGCACAGACCGAGGGCAGGGCAGGCCTCTTGGGCACAGACCGAGGGCAGGGCAGGCCTCTTGGGCACAGACCGAGGGCAGGGCAGGCCTCTTGGGCACAGACCGAGGGGCAGGGCAGGCCTCTTGGGCACAGACCGAGGGCAGGGCAGGCCTCTTGGGCACAGACCGAGGGCAGGGCAGGCCTCTTGGGCACAGACCGAGGGCAGGGCAGGCCTCTTGGGCACAGACCGAGGGCAGGGCAGGCCTGTCGTGCACAGACCGAGGGCAGGGCAGGCCTGTCGTGCACAGACCGAGGGCAGGGCAGGCCTCTTGGGCACAGACCGAGGGGCAGGGCAGGCCTGTCGTGCACAGACCGAGGGCAGGGCAGGCCTCTTGGGCAAAGACCGAGGGGCAGGGCAGGCCTGTCATACACAGACCGAGGGCAGGGCAGGCCTCTTGGGCACAGACCGAGGGCAGGGCAGGCCTGTCGTGCACAGACCGAGGCAGGGCAGGCCTCTTGGGCACAGACCGAGGGCAGGGCAGGCCTGTCATACACAGACCGAGGGCAGGGCAGGCCTCTTGGGCACAGACCGAGGGCAGGGCAGGCCTGTCGTGCACAGACCGAGGGCAGGGCAGGCCTCTTGGGCACAGACCGAGGGCAGGGCAGGCCTCTTGGGCATGACCGAGGCTCCGTGCCGGCACCACAGGACGCCCTGAACCAGCACCAGGTGCGGCCCGCGCCCCAGCTCACAACTCTGCGGCCGCCCGTCCAAGCCTCCAGGCCCCCCAGAGCGCCGCCAGGGACAACACCGAGTCACTCCGTCCCCCTTTTATCCACGCCCCCTTTCTGGCAGCCCCACTGACGGGGGGCAGGCGCAGAGTCCCCGTGGCAGGCGGGGGAGCCCTCACACCCGGCACAACGCGGTGTCACCTCGGCAGACATCTCCTTTACGCAGTCTAACATGCAGGGGCCGGAGGAAACACCTCCTGGGCAGAGCGTGTGGAAGCCCGGGCCAATCCTGGCACCGCCCGCCCGAGGACCCCGTGAGCAGCCCCCAGCCCTCGCAGGACAGCGGGAGCACCAGCCATCCGGAAGCAGCGCCCCAGCACCACTGGGTGTGGCCCAGAGCCAAGCGGGTGCCGGGCCATGAGGTCTGGCTGCGCCACCAGGCCCAGCAGTCGTGTTGTTTGTAAAGCGGCGGACACTGAAGTGATCACGGCGGGGAGCAGGCGTAGAGAGGGAGGGGCATGTGCCTTGCACGCGGTCGACCCGGGTTCTATCCCCAGCACCGGTGGGGTCCCCCCGAGCACCGCCAGGAGTGATTCCTAAGCCAGGAGTAACCCGTGAGCATCGCTGGGTGTGATCCCCCCCAAAACAGAAACAAAGCCAAGGCCGTGGAGCCCTCTGACGGCGGCTGGCCGGCTCTGCCCAGCTGTGCTGCCCAGCTGACCAGCTCCCTCCACAGGAGGGACGCAGAGGCCCTCACCTTCAGCAGAATGTCCGCCAGAGAGCCGATGACGTGCAGGGCCCCGTCTTTCTTGCGAGGGTCATGGCTCGGGTCTGTGAGGATCTGGTAGCAGAAGGCCATCATGCGCGGCAGCACCTGGGGAGCAGCGCTTCAGGAGCGAGCGGCGACCACCGCCGCGCGGCAGGGATGCCCATCACCGTTCTCCAGGGCTCTTTATTTACTCTTTTATTTATTTTTTGCTGTTTGGGTCACACCTGAAAGTTCTCAGGGGTTCCTCCTGGCTCTGCACTCAGGAATTACTCCTGGTGGTGCTCAGGGGACCCCATGGGATGCCGGGGGATAGAACTTCGGGCCGGCCCCTGCAAGGCAAACACCCTCCCTGCTGTGCAATCGCTCCGGCCCCTCCAGAGCACTTTAATAAAGGCCAGAGGCCACTGCCCAGACGAGCCCGTCAGAGCAAACGTCTCTCAAAGCCGACTGGCCACACTGGTCGTGGCCACACAGGCCCAGCCCGCTGGACCCCCCGGTACCTCCTTCCTCTTCTTGGCGGCCGTGTATAGCAGCGTCTGGGCAGCGGTAGTGGGAGAGGCATAATCTTCAAAAATGTCTACAAGAGGCAGAGACCCACTGGTGAAGCAGAGCACAGGAGCCCCCAGCTCAGCCCCGGTGACCTTGGGCTGGCCTGCCGACAGCGCCTCCACCGAGGCAGGCCAAGGACAGGAAAGTATTTACAAGACCAGCTGTCGGCCTGACTAGGACTCACTGACTCCACAGGTAAGGGCAGGACCCGCCTGAGGGCTCCCAGGGCGCCCGGGCGCCTTTCTGCTCCGGAAGATTCCAGAGCGTGGGGCCAGTCAGGCAGAGAAGGGACCACAGTGACGCCTCCACACAGAGCAGAGCAGGGGTGACCCCCACGCAGAGCAGGGCAAGGGTGACCCCCCACAGAGCAGAGCAGGGGTGACCCCCCACGCAGAGCAGGGCAGGGGGTGACCCCCCCACACAGAGCAGGGCAGGGGTGACCCCACGCAGAGCAGGGCAGGGGTGACCCCACACAGAGCAGGGCAGGGGTGACCCCCACACAGAGCAGGGGGGTGAGCCCCACACAGAGCAGGACAGGGGTGACCCCCACACAGAGCAGGGGGTGAGCCCACACAGAGCAGGGCAGGGGTGAGCCCACGCAGAGCAGGGCAGGGGGTGAGCCCACGCAGAGCAGGGCAGGGGTGAGCCCACACAGAGCAGGGGCAGGGGTGAGCCCACGCAGAGCAGGGCAGGGGTGAGCCCACGCAGAGCAGGGCAGGGGTGAGCCCACACAGAGCAGGGCAGGGTGCTGCGGAGGCGCCCTCACCAAACTTCACCGGATGTACTCGCAGGGGTCTTCCTGCCACAGCTCCTCGTCCTCGTCCTTGTAGCACATCACAGAGAAGATCACGTCCTCGGAGATGTTCTGTGGAGGGAGAAGGCACTGCCTGGGTCAGGCCCCTCCTGGTGCGGGTGTAGACAGACACACCACCTACTCCAGGCTCCTCCTGGCGTATAGACAGACACACCACCTACTCCAAGCACCGTCCACGGCCAGCGACAGTGAGGACCCCACGGCGCGCGCAGGGACACGGGCAGGACGTGGCCCACAGTCCCCTGCTAGAGGCAGCGGGCCCGGGGAGGAGCCGACCATCGGGCCCGTCGGGGTCCAAGCCTGGCACCGGCTGTTTCCTCGCTGCCAACACTGTCCTCTTCCCCTCCGGCTCTCCCAGTTTCGTTTAACCCCCACCTGGGTAGGGGACCCCGTCTGCGGCCCAGCCCTGCCCCCGTGAGGGCACTCCAGGTCACCTGCAAGGACAGGCCAGGACGCACCTCACGGCGCTCTCAGATCACATCATTCTCAGGAAGAGTCGTAAGGGCTGGACTAGTGAGGTGGTCAGTCGCAAGATGCAGCATGGACAGGACACACCTGCGCTCACACCCGGCACGGACAGAGCACCCGTGCTACAGCCCGGCACGGACAGAGCACCCAGCGCTACAGCCCGGCACGGACAGAGACAGAGCACCCAGCGCTACAGCCCGGCACGGACAGAGACAGAGCACCCGCGCTACAGCCCGGCACGGACAGAGCACCCAGCGCTACAGCCCGGCACGGACAGAGACAGAGCACCCAGCGCTACAGCCCGGCACGGACAGAGACAGAGCACCCGCGCTACAGCCCGGCACGGACAGAGACAGAGCACCCGCGCTACAGCCCGGCACGGACAGAGCACCCAGCGCTACAGCCCGGCACGGACAGAGACAGAGCACCCGGCGCTACAGCCCGGCACGGACAGAGCACCCAGCGCCACACCCGGCACGGACAGAGCACCCGCGCTACAGCCCAGCACGGACAGAGCACCCGCGCTACAGCCCGGCACGGACAGAGCACCCAGCGCTACAGCCCGGTGCGGACAGAGCACCCGCGCTACAGCCCGGCACGGACAGAGCACCCAGCGCTACAGCCCGGCGCGGACAGAGACAGAGCACTCCGGCGCTCACAGCCCGGCACGGACAGAGCACCCAGCGCTCACACCCGGCACGGACAGAGCACCCGTGCTCACAGCCCGGTACGGACAGAGCACCCAGCGCTCACACCCGGCACGGACAGAGCACCCAGCGCTACAGCCCGGCGCGGACAGAGCACCCGGCGCTACAGCCCGGCACGGACAGAGCACCCAGCGCTCACACCCGCACGGACAGAGCACCCCGTGCTCCACGGGCCACCTCCCACAGCACAGCCCAGGAACTGACTGCCTGGACAGGCGCTTCCTGCAGTATCAGCATTCGCTGGCTGCCAGGACCAGAGGGGGCTGAGCCAAGGCCGGCGGGGGGCTGAGCTGAGGCCAGCGGCGCCGACAGTCCGCACTGACCGTCCATCCCGTGCCAGGCACAGACACCAAACCCGGCTCCCTCTTCAGACACTGTCTGCCCTCACAGAATCCCAAGCCCACTTGGAGACACCATGGGTCCCGACACCCTCTGGACAGCTCCTCTGGACAGCCCAAACGTCACAAGCAGAAGAGAGCGGCCCCCAAGTTTTCCCTCTTTGCTCCTGAATTAAGCAGCAACACAGAACTCAGGCCTTTGAGTAAACCCTTGTTTACAAGTCGGCTTCTTCCACAGAACCGAGCGACCAACCTGCCAACAACCAGCGACAGAACTTCTCCCTCAGGCGGCCGCCAGCCCGCACCCTCCCAACGGGCTCACAACTGGGGCTGCAGGGAAGCCGAGGCCGCGCGCCCAAGACCTGCCTGCATGTGTGGCTTCATGTGCCTCCAGGTCTCGGGGTGCACCACGCCCTGGTTGAGGAAGTTGAGCGTCTGCTGCAGCACTCGGGGGTCACGTACTCCTTCCGCCTGTACTGCTCCAGGATCTTCAGGAGCACCTGCAGATCAGACACACTGTGGGCTGTGGAGGGGCCACGGGGGCACCACCCGACCCCAGCAGATACACAGACACTGTGGACGGGGCCACGGGGGCACCACCCGACCCCAGCAGATACACAGATGCTGTGGACGGGCCACGGGGCACCACCCGACCCCAGCAGATACACAGGCGCTGTGGGCGGGCCACGGGGCACCAGCCCGACCCCAGCAGATACACAGACACTGTGGGCGGGCCACGGGGCACCACCCGACCCCAGCAGATACACAGGCGCTGTGGACGGGGCCCACACCAGCCCGACCCCAGCAGATACACAGGCGCTGTGGGCGGGGCCCACGGGGCACCACCCGACCCCAGCAGATACACAGATGCTGTGGGCCGGGCCACGGAGCTACCAGCCCGACCCCAGCAGATACACAGACACTGTGGGCCGGGCCCACGGGGGCACCAGGCCGACCCCAGCAGATACACAGGCGCTGTGGAGCGGGCCACGCGGGGCACCAGGCCGACCCCAGCAGATACACAGACACTGTGGAGCGGGGCCCCGCGGGCACCACCCGACCCCAGCAGATACACAGGCGCTGTGGGCGGGCCCACGGGGGCACCACCCGACCCCAGCAGATACACAGACGCTGTGGGCGGAGCCACGGGGCACCATCCCGACCCCAGCAGATACACAGATGCTGTGGGCGGGCCACGGGGGCACCAGGCCGACCCCGGCACACACCGCGTGGGAGCCGAGCCCGGCAGGCAGTCGGCGCTGCCCACTGTGGCAGCCAAGGGCTCCCCACCCCCGGACCGGGCTTCCACCACACTCATGCCCTGTCTGGGAGGCTCGGTCCAAGGCAGGCAGGACACTTTGGCGGCAGAATCCACCAGACCCAACATCTACAGGGGCCCGTCGGGCTCACAGGGAGCAGGCACAGAGCCCTCAGCGGACCCCTAACTGCGTGTGCATGTATTTTGCCAGGAATCAGACCCGGGGTCTCTCACAGCGAACTCATCTCCTGAGACAGGCGCCCGCGCACCACGGGGTCACCGGTAAGGAAGTGAGGAGCACTGAGGGAGTGCGTGGGGCGGCGCCTGCCCTGCACATGCAGACCCGGGTTCCCCCAAACACCCCAAGTGGACCCCTGAGCACAGAGCCAAGAACAGGCCCTGGGCACAGGCAGGCCAACCCAAAACCAAAAGCCTAAAATGAAATAAAAGGGCCTTGAACACAGTGTGAGCCAAAGAAACACTGAGAGAAAATGCTCCGAGGCCACTGAACAGACAGCGACGATGGTGGCGTCGGGGTGAGCATCGGGTGAAGCTTGTTACCTGCTGGATCCCCACAGCATAAGTCTTCAAAAAGAATTCAGAAAATTCAAAATACTCCTTCGTGACATTTCCTGGGCTTCCATATCTTAAAACACAAAGAAAAAAAAACACTAAATTTTTTTTCTTCTTTTTTGGGTCACACCGCAGTGGTCAGGGGCTTCTCCGGCTCTGCAGTCCTAATGGTGTGACCCAGGAGGGTTTCAGTCATACGGTGTCCAGCACCCAACCTCAGCAGTCGGGAGTGACCCCTGAGCGCCGCGGTGTGACCCAGGAGGGTTTCAGTCATACAGTGTCCAGCACCCAACCTCAGCAGTCGGGAGTGACCCCTGAGCGCCACCGGTGTGACCCAGGAGGGTTTCAGTCATACAGTGTCCGCACCCAACCTCAGCAGTTGGGAGTGACCCCTGAGCACTGCTGGTGTGACCAAAAGGGAAAAAAAAAGATAGGAATAAAAGTCAATGTGGAACACTTTAATAAAAACAAAGTACAGAAATAAAAGCAAAAGTAGAGCAGAGCCCAGTGAGGCAGCTGGAGCAACCGGCCTATACACAAGGCTGCAGGCTGGTTTCTGGGGCAACGGTTCCCCCAACACCATGGGGTCACCCGCCTCCACACCCCCACAAACCACACAACTCACACCCCATCCCTCACCTCACACTCCCACATCCCCTCACCTCACACTCCCACATCCCCTCACCTCACACTCCCACATCCCCTCACCTCACACTCCCACATCCCCTCACCCCATCCCTCACCTCACACTCCCACATCCCCTCACCCCATCCCTCACCTCACACTCCCACATCCTTCATCACCCCATCCCTCACCTCACACTCCCACATCCCCTCACCCCCATCCCTCACCTCACACTCCAACACCCCATCCCTCACCTCACACTCCCACATCCCTCTCACCCCATCCCTCACCTCACACTCCCACATCCCTCACCCCATCCCTCACCTCACACTCCCACACCCCATCCCTCACCTCACACTCCCACATCCCCTCACCCCATCCCTCACCTCACACTCCACATCCCCTCACCCCATCCCTCACCTCACACTCCCACATACCCTCACCCCATCCCTCACCTCACACTCCCACACCCCATCCCTCACCTCACACTCCCACACTCCATCCCTCACCTCCACACTCCCACACTCCATCCCTCACCTCACATTCCCACATCCCCTCACCCCATCCCTCAACTCACACTCCCACATCCCTCTTACCCCATCCCTCACCTCACACTCCCACCCCCTCTCACCCCATCCCTCACCTCACATTCCCACATCCCCTCACCCCATCCCTCACCTCACACTCCCACATCCCTCACCCCATCCCTCACCTCACACTCCCACATCCCTCTCACCCCATCCCTCACCTCCACACTCCCACACTCCATCCCTCACCTCACACTCCCACCTCCCTCACCCCATCCCTCACCTCACACTCCCACATCCCCTCACCCCATCCCTCACCTCACACTCCCACATCCCTCTCACCCCATCCCTCACCTCACACTCCCACACTCCATCCCTCACCTCACACTCCCACATCCCCTCACCCCATCCCTCACCTCACACTCCCACATCCCCTCATCCCATCCCTCACCTCACACTCCCACACCCCATCCCTCACCTCACACTCCCACATCCCCTCACCCCATCCCTCACCTCACACCCCACATCCCCTCACCCCATCCCTCACCTCACACTCCCACACCCCTCTCACTCCATCCCTCACCTCACACTCCCACACCCCTCTCACTCCATCCCTCACCTCACACTCCCACACCCCATCCCTCACCTCACACTCCCACATCCCCTCACCCCATCCCTCACCTCACACTCCCACATCCCCTCACCCCATCCCTCACCTCACACTCCCACACCCCTCTCACTCCATCCCTCACCTCACACTCCCACACCCCATCCCTCACCTCACACTCCCACATCCCTCACCCCATCCCTCACCTCACACTCCCACATCCCCTCACCTCATCCCTCACCTCACACTCCCACATCCCTCTCACCCCATCCCTCACCTCACACTCCCACATCCCTCTCACCCCATCCCTCACCTCACACTCCCACACCCCATCCCTCACCTCACACCTCCCACATCCCTCTCACCCCATCCCTCACCTCACACTCCCACACCCCATCCCTCACCTCACACTCCCACATCCCTCACCCCATCCCTCACCTCCACACTCCCACATCCCCTCACCCCATCCCTCACCTCACACTCCCACATCCCTCTCACCCTGCTACACATGGGGAAAGCCCTGGGCACTGCTGGCTGTCACCAAAACCAACGAAAAACTGGCGACATTTTAAGTTTAAATAATTATAAGAAAACTTTTTTGAACAGAAACAAGATACATAAAATTAAATGTGGAACATTAGAATACAGACAAGTTAAACTAATTGCAAAAGTTATAGAAAACAAAAAACATGAAACTTGAAATGCAATAGAAAACAATATTGAAAGAAAACACGAAAAGATTAGGACAAAGAACAGAAAAGTGAACAAACTGAAACTTAGAAAATGAAACACAGAAAATTAAAATATCTTGAGTTGAAAGTAAAATACAAAGAACGAAGTCACAAAAGGCAGGGGAATCCTTTTTGGGGTTTCGCCGCACCTGGCGGCATCAGGGGTCCCACTGAGGAGCTCGGGGGGAGCCTTGACCCTGCACTCTCCCGCTGGCCCCCAAAATAAAACACAGAAAATCAAAGAAAAACTAAAACAGGGTCGAGGAGCACCAGAGGCCGGAGCACGTTCCCGGCATTCTCAGGGTCCAGTGTGGTTCCGAGCCACAGGCTCTCGCCCAGGCCTGCCGGTGCCCCGAAGGTAGCACTGCCCGGGCCGGAGCGATAGCCCAGCGGGTAGGGCGTTTGCCTTGCCGCGGCCGGCCTGTGCCGGCCTGGGTTCGATCCCCGGCATCCCATATAGTCCCCCGAGCAACGCCAGGAGTAATTCCTGAGTGCAGAGCCAGGAGAAACTCCTGAGCATTGCCGGGTGGACCCAAAAAGCAAAAAAAAAAAAAAAAAAAGGCAGCACTCCCCAGGGCCGAGCCCGGAGCCCGAACACACACTCCTGTGGCAGGAGGTCGAGGCTGCTCCCCAACTGAGCTTCCTGGCGGCATCACCAAGGTGATCCCTGGGGTACGCGGCCAGCGCCACCTCTAACTCCGATTCCTCGCTGAGCTACACTGCCACGGGTCCACGAGGAATAAACAAACCGCAGAGTGTCGCCTCCCGTGACCTCGCAGTCCGCGCCCGGCTGACCTGCCCGGGGAGGTATGGCAGTTACCGGCTGCCCTGCCCAGGAGGGGCGGCAGTTACCGGCTGACCTGCCCGGGGAGGTGTGGCAGTTACCGGCTGACCTGCGGGGGGGGGGGGGCGGCAGTTACCGGCTGACCTGCTGGAGGGGGCGGCAGTTACCGGCTGACCTGCAGGGGGGCAGTTCCCGGCTGACCTGCGGGGGCAGTTACCGGCTGACCTGCGGGGGGGCAGTTACCGGCTGACCTGCTGGGGGTGGTTACCGGCTGACCTGCGGGGGGCAGTTACCGGCTGACCTGCGGGGGCAGTTACTGGCTGACCTGCGGGGGCGGTTACCGGCTGACCTGCGGGGGCGGCAGTTACCGGCTGACCTAGCGGGGGCGGTTACCGGCTGACCTGTGGGGGCAGTTACCGGCTGACCTGCGGGCGGCAGTTACCGACGACCTGCAGGGGGCGGTTACCAGCTGACCTGCGGGGGGCAGTTACCGGCTGACCTGCGGGGGCCGGTTACCGGCTGACCTGCGGGGGCGGTTACCGGCTGACCTGCGGGGGCGGTTACCGGCTGACCTGCGGGGCGGTTACCGGCTGACCTGCGGGCGGCAGTTACGGCTGACCTGCGGGGGCGGCGGTTACCGGCTGACCTGGGGCGGTTACCGGCTGACCTGCAGGGGCGGTTCCCGCTGACCTGCGGGGCGGCAGTTCCCGGCTGACCTGCGGGGGCGGCAGTTACGGCTGACCTGCGGGGGGCAGTTACGGCTGACCTGGGGGGCAGTTACCAGCTGACCTGCGGGGCGGTTACCGGCTGACCTGCGGGGCGGTTCCCGGCTGACCTGCGGGGGCGGCAGTTACCGGCTGACCTGCGGGGCGGCAGTTACGGCTGACCTGCGGGGGGCGGTTACCGGCTGACCTGCGGGCAGCAGTTACCGGCTGACCTGGGGCGGTTACCGTTGGAAGAGGCGGCGATGTGCAGCGCCCACTTCTTGCACTTCCACCAGACCAGCTCGGGCCGGTCGTCCTCGTCCAGCTGCAGCGTCTCCTGGAAGGACAGAGACGAGAGACTTGGCGGGCAGCACCGGGCCACTCACTGGCCGGGACCCCGGGGCTGGGTGAGCAGCATGGACCGTCGAACCCGGGCCCGGCGTGAGCCCCGGCTCCAAAGGACGCCAAGAAGGGAGAGGCAGAACCCAAATTCCCGGAGAAGCCGCAGGAAGACGAGGATTCGCCTCCACCTGGGCCCATCACACTCCAGGTCTGTCGGTGACTAAGTTGCCCACGGAGCCGTGCACTAGTGCCGGCCCTGATGGACCAAAGAAAGGTCAGGTCAGGGCCAGAGCGATAGTACAGCAGGCGGGCATTTGCCTTGCAAGCAGGCGACCTGGATTCAATCCGCAGCATCCCAGAGGTCCCCAAGCACAGCCAGGAGAGTTCCGAGCACAGACCCAGGAGTAACCCCTGACCATCACCGGGTGTGGCCCAAAAACAAAAAGACGCGTGGCAAGGCGTGTCCCGGAACCGAGCACGGGTCCGAGAGGTCAGAGCGTGCTCGAGCACAACATGCTTCATTGGCCCCTTTCAGCCGCATGTTTCATTTCCCAGACGGCTGAACGGAATCACGACGCGTCTACCAGACACCCGGCCCGTTCCCGAGCGCCTGAGCCCCGACTTACGGGAGGGACGGCTCTGTCGATGATGGTACGGAAGATCTCCATCCACGCCGTCATGGTCTGGTTGCTGACCAGCTGGAGGGGCAGCGCGTACTGGGGACGGAAATAGCCGCATCAGCCCCTGCCGCGAGAAACCCGCCTGCACCAGCACCAGACCAGCTCGGGCCGCCGTCCCGCCGAGCTGGGGGCTGCAGCGAACACGGCACCGAGAGAACAGCCGCTGCTTCGGATAAAGCCCACGTCCATCAAAGGTGCCTGTTCCCGACTGCGCGTTCCCATGGCTCAACAGCCTCGGCCACCGTGAGCTTCCGAGTAAAGAAGTGACGGTTAATGCACACTGGTGAAATCCGACTGTGGTGAGGACTCACCTCCCAGCTTCACTGGCACGGAGCACGGCGAGGATTCGGGAGGAGTCACGCAAGGCGAGGCCCCAATCCGACCCCAGGCCCAGCTCACGGGCTGCTCCACCTCACAGCCCTTCCTGGCCACCATCTCCCGGCACCACAAAACGGCAACCACACTGCTCAACACCCCTGCACCAGCACCCAAACCTGCCTGTGCGACCGCAGATGGGCAAGACGCTGTCTCTGCCCTCCTGGAGCGCACGCCTGGCTGGAAAGCCCACACAGAGCGCAGCCCCGGAGCGCCAGGGCCAGGGTGGGGGCACCCGATCACAGAGCACTCAGGATGCGCTGGGAGAGAAGAGCCCGCCCAGGACGCGTGTGAGAGAACTGAGCTGCACAGCTCTGGGTCCCCCAAGCACAGCCAGCGACAAGGTCATTTCAGCGTCAGCTCTCTGAGGCTTTTGGTGGCGGCCTCCCAAGCAGAGGTGAGCAGGCCCCAGGCCCACCTATGGGCACTGTCAGCTCTGCCGGGTGCAACCCAGCTTGGCAGGGCACTAGAGCTGGCCACTGTCCTTTATCCTCAGGAGGCCGGGAAAGACCTGGCGGGAAATGGGGGAGGAGCTTCCGGCCGCTGCCCTCAGAGAGCACCTGCCCTGCGGGAGAAAGAGGCCGACACCCACCTGGACGAGTGCGTAGAAGATTTTCAGGATCTGTTTCTGCAACAACACGGAGTAGTGCGAGGAGTCGGGCAAGAGCTGCAGCACCTGCTGCTGGACCCGGGGCAGGAAGACGCGCATGGCCGCGATCAGCGGCTCCCGCTCCTCCGCCTTCTTGTACCTGCATGGGCAGAGGCGTGGCATGGAGCAGGCGCTGCAGGAAGGGCAGGAGGCGCGTGCAAGAGCATCCACCCTAAAGCAGGGCCGAGAGGGCGTTGGCCTTGCACACGGCTGACCAGGGTTCGATCCCAGCATCCCATAGGGTCCTCCGAGCACCGCCAGGAGTAATTCCTGAGTGCAGAGCCAGGAGAAACCCCTGAGCATCGCTGGGTGTGGCCCAAAAAGAAAAGCAAAGGAAGACCATGAAACAACACGATTCTGTCTTCCCTGTTCCTCACGTGACAGCACGCACACCTGCGTTCCACCCAACACTCCCTGACCAGGAGGCCCAGGGAGCTGGGCGGGCCTGGGAGCCCCCAGCGGACAGACACTGAGCCAGTCAAGGGCCGCACTTACTCGTATGTCTTCACCAGCTGGTAGAGACACAGCAGGCTGCCAAGCCAGCTCCCGCTGCTCTGTGACTGCAGGTAATAGTCGATCTTGTCCACGACGGCCGGCCAGTGACCAGGGAAATCATGCTTAATGATGGCACGGAGACACATGGTCAGCTGGACTCTACGAGCAAAGGGAAAGGTCCAGCCTCATGAGTCCTTTGCACTCCAGAGACCGCCGACACCGTCCACAGGAGCGGCAGGTGCTCTGACGCAGGGAGGCCTGGCCCAGCCCAGCTCCTCACGGTCCCCCTGCTCTGAGCCTCGCAGACAACACAAGTCCCGGAACCCTGTTCAGCTACAGTGGGCACGAGAGAGCAAGCTGCAGGGGAAGACCTCCCGGGCCCCAACGAACAGAACAAAGCCTAAACATGACTCTGAGGAACATGAAAACGTTTTCCAACAGCCCAGATGGTGCACGGACCTCAGGGACTGCACGGACCTCAGGGAATACACGGACCTCAGGGACCATACACGGACCTCAGGGACCATGCACGGGCCTCAGGGACTGCACGGACCTCAGGGACTGCACGGACCTCAGGGACCATGCACGGACCTCAGGGACTGCACGGACCTCAGGGACTGCACGGACCTCAGGGACTGCACATGCACGGACGTCAGGGACTGCACGGACCTCAGGGACTGCACGGACCTCAGGGACCATACACGGACCTCAGGGACTGCCACGGACCTCAGGGACCATACACGGACCTCGGGGACTACACGGACCTCAGGGACTGCACGGACCTCAGGGACCATACACGGACCTCAGGGACTGCACGGACCTCAGGGACTGCACGGACCTCGGGGACTACACGGACCTCAGGGACTGCACGGACCTCAGGGACTGCACGGACCTCGGGGACTGCACGGACCTCAGGGACTGCACATGCACGGACCTCAGGGACTGCACGGACCTCAGGGACTGCACGGACCTCAGGGACTGCATGGACCTCAGGGACTGCACGGACCTCGGGACTGCACGGACCTCGGGACTACACGGACCTCAGGGACTGCACGGACCTCAGGGACCATACACGGACCTCAGGGACTGCACGGACCTCAGGGACTGCACGGACCTCGGGGACTACACGGACCCTCAGGGACTGCACGGACCTCAGGGACTGCACGGACCTCGGGGACTGCACGGACCTCAGGGACTGCACATGCACGGACCTCAGGGACTGCACGGACCTCAGGGACTGCACGGACCTCAGGGACTGCATGGACCTCAGGGACTGCACGGACCTCGGGGACTGCACGGACCTCGGGGACTACATGGACCTCAGGGACTGCACGGACCTCAGGGACCATACACGGACCTCAGGGACTGCACGGACCTCAGGGACTGCACGGACCTCGGGGACTACACGGACCTCAGGGACTGCACGGACCTCAGGGACTGCACGGACCTCAGGGACTGCACGGACCTCAGGGACTGCACGGGCCTCAGGGACTGCACGGACCTCAGGGACTGCACGGACCACAGGGACTACACGGACCTCAGGGACTGCACGGACCTCAAGAACTGCACGGACCTCAGGGACTGCACGGGCCTCAGGGATCATGCACGGACCTCAGGGACTGCACGGACCTCAGGGACTACACGGACCTCAGGGACTGCACGGACCTCAGGGACTACACGGACCTCAGGGACTGCACATGCACGGACCTCAGGGACTGCACGGACCTCAGGGACTGCACATGCACGGACCTCAGGGACTGCACGGACCTCAGGGACTGCACGGACCTCAGGGACTGCACATGCACGGACCTCAGGGACTACACGGACCTCAGGGACTGCACATGCACGGACCTCAGGGACTGCACGGACCTCAGGGACTGCACGGACCTCAGGGACTACACGGACCTCAGGGACTGCACGGACCTCAGGGACTGCACGGACCTCAGGGACTGCACATGCACGGACCTCAGGGACTGCACGGACCTCAGGGACTGCACGGGCCTCAGGGACTGCACGGACCTCAGGGACTACACGGACCTCAGGGACTGCACGGACCTCGGGGACTGCACGGACCTCAGGGACTGCATGGACCTCAGGGACTGCACGGGACCTCAGGGACTGCACATGCACGGACCTCAGGGACTGCACGGACCTCAGGGACTGCACGGACCTCAGGGACTGCATGGACCTCAGGGACTGCTCGGACCTCAGGGACTGCCACGGACCTCAGGGACTGCACGGATCTCAGGGACTGCACGGACCTCAGGAACTGCACGGACCTCAGGGACTACACGGACCTCAGGGACTGCACATGCACGGACCTCAGGGACTGCACGGACCTCAGGGACTGCACGGACCTCAGGGACTGCACGGACCTCAGGGACTGCACGGACCTCAGGGACTGCACGGACCTCAGGGACTACACGGACCTCAGGGACTGCACATGCATGGACCTCAGGGACTGCACGGACCTCAGGGACTGCACGGACCTCAGGGACTGCACGGACCTCAGGGACTGCACGGACCTCAGGGACTGCACGGACCTCAGGGACTGCACATGCACGGACCTCAGGGACTACACGGACCTCAGGCACTGCACATGCACGGACCTCAGGGACTGCACGGACCTCAGGGACTGCACGGACCTCAGGGACTACACGGACCTCAGGGACTGCACGGAACTCAGGGACTGCACATGCACGGACCTCAGGGACTGCACGGACCTCAGGGACTGCACGGACCTCAGGGACTACACGCACCTCAGGGACTGCACGGACCTCAGGGACTGCACATGCACGGACCTCAGGGACTGCACGGACCTCAGAGACTGCACGGACCTCAGGGACTGCACATGCACGGACCTCAGGGACTGCACGGACCTCAGGGACTGCACGGACCTCAGGGACTGCACATGCACGGACCTCAGGGACCATGCACGGACCTCAGGGACTGCACGGACCTCAGAGACTGCACGGACCTCAGGGACTGCACAGACCTCAGGGACCATGCACGGACCTCAGGGACTGCACATGCACGGACCTCAGGGACTGCACGGACCTCAGGGACTGCACTGACCTCAGGGACCATGCACTGACCTCAGGGACTGCACGGACCTCAGGGACCATGCACGGGCCTCAGGGACTGCACGGACCTCAGGGACTGCACTGACCTCAGGGACCATGCACTGACCTCAGGGACTGCACGGACCTCAGGGACCATGCACGGGCCTCAGGGACTGCACGGACCTCAGGGACTGCAAGGACCTCAGGGACCACGCACGGACACACAACTGCCCACAAGGAGCAGGACAGATTCACAGCAAATGGGGAGGGCATCCCACAGCCACACCCTGCCCTGGCACTGCCCACGGCTCCGAGACACTCGCTCTGTGCTGAGTGTAAGGTGGTGGCCAGGAGCCATTTCCAAAGAAAGCAGGCGGGAGATGACCTGGGTGGAGGGTCCAGGTGCCGCCAGGTGTCACCGTGAGCCCAGACCACCGCACGGCCCCTCAGAGCACCTCAGGATGCTGGCGGGAGGCTGGGCTGCCGGCCAGGGTGAGGCCACGGGGGTGAGCGCTCTCCAGCTGCTCCTATTCCTGCCCCCCCAGCCAGGCAGCGCCGCACACCCAGCCCGGGAGCCAGCGCCCAGCAGCCCCTCCTGGCCGTACCTCACCAGGTCGGGGAGCGGATGATGGCCTCCACGATGTTGTCCCCGGATCTGCTGACGGTCGTTCTCATGGATGTTGAAGGGGAACAGCACTTCCCGGGCGGCTCACGGTCCGGCCAGTACTGCGTCACCATGTTCTTCAGGTAGATGGCGGCTAAGGAGCAGCAGGCATGACAAGAGAGCAGCTCGAGAATGGAAGACGATCCCTGCCACGTTTCCACACGGCACCATCCCGTGGCACCATCCTCGTGGCAACGCCCCCGTGGCACCCATCCCTGTGGCACCCATCCCTGTGGTAGACTGTGTGGGGTTCCTCAGGAAACCTCCCCAGGCTCCACAGGAGAGGGAGGAGAATCTTTGTAGAAACAACCAACTAAACCTTACTCCAAGCCTTTGAGCACCTTTTAAAGGCAGCACATGGCTCGCTCACCTGTCCTGTGCTACTGACCCACGAGCAGAGAACATTCCAGAGAAGGAGCAGCCACGTGGCTAGGGCAGAGCACGTGCTTCCCACATGCACGCTCTTCATTCTGGGGCCACGCCAGGCGACAAAGCACTCTGGGCCCGAGTCACGGTTCAGAGAATGTGGATTCCCTGGCCCCGGGACAGAGTCGCCAGGCGCTCAGAGCGGCAGCCCCGAAGAGGGCCAGGGCATAACAGAGGAGGCCCCCTGAGCTCCTCAGCAGGACGAGGCCTGGTGAAGGACAAGGAGCCAGACACTAAGTGTGTGAATCACAACCAACATCAGAGTGGGCAGATTCTATATGCACAAAAAGGAGCTTTTCATAAATAAGACCCGGGGCCTGCCAGAGAGCCCCTCAGAGTGGTCCCGGAGCCCCTCTGGGACCATGTCCCAGGGTGCGGGAACTCAGCTAAATCCCACAGAGATCTGATCACAACCTGAGTCCCACAGAGATCTGGTCACAGCCTGAGGCCCACAGAGATCTGGTCACAGCCTGAGGCCCTCAGAGATCTGGTCACAGCCTGAGGCCCTCAGAGATCTGGTCACAGCCTGAGGCCCTCAGAGATCTGGTCACAGCCTGAGGCCCTCAGAGATCTGGTCACAGCCTGAGGCCCTCAGAGATCTGGTCACAGCCTGAGGCCCTCAGAGATCTGGTCACAGCCTGAGGCCCTCAGAGATCTGGTCACAGCCTGAGGCCCTCAGAGATCTGGTCACAGCCTGAGGCCCTCAGAGATCTGGTCACAACCTGAGGCCCACAGAGATCTGGTCACAGCCTGAGGCCCACAGAGATCTGGTCACAGCCTGAGGCCCGTGTCCTCTCTCTTTCCAACTCTTAGAAAGATGAATTTAAAAACAAACCAAAACCGGCAGAACCAAAAGTGACAACTGACAGAAATCAGAAACTACATTTCAAAAAACAATTTCACAGGGGCCGGAGCGATACCTACAGTGGGGAGGGCATTTGCCTTGCACGCGGCCGACCTGGGTTCGATCCCCGTCATCCCTGTGGTCCCTCGAGCTCCGCCAGGAGTAACTCCTAACCAAAGAGCCAGGAGTAACCCCTGAGTGTCTCCGGGTGTGACCCAAAAAAGCAAAAAAAAAAAAAAAATCCACATCTGAGCCGACCCACCAGGGGCTAGAGCCACTTCAGACACGAGGGTCTCCCCCTCAGCTAGGCCAACTGGGTTCCGCCCGTGCCACCCCAGGGGCGAGCTGAGCAGGGGCGAGCGGGAGTGCAGAGCGGGAGGAAGCCGAGGCCCAGGAGATGTGCCCGACACAGGGCATCAGATACACGCGCGCGGGCGCAAACACTCACCGGCCTGGCGCACCGGGAACTCCACATGGTCGGAGACGATGATCCGGAGCAGGCTGGGGCGAAATTGATGATCTTGTAGGACTGAAATACAGAGCAACACGCTGGCGCCAGGCTGCAGCACGCAGAGCACTCAGGGGCCGGCAGGCAGAAAAGCAAAACGAAATTAATGAAACAACCCAAATTCCAGGCACAGACTTGGAGGAAGCTACAGAGAGATGGACTCGGGAAGGACCTGCAGGGTCAGCACCGGGCAGGCTCCCGCCCCGAGGCCCTCGAGACGGCTCAGCCGAGGAGAAATCCTGCACCCACCACCGAGGCCGGTGGAACTCAAGTCACAGCAAGCAGATCTGTCAGAGGTGACGGGTCCAGGTGCTGCTCAAAGGGCCGGCCAGTCTCTTGCCAGCAGAGGCCCGAGCACTCCCCAGCGTGCAGCCCCAGGGGACCTCCAGGAGCCGCCCCGGCACTCATGATGACCAGAGAAAAAAATGGGGTGGTTGAGTCAGAAACCTACAAAGAAACAGCCAGACCCTGCTGCCGGCTGGAGTTGGCTTAGAACGAGCCGAAGCTTACAGCTGCAGTGATTCTAAGCGAGCAGACACGGAAAACGGCCACACTCGCTCTGGGACTGTCCCCACGCCCCAGCGAGACCAGCTAGAGCCAGGCTGCAGCCTTGGCACGGGGTGTGGCCCAGAGCCGGGAACAGGGGCTGGCAGAAACCGTGACTGGTCAGAAGCCGGCAACGGCTTCAACCTTCCTACAGGTAACTAGGAGGTGGCAGGGCCGGAGCGAGAGCACAGCGGGGAGGGCGTTTGCCTCGCATGTAGCCGGCCCGGGTTCAAGCCCCGGCATCCCATATGGTCCCCTGAGCACAGCTCAGGAGTAATTCCTGAGTGCAGAGCCAGGAGGAGCCCCTGAGTCAATGCTCAGGGTATGACCCAAAAGACAAAATAAAAGTATGTACACGCACACAGACACAGACACACAGACACACACACACACACACACACACACACACACACACACACGAGACTGCCTCGCCTCTCAATTCCTGTCTCTTTGGGGGCAGGTGGCCCAGGCAGCGTTCAGGCCTCGGGGCCGCTCCCAGCCAAGCAGGGGAGAGTCAGACTCGGACCCCGCAGAGCCAGGCTCAGGGCCTTCAGCGGGGCCGGGGAGGGGGGGGCCTGTGCACACGCCTTCGCATCACACGTCCGCACGCGTGTGCATCTCCCTCAGTCTTCTGCTCCCGCGTCCCGGCTGACCCATGTGGCTGTGGCCAGCTCGGACTTTGGGCGGCCCCCGCCACATTCACCCACGCCTGCGTCCATGAACCTCAAGTGCCAAGAACAGCCGTCCACACGTGGTGCTTTCTAGAATCATTCATCCAGCGGCCGCTGCACGCCAGGACGCAGCTGGACCCCGGCCCCGCCGTGCCCTGTGACCCTCCGGGTCTGACCCCACCAGCATAAGCCGTAAGCGCTGAGTCCTGACCTGCAAGTGGCCCTGCTCGGAGGATGCTCCTGGCCAGTGCTCCCGGGAGGGCTGGGACACGGAAGCCAGAAGCACAGAACCAGCGGAGAGGGGAGACTGCTGGCACCCGCAGACCCCAAAGACACTGCGGTGGGCCGGAGCACGGGGCTCATGACGCGCCGGGAGCAGGCGAGGCGGGGCCAGGGTGGCCTGGCGCGGTGCCCAGCATCCTGAGAGCAGCCGCAAGAGCCAGGAGACAGACAGCTGCCCGGCCGCCCCGCTGTCCTGCTCACCTGCTCCCCAGAAGGGACTGGGCAGGTTCGCACAGGCCCCCGGAGGAGAGGACGCGGATGCAGGGCTGGTGCTGGGTCACAGGGCGAGTGCGCGAGGACCAGGTGACACCCACCTGCCCACGGGGCTGGGCCTGGGACACCCTGAAGGAAGGGAGCGAGGCCCGGCACCTCCACCTGCTGCGAGCCGAGGGAGGGAGCACCCGGCCAGCCCATCCCGGGCAGGGGCACTTCTTAGGAGGTGGGGCGTGAGCCCAGGCATAGCACAGCGGTGGGGGCGTTTGCTGACACGCGGCCCACCCGGGTCGATACCCGGCAGCATCCCAGAGGGTCCCGGGCAGCGCCAGGAGTGATGCCTGAGCGCAGAGCCAGGACGAGCCCCTGGGCATGGCAGGTGTGACCGGCTGTCTCTGGAAGGGGCGCGGCAGCCGGGCCAGGGGCTTCTCACCCTTCCTGACACCCACCTCCTGGGGCAGCCCAGTCCCCAGACTGTCACCAGAGCCACCTGGGGCAGGCTGCCCCCAAAGCTGACCGGACCGGGGGCGGAGCGGCGGGAGGCCCCCTCAACCTCAGCCTTGCCCCCCTAGGGCGTGGCTACCCCCACCCAGGACGGCGCCGGTGGGCAGCAGAGCCCACAGGGTCGAGCCCAGCCCTGTCCCCACGGCGGGACACGACACAGCATGGACACAGGTGCGGGGAAACGCCGAGGGCTCTCCTGGGAGGGGGCGTCCAGCTGGGGAAGGGGCGGGAGGACCAGAGAGGTGGGGGCGGGGCGGTGGCCCAGGATGGTGAGGGAGGACGGGGAGGGAGGGGGTGCGGGGCGCAGGGCCAGGGCAGGGAGGGGCCCGGCCAGCAGGAAAGGGGTCCCGGGCAGAGGGGCCCCGCGGGGAGGCCTGGCCGGGGCGGGGTCGCACCTGGTTCAGCTCGCTCTCGGCGGCCAGGCGCAGCTTGGGGTCGATGGTGCCCTTGAGCGCCTGGATGATGCGGTTGAGATCCATCGGCCTCCCGCCGCCGCCGGGCCGCAGCTCGGCTCCCCGCTCGGGCCCGGCTACCTCCCGCCCCCGGCCCCGTCGCCCCCCGCAGCCGCTCGCCGCGCCGCTCGGGCCCCCGCGCCCCCCGTGCTCCCGCGCCCCCCCGCGACTCGCTCTCCATTCACCCTTTTGCGACCATCGCTGGGAGGCGGGAGGAGGAAACAGAGGAAGCGGCGCTCCTTTACGGCCGCGCGGGCGTGAGACCATGGCTGCGACCCGGCGGGGGCCGCCCTGCTGCCGTACGGAACGCGCACCCGTAGTTCTGAAGGCCGCCATGCCGCTGTACGGAACGGGGAGGCG
This sequence comes from Cryptotis parvus, assembly GCA_021461705.1. NCBI lineage: Eukaryota > Metazoa > Chordata > Mammalia > Eulipotyphla > Soricidae > Cryptotis > Cryptotis parvus. The sequence goes on from JAJIBD010002660.1 coordinate 125,498, forward strand.
CCCGCCCCGCGGCGACTCGGACGGCGCAGGACGCTGCCCGCGGGCGTCTGAGGCAGATGCGCCCCCCGTTACCTGGACAACCGACTGGCATGTCGTGGGCCCCTGCTGCCCTCCCTCCCGCACGCGGAAAACGTGAACTTCAGAGCCCGGCCACGGCGCGTTCCGGGCGCGAGGACGTCCACGCGGCCGGGGCTGGCCGCAGAGACGCTGCCCCTCGGGTGGCGGCCACATCGGGACCGCGGCGCGGACTGACGGGGCAGCACCTGCAGTGAGGCAGAAACGGGGTCCCAGCGCCCCCCGGCTTCGCGGCCACGGACCTCAGCCACGCGGGACAGTGGCCTCGAGGCCGCGGTCGCCTATCGCAGTCCGCGGGGGACAGCGCGGCGCTGACCGTCCAGCCCAGCGCGGGCTTCCGGCGCGGTATCGGCACAGCGGGAACCGGCTTCACCCCGGCGTCCCCGAGGGTCCCCACGTGTACGGCCCAGCCCACCCGCAGCAGAGGCAGGAAATCAGCGTCCCAGACCCCAGATGAGCGGCCTCGCGCCCGACGGACGGACGGACAGCGCGACGGGCCGGCTCGGGCCAGGCTGGCCGGACAGCGGGGAGCGGGCCGGCCCTCAGCCCCCACGTGAGGAGAGGAGCCCGGGCGTGGGGGGCTTCTGGCGGGCAGGGGGCCCTGTGCTTCGCCCCCTCCGCCCTGGGACCCGCTGGCCGCCCCCAGGCCCTGCCCACCCTGCCGTCCGGCGTCCTTCTCCGACCCACGGCCCTGCAGCAGGTCTTGCCTTTGGTCTTTGCAGCGGGTCTTGCATCTTTGGACGTTGCTGTCTTTTCCTAAGAAATTTGGGGAGCCGAGGGTGGGTTCCTAAAATTTCAGCCCCCAGAAAGCTCTGCGACAGCCCAGTTCTCCCACTCACACCCCCACCACCGCGCCCGAGACACCAAGCCCCCTCTACATTTCATTCTGATTCTTAATCTCTTCTCCGTTTTGGGGGGCACACAGGCAGTGCTCAGGGCTTAGTCCTGGCTGTGCGCTCAGTATCACTCCTGGCAGGGGTCAGGACACATTAGTCACATCAGGGAAGTGCCTTCACCCTACTCTCTCTCTCTCTGGCCCCTCGGCTGGGCTCTTTTCCTCAAAGTTTTCCTTAGAGGCCGGAACGACAGCACAGCAGGGGAGGGCATTTGCCTTGCACACGACCAACCTGGGTTCAATCCCGGCATCCCATATGGTCCCCAGAGCACCGCCAGGAGTAATTCCTGAGTCAGAGCCAGGAGTAACCTCTGAGCATCGCCAGGTGTGACCCAAAAAAGCAAAAAAAAAAAATTTTCCTTAGTTTTTGGGCAACCTCCAGAGGTGCTCAGGAGTTACTCCTGGCTCTGTGCTCAGGGATCACTCCTGGCGGTGCCTCGAGAGGCCGTGTCTGAAGCAGGGGCAGACCCTGGGTGGGCTGTGCAAGGGGCTGTGGCTCCGGCACAGGCGGGTAACGTCAGGGAGGAGCAGAATTTAGAACTCAAACGTCCACAGCAGAAAGGGGGTGCTGAGGGGCCCTGAGGTGGCTGTGACCCACGGCCAGCGCCAGCTGGAGGCTGGAGGCCGCAACCATCTCCGAGCGGCCGGGTGTCGGCTCCTGCCGAGCATTCAGACCGCTGCCATGAGACGTGAAACCAGCCGCTGGCACAGGCTTCCCACGGGCACACCCGGCTCCATCCCGCCCCCAGCATCACTGGCAGGAACTCCTGAGCATCGCTAGGTGTGGCCCAAAACTCAAGACAGCGGGAGGTGTCAGAGACTTGAGACCGCTGGGCCCAGCTGCAGTGAGGACAGTCCATGAAGCCGCCTCCTGAGGCCACACCCTGGAGAGCCCAGCCTGACACCGGGCCCTGCTGTTCTAGTTTCTGCGCTGTGGCAGCGTGATCCCCCGGGGCTGCAGCAAGGACACTGTGCTACAGGTCAGGGTGCAGCTGAGCCACCAGAGCAGCCCTCACCTCCCTGCGGGGCCTTGCACGCGCCTGACCGGGTTTGATCCCCGGCACCCTACACCGTCGTCGGAGCACCATCAGGAGTAATTCTGAGTGCAGAGCCAGGAGTGACCTCTGAGCATCATTGGGTTCACCACCCCTGAAATCCCTCCAAAAAAGTATAATTTTACATACCAAAAACTATTCTGAGACTTAATAGACCTTTTCAGAATCTCAGATTTCAGAAACAAGTCCTGCAGTTTCAAATAGTGGCCACAAGGTGGCGCTGCTTACAAAGAAATTCTTGGCTACGGGTCCACGCTGGTGCACTTGCTCCTTCCCGCCGTCTGGGCCCCGGGAGTCTGCAGTCAACTTCCACTCTCCTTCCACACTTAGCCCCACGCCTCCTCACAACCGCCTCTACGCTCACCGTGCGAGTTGCCTCTCCACATTGGAGCAGAGCCCTGAGTCCGAATGTTGGCTGGAACCTACTTCTGCTGCTGCGACAGCCCCTGCCTCTACCCATTGCACGGCTCTAAGCGGGAGTCCTCAGCCCTGCCCTGGGGAGCTAACGGCTCCTAAGCCGTGACTTCTAAGGGCTGTCTGGAAATTCTAAGGCCTGGCTTGCCCAACCCGCTTTTAGGGAAGTGAACCGAAAGTTATTGCACTATTTAGAAGTTTGTAGAGTGAGAGACCCGTGGTTTGCTTGTGACTTCATCCTGGTAAGTGAAATAGGCCCCACTGGCCGGAGTTCGTGGCTGGAGCATGAGACCTGGGCTTGACCCCGGTACCCCGTAAATAAACCCGAGGACTCCTGGGTGTGACCCTGGCAGCCCCTATAAAATATCAAAGCAAAGGGAAACTAAAGCAGCAAGGTTGCTAGCAAAGCGCCCGGGAGCCGAGTTAGAGAACCGGCTTCAGGAGTCTGTCACCAACAATAGCTATTCAACACAAAATGAAAACACAGAAAATCATCTGAGGGGCCAGAATGATAGTCCAGCAGGTAAAGCGTTTGTCTTGCACGCGCCGACCCAGGTTCGATCCTCAGTATCCCATATAGTCCCCGAGCACTGCCAGGAGTAACCCCTGAGCACTGCTGGGTGTGACCCAAAATAAGCGGAAGGAAAGTGGGCAAGCGGACAAGCAGGCAGGCAGGCAAGTGCAGGAGGAGGCTGACGGATGGAGGGTCCCAGCCCGGGGAGTGGTGAGTGCAGCTTCCTGTGGGTATGTGCTCAGGCCATAGCTAAGAGCCGGAGAACGTGTCAAAGGGTGGGGGTCAGCGGGAGAGGGGGCAAGCAAGGATGGGCTGGAGGAAGGACAGCGCTGGAGCAGCAGTGAGGAGGGACCCGGCCGGGGGGCACCGGGAACACAGGGGCCATCCGGCCTGCGGGCAGTGACAGGCAGGACTCATGGCCCTGCCCCAGCCGCCTCTTCCTGGGAAAGCCAAGCGGCTCCCCCTTCAGGGCGCCCTAGGAAAGGCTGGTCTGAGGCGGCTGCACCAGCGGGGTCTGGTTTCCGGAACAGACGGAGGGAAGGAGATTAAAGGACGCTGAGAGGTTCACACTCACAGCCACCGCAGAACAGGCCAGGCACCTCGGAGTGTTTGTCCAGCCACAGGTCACACACAGGTGAACGGGTCAGCTGAGAAGGCGCCTCACCCTGCTCCCCAGAACCCACTCGGGCCAGGAAGGGGTTTGACAGCCAGTGCGGGGCTGTGTGCTGGAGCACTGGGCTGGGAGCAGACTCGAGGTGCGGCCCAAGGCCCCAAAGAGAACCACCCCGTGTTGGGAAGCAGGGTCTTTATTGGCCCTTACACGATGCACACACGCAGATAACTTGCTTCTGGTGCAGGGGTCAGTGGCCTTGCATGGAGACCCAGACCTCAATCCCTGCTCTGTGGCAAACCTAAACATGTGGTGCTCGTGTGGTGTTCATGACTCCTGAGCACTGCCTAGAAAGTGGTGACACGTGAGCACTTTCGGTGAGTACCAAGAACAGCCAAGTATGGCCCTGGGCTGCTCAGAGGGCTCGGATAGGTGCTAATGTGGCTGGGGAAGTCGTCCTGAGTGAGGAGAGCACCCACGAAGGTCGAGCAGATCACGGAAACTCCTGAGTGCAGAGCCAGGTGTAATACCTGAGCATCGCCAGGTGTTACCAAAAAAAAATTAAAACTAAAATAAAAACACTGGGATAGCAGGTGTGATTTGTTCTAGGTGCCTCACATCAGACATAACTGAGCAAACACAAATTACCCAACGTGAAAATGCACCTACCTTACACACATAAGATATGAAAAGAACCAATGGAACAAGAACGAAGTCCTATAAAAGATGGTGAAAGGCCCTTAATAAACACTTCAGAAACTCCTACTGCAGTAGGAGAACTCTGAGCATCATTGGGTTCACCACCCCTGAAATCCCTCCAAAAAAGTATAATTTTACATACCAAAAACTATTCTGAGACTTAATAGACCTTTTCAGAATCTCAGATTTCAGAAACAAGTCCTGCAGTTTCAAATAGTGGCCACAAGGTGGCGCTGCTTACAAAGAAATTCTTGGCTACGGGTCCACGCTGGTGCACTTGCTCCTTCCCGCCGTCTGGGAAGCAGAAGCAAAGCCGCCTGGGCTCTGGCTCTCCCAGCAAGGGCCAGGACAGAGCTCTCGGTCAGCAGCGGGCACCAGCCCTGGGCCCAACCCCACTCCTGAGTCTCTGAGCACTGCAGTGACCCCAGCAATGCTGGCCATGAGCTCCCCAGGAAAACCTCCAAGACTCACAAGGGGCCTCGTGTGATGCTGGCGGGAACTGAATTCCCACGGCCGGGGGTAGCATGGCGCCTCGGCCAGTGCGTCCACCCGGGGATGAGTAACGAGCCATGTCCTAGGAGGGATGTGCAGAGACGTTTTCCAGTTGTCGTGGGACGTGGTCACAGCAGCAGGAGTAAGCCCTGAGCATTGCCAGATGTGGCCCACAAACAAAAATAAAGTTTCCAGTTTAGGCCAGGTCTGTGACTCAGAGGTGGCACTTGCCTTGCACGTGCCTTACACGCATGAGGCCCCGGGTCCCACCCGCCCCACAGGTCGCAGAGCCGCTGGCCAAGGAAGGCCAAGTCAGGCTGCTGGGCTGGTGCGAGCAGCTCAGGTCCTGGGGAGACCCAGCACGTGGCGACTGCAGGAGCCTGTTGGAGTCACCGGAGCCCCAGGCACGATCTGTTCAGGAGAAAAGCTTCCAGGTGTGAACAGGGCCGGGGCCCTCCCACGGCCTGACAGATGCGAGTCACACACAGGTGACAGTCACTGCTGTCAGCCTTGCACACGGCTACAGCGGGTTTGGGCCCCAGCACCAGTACAATATCCTCAGCCCACCCGACTGCAGGAGCCTGTTGGAGTCACCGGGAGCCTCAGGCACGATCTGTTCAGGAGAAAAGGCTTCCAGGTGTGAACAGGGCCGGGGCCCTCCCACAGCCTGACGGACGCGAGTCACACAAGTGACAGTCACTGCCGCCGGCCTTGCACACGGCTGCCGCGGGTTTGGGCCCCAGCACCAGTATGATACCCTCAGCCCACCAGGAGTCACCCCTCAGCCCACCAGCAGTCACCCCAGAGCGGCCAGGAGTAAGCCCTGATCACTCCACCAGGGCCCCCAAACAAATAGCGGAGCCTGTAGCAACCTGTTTCCCTCAGGAGACAGACAGCGCCCGTCCTCCAGCGAAGCAGCACTCCGGGCACACTGCACCCAGCCGGGACGGCTCCAGACCCTGGGCCGGTGTGCCATTACCCACGTCCGAGGCAGCAGGACTTCCGCTGCCGCCTCCTCCTCCTGTTCCTCCTCCACCACCACCGCAGACCTGCCAGGGCAGCACGGAACAGCCTGGGGCCAGAGGACGCAGCTCCCGGTGCTGGACAGCGGCTCACGCAGGCAGCAGAGCTTGGCGACCTGCAGGGCCTAGGACTACCCAACGGCTTCTTTATCGAAACCCAGCACCCCTGGTGCATAACGGGTTTGAACCTGGGTTGGCCGCACGCTGTCCTATAGCTCGGGCCCGGTCCCTTGTCCGTGTTAGACCATCTCTGAGGACCTGTCTTCCCCCAGGTCCTTCCTGTCTCCGAGCTGAAACAGAGCACTGGGCCCGCTCTCAGCCAGAGCTCCCCAAGGCCCAGACTCATCTGGGCAGACACCAAGGCCGAGCTCGACAGGGCACACGGCAGGCGCCAAGGCCGGGCTCGACAGGGCACACGGCAGGCGCCAAGGCCAGGCTCGACAGGGCACACAGCAGGCGCCAAGGCCGGGCTCGATGGCACACGGCAGACGCCAAGGCCGGGCTCGACAAGGCACACGGCAGGCGCCAATGCCGGGCTCGACAGGGCACACGGCAGGCGCCAAGGCCGGGCTAGACAGGACACACGGCAGGCGCCAAGGCCGGGCTCGACAGGGCACACGCAGGCGCCAAGGCCGGGCTCGACAGGGCACACGGCAGGCGCCAATGCCGGGCTCGACAGGACACACGGCAGGCGCCAAGGCCGGGCTCGACAGGACACACGGCAGGCGCCAAGGCCGGGCTCGACAGGACACACGGCAGGCGCCAAGGCCGGGCTCGACAGGGCACACGGCAGGCGCCAAGGCCGGGCTCGACAGGGCACACGGCAGACGCCAAGGCCGGGCTCGACAGGGCACACGGCAGGCGCCAAGGCCGGGCTCGACAGGGCACACGGCAGACGCCAAGGCCGGGCTCGACAGGGCACACGGCAGGCGCCAAGGCCGGGCTCGACAGGGCACACGGCAGACGCCAAGGCCGGGCTCGACAGGGCACACGGCAGATGCCAAGACCGGGCTCGACAGGGCACACGGCAGATGCCAAGGCCAGGCTCGATAGGGGCACACGGCAGACACCAAGGCCGGGCTCGACAGGGCACACGGCAGGCGCCAAGGCCGGGCTCCCTTCGCTCATCTCTCCCAGCACGGGTCTGGACTCCCTGGGGCCCTGCTCCAACACGTGAAGGGCAGAAACATCCTCCCAGGACCTAAGGGTCCGACCAGACAAAGACACAAACCACTTGTAATTTTCTAATAAGACTAAATTTATTCAATACCCTAGTAAAAGTTTTGATTATAAGTATCCAACAGTATAAAAAGTACAAAACAGATGTGTAGATTTCTACTATATTAATACAAAGTGCATGACTACATACAGTACGTCCTACGGGCAGAGTGGGGGAGTCTGTGGTTGAGGTCTAGTAATAAATAAATAAATACAGAAGTCGAGATGATGCGTATCATAGTATATTCTACCACCAATACTGCAGCCAAAATGTACAAAAAAAAAATACCCAACAAAACCTTTTCCAAGTAACTCAGGAGGAGGAGATTATGGCTGGGGCTTGTGTGGGACCGAGGCCGTGGGGCCAACCCGCCGGTCTGCAGACGGTGGCTTGTACTTTTCTCCAGAAGGAAAAAAAATATAAAATTTTAACTTTAGCTCAAGAACTATAAAACTATAGGGTGCCCATAAAAAGAGGCTCACTCCTTACTGTTATTTATACTATCCAATTTGTAAAATCCAGTTTTAAAAATAAGCACTAAGTCATGTTTCTCTAACGTATAGGCAAATGACCCCATCTTAAAAAGTCTTACCTGGCGATATATTTTTCCTGAAGTTTTAGAAAAGAGGCAACAAGAGCACTTTGGTTTGGGTTCAAGCCAGAACCTTCGCAGGGAAGATTCTGGAACGGAGCTCCAGGCTGAGAAACAAGCGACCAGCGGACACATCCTGTCCAGCTGCTCTCCCCGAGAAGCCAAACCCAAGCCGGTGCCTCGCTCGAGCACTCCGCCCCCTTCCCATTAGCAGAACTGTCCTTTAATACAGTGAGAAGCCCCCACGCGCGGAGGCTAGCGCACATCAGACACAGAACACAGAGCCGGCCTCGGGGTGACCCCAGCGGCCCAGCCCGCAGTATTGCTTTGGTTCACGGAGGAAACGCTGCCCCGACACCCGCGTCTCCCGCGTCCACTTCCGAACCTTCAGACGTTAGAACTCTGCTCACGGCAATCTGAGGAAGGCCACAGGGACTTGCCACGCCCTGCAGACTGAGGAGAGACCCCGAGACTCCTCCAGGGAGGCGGGCGGAACGGCCCTGCTTCTCCCCAGGAGCCCGGGCCTGACGGTCACCGGTGAACGGAGGAAACCGAGTGTAGCCACCTTACAAATGCCCCAACACCATTGAAGAGACTAAACCTACAGACGCTTTATCATACAGACCATCTGTCCCTGAACACCCGACTGCCGCCCGGACAGCGACAGCCAGACTTAAAGAGCACTTTCCAGCAGCGCCGGCTTCCCGCGAGCTGCGGCACCTCAACGCATCACCTCCTGCGTGGGCTCGACACCGGCAGCCCGTCACTACCCCACAGCTGTCTTTCGGCAGAATAGCAAGCGCCGAGCTAGAGGTGAGGGTGGTCTCGTTGCTGTTCTCGCTCCCCACGATGCTCGCCACCACTCCTGCGGAGGCGCGGGCAGGGGCTCGGGCGCGGGCGCCTCTGGCTTCTCGGCGCCGCCTTCTTGTTTCCGCAGCAGGGCTTGAAGAGGTGAGTGTCGATGAGGACCTCCCCGAACCGCCCTTATAGATGATCCCGCAGCACACCTTCTGCCTGCAAGCACACGCGGCAGTGCAGCACATGGTGAGGCAGAGCCAGAGACCCCAACAGCCACCGCCCCGGGTCCGGAGCCAGGAGCCCCGAGCAGTCAGGGAGTGAGCCCGAACACACAGTCAGAAGTAATCCCGAGCACAAGCAGGGAGCGAGCCCCAAGCACAGAGCCGGTTGTGGCTCCCAAACCAAATAATAAACAAAAGAGCAAACACCATCAGACACACTGGCACAAAGGTTCAAAGTCACGGCTCACGGGCCAGAGCAACAGCACTAGGCTGATTATTCCTGCTCCAAGAAATGACGTGTCCAGTGTGGCCACACGGCACGGAGCAGGGGGCTTCATTCTGCCCCGTGCTTCCGTGTCGGGTGCTGGTGGGCAGGTCTGTTCCTGTGCACGGGGTCCCTCCTGGCAAAGGTGCCTGGAGGCCAGGGGGTGACCTGAAGCGCCACGGCTGCACCACCTCCCTGGCCCCTGGTTACTATTTTGCTAAACCTCTAATAGAATGTATTTACCGTATTTATTCTGACTCCTGAGCCACACCCAACAGGGCTCAGGGCTTACTTCTTACTTCTGGCTCTGCACTCAGGGGTCACTCCTGGCAGTGTTCAGGGAACCACACGGGTGCCAGGGTAAGGCCTTTGTTCAAAAAAAACAAATTTCTATCTGGAATCTTTCCTGCCTGTGGTTGTGTTGTTACTGTGTGTTTCTCTCCAAGCTGATCTGTCTACACCTCACTGTTTGCCCACAACACTTCTAGGTGGAATCATCACCTCTTGGGCTTTAACTCAACAGTTTCAGGGCCAAAGCGATGTCCAGTGGGAGGGGCGTTTGCCTTGCATGCGGCTGACCCAGGTTTGATCCTGGCATCCATATGGTCCCCTGAGCACTGCCAGGAGTAATTCCTGAGCATCGCGGGTGACCCAAAAAGGACAAAAAACAAACGAAAAAATCCCCAAACTTAGCAGTCTCTATTATTACTCTCACATGCAGCGGTGTGAGCGGACCACATGTACTGGGATATGAGCGGGTCACGCTGAGTGCAGATGGTGCCTTACTTCCTGCGCTATCAGCCACCAATCCCCATTTGCTCCGGGCCACACGCATGTGAGCTAAGGGCATTGTGCTCCGGGCTCCCTGCTGGCAGGGCTTGGAGGTGGCAGGTGGAGCCGGCAACAACCCCTCTTGGCCTGGTATGGTAAGTATCCTGCCCACTGGGTCGTCTCTCAGGCCCCTGTCCCTGCCCACTGGGCTATCTGTTAGGCCCTTGTGATTTGTCTTCCTAAATGTGAAATTTAAACATCTCTTCCTAGCTGACCATCACGTTCCACAGCCGGCCTCTGATTAGTCCTCGGTGACTTAACCTACTAATGCCCTAGTTTAGTTTGGAGTTTTTCTTTGCTTTGAGGGTCATCACACCCGGCAATGCTCAGGTTGCTCCTGGCTCTGCACTCAGGAATTACTCCTGAGGTGCTCGGGAACCATATGGGATGCCGGGGATTGAACCCGGTGGGTTCACAGTAAAGGCCCCCCCAGCTGTGCTGTCGCTCTGGCTCCCAAGGGTGCCAGGTTTAACCCAGGGTCTCACACATGCACAGCACAGTCTCTCCCTGAGCTACACCCCTCGTTCCTCAAGGCCGCCTTTGAGCCATACATATGTATGTCCCCACGGCAAGAGCTCAGGCAAACACATACACGGCCCCAGCTGGACTTCTGGCACAGCGCACCTAGTGTGGCCTACTGCCCTGGTGCTGCGGCCCGAGCCCCTGCACGCACACACGCTCCAGCCCTTGGAGCACCTCGCCAGTCCCAATACTTTAAAAACACGCGTGGGATTTGGTCTACATGGGTGGTGCTCAGGGAGCCATCAACAGCAGAGATGGAACCGGCCAGCTGAGAACAGGCGAGCGCCACAGCAGCAGCGCAGCTGTTAGTTACATGGACGGCAAGGCCGTGTCTCTTTCAGCTTGGGGGATGGATACTTCACTGGCAGGAAACTCCCCCTCCATTTTCCATCAACTTTAACGGGAAGACCACCTAATCCCGCTCGCTCAGCAGTGCACAGGCTGACCCGCGCCTCACCGCTTCCAGTAGGTCAGATCCAGGAAGGAGAACTCGGGCGTCCTGCTGGAGCCGGAGGGCAGCTCTGTGTCTGAGCCCTCGTCCGACTGGTTGCTGTAGCTCGGGGACTGCGCAGGGGAGGCGCTGGACGTGGTGCTGTGGGCGCCAGAGTCTGCAGGGAGAGAACAGGCACCTCAGAGCGGGGCAGACAGTCCCTGGGGCCTCACAAGTGCAAGGCAAGTGCCACCTCTGAGTCACAGGCCTGGCCTAAACTGGAAACTATTTTTGTTTGTGGGCCACACCCAGCAATGCTCAGGGCTTACTCCTGGCTCTGCACTCAGGAAAGATCCAGGCGGTGACAGGGATTGAACATGGGTCAGCCACATGCAAGGCAAACCCCCACTGAAACTTTTTTTTTTTGCTTTTGGGGTCACACCCAGCAATGCTCAGGATTCCTCCTGGCGGTGCTTGGGGACCATATGGTATGCCGGGAAGTGAACAGGGTCGCCCATGTGCAAGGCAAACACACTCCCTGCTGGAAAATCGCTCCGCCCCAGAGTGAAACGTTTCTAAGAGAACACGTGGACTGACACTTTCAGGGGTAAGTGACAAGACACACTTCTGTCCTTCCCTGAGCAAGTAAAGCTGCGAGCAGTGATGACACCGTGACCCGGCTCGAGGTCACGGCCCAGCTGTAGCCAATGAGACGGGGGTCGAGCAGGGCGGATTCGAGGGGGAAGCAGCAGCCCTGCACTCCCGAGAGAGCGGCTCAGAAGCTGCCGAGGAGCAAGACAAGCCGCGAGACCCAGCAGAGCTTGAGTCCAGACTCCGACGCAGGGCACAGGAAACCCTCAAGCCCAGGAAGATGCCTGGACGCCCCTCACCTGTGCACGGGCAACGTAAGCGAACAGCCTGTCTCAGAGCCCAAAGCAACAGGGAGACTCACAGCTGCCCTGCACAGCGGATGGGTGGGCTGGGGGCCGTATGCAATAGGCTGGAGCCGTGTGCAAGCAGGCCTGCAGCCCCTTTCACTCGACCATGAGCTTCTATGCATGGAGAAATGTCAAGTGTGTCCACGTTTGTTGGGTACCTGCGTGTCTCGGGCAAGGGGAGCCAACGGCCGGGCAGGAGGTAGTGCGGGTCCTAAGGCGGTGGCGCCCGCCCTGAAGGAAGCGCCCTTCATCCTCATGGCCCTGCCTGGCGGAGCTGAGGCCGGGCCCTGGCTACTACACAGCGCCCAGCGCCTGCCACTGTTCCCCCATTCACGTGGGGGACAAGTACGCGCTCGTGTGCTCACGGCCTGTGCAGGGCAGGCCTGGCCCGCCTCCTCTCTCAGACACTTCTCCCGCCGGGCCAGGCCGTCCTTCCTGATGAAGCCACACTTCTCTCACTTCTAACATGTCCAAGCTCCGCCTGTGCCGAGGCAGCCAAGGCCAGGGCTTACAGGAGACACACGGCGGGGGGACGCATCCAAGGACTCGGGCACCTCAAACGCTGTCTCCACACACGGCCCTGACTCTGTGCCCGCACACGGCCCTGACTCTGTGCACGCACACGGCCCTGACTCTGTGCACGCACACGGCCCTGACTCTGCGCACGCACACGGCCCTGACTCTGCGCACGCACACGGCCCTGACTCTGCGCACGCACACGGCCCCTGACTCTGTGCCCGCACACGGCCCTGACTCTGTACCCCGCACACGGCCCTGACTCTGTGCCCGCACACGCCCTGACTCTGTGCCCGCACACGGCCCCTGACTCTGCCCCGCACACGGCCCTGACTCTGCCCCGCACACGGCCCTGACTCTGTACCCGCACACGGCCCTGACTCTGTGCCCGCACACGGCCCTGACTCTGTGCCCGCACACGGCCCTGACTCTGTGCCTGCACACGGCCCTGACTCTGCCCCTGCACACGGCCCCTGACTCTGTGCCTGCACACGGCCCTGACTCTGCCCCACACGGCCCTGACTCTGTACCCCGCACACGGCCCTGACTCTGTGCCCGCACACGGCCCTGACTCTGTGCACGCACACGGCCCTGACTCTGTGCACGCACACGCCCTGACACTGCCCCGCACACGGCCCTGACTCTGTGCACGCACACGGCCCTGACACTGCCCCCGCTACACGCCCCTGACTCTGTGCCCGCACACGGCCCTGACTCTGCCCCGCACACGGCCCTGACTCTGTGCCCGCACACGGCCCCTGACTCTGCCCGCACACGGCCCTGACTCTGTGCCCGCACGGCCCTGACTCTGTGCACGCACACGCCCTGACTCTGTGCCCCGCACACGGCCCTGACTCTGTGCCCCGCACACGGCCCTGACTCTCTGCCCGTACACGGCCCCTGACTCTGTGCACGCACACGGCCCTGACTCTGTGCCCGCACACGGCCCTGACTCTGTGCGCACGGCCCTGACTCTGTGCCCCGCACACGGCCCTGACTCTCTGCCCGTACACGGCCCTGACTCTGTGCGCACACGGGCCTGACTCTGTGCCCGCACACGCCGCTGGGACTCCCCAAGAGTATCCTCGGTATCCATGAAGCCGGCTCTGGCCCCTGAGGGTCGGTTATTCAGACCCGTTTTCCTGTTCGAGCCGCACTTTCCTGGACGCAAGAACCAAGGGCCAGCAACACAACTCAGTGGGGAGGGCACTTGCCTGCACCCAGCCCACCCGGATTCAATCCCGGCACCCCACAGGGTCCCCCAAGCACCGCCAGGACTGAGCACTGCTGTGTGTGCTCAGAACAACACCGAGAAACAGAACAACACAAGACGGAAACACACGTGGGGCTGAGCAACAGCACAGAGGGAGGGCCCCTCGCCTTGCACACAGCTGAGCTGGGTTAGATCCCAGAGGGTCCCCGAGCACGTCAGGAGGGGATTCCCGAGCACAGAGCCGAGTGAGCCCTGAGCAGTGACAGGTGTGGCCCAAACACGAAACAAAGTGCCCCTTAATCTAGGGAGCAAAGACGCCAGCACAGACGAAGCGGCCGGCCTCGCACGGTCTCCGCCTGGCCTGGCCCGAGGCACTACTGCTGTCCCACTCACTGTGGCGCTTGAACTCCTTCTGCAGCTTGCTGATCTGGCCGCTCTTCATCCTGCTCCCCGACAGCGGCTTCACTTTCTTTGGCTTCAAGGTAGTCTTCAGACTGGGCCCCGCTCTGGCGTCTACCACCTGGAGGAACACGGAACATTCAGCACCAGCTGCCGGAGCCCCTGACTCCGGGGCGGGGAGAAGGCAGCTCCGAGCCTGACCGGGAGCTGCACTCACAGGTCACCTCCACACGCTTTCATCTGACCTTTGCCAGCTATAAAGAGCGATTTTAAAGAAGGAAAGAGGAAAGATGCAAAGAGGAAATGATGAATTTCCTCATCTCATGATGAGCGAAAGGAGCAGGGTGTCAGGCTGCAGGTGTTGGGCCGACAAGGGCTGCACCCCCAGGTGCTCTGTCCTCTTCCTCGCAATTGCTCCGGGACATTCCACCTCTATGCAAGTCAGGCCAGCACACGGCAGGAAGCAGCTGCCTCAGGCGTCTCCAGCCAGGCCACCAGTGAGGCCTTTCCCTGAGGGCGGGCAGGGGGAGAGAGAGGGCGCGCGCAGCAGCCCAGCTCCAGCCCGGCACCACTTACACTGGGCACTCTGTGAGTGGCACAAGAAGCCCCTGGGTCCCCTGAATTCAGCTCGTGTAGAGCCGGAACCCACAGAAAGGCGACACAGGTGTGGAGCTGGAGAATCAGCACAGTGGGAAGGCGCTTTCCTGCACTCAGCTGGCCTGGGCTCAGTCCCGGAACAACGGCCAGGCGCCATCCCTGAAAACCCAAGAAAGTGAATGGGGAAAAAAGAAACTACAGCGCTGGGGGCTGGAAGGGCAGTCCAGCACGGAGGGCGTTTGCCTTACACACATCCAGACCTGGTTTCGATCCCGGTATCCCATGTGGTCCTCCAAGCACCGCCAGGACTAATTCCTGAGCGCAGAGCCAGGAGAAACCCCTGAGCATTGCCGGGTGTGACCCCAAAAAAAAAAAAAAAAAAAAGAAAAGGAAAAGAAACTACAGCCCTGGGGCGGATCGTCAGGATAATGAGGGCGTTTGCCTTGCTCGTGGCCCACCCACGCTCAATCCCTGGCATCCAATAGGGTCCCCGAGCACCACCAGGAGTAATTTCTGGAGTGTAGAGCCAGGAGTGAGTCCTGAGCATGGCTGGGTGCGACAAAGATGAAGGAAAAGAAAAAGCGGAGTGCGGTAAGCGAGGCTGTAAGCGGGCGGCGCACACACACCAACCTCAGCAGGCTCGCCTGCACTCGGACCCCAACAACCGCCACCTGCTGGCGACTCCCCACCTGGGGCCACAGCGGGCGGTGCTGGGGTGGGGGTCCATACAGACTGCTGGGACTGAACCCAGGCCCCCCCACACGAGGCCAGCACTGTCCCCGCAGCACCCTCCAGCCCGAGGTGTCACGTAGGACCCAGTTCCCAGAGCCGACCGAGGCGCAACAGCAGAGGCACTGGCCCACCGCACACAGATGAGGGGGAAGGTTCGGGCCCGCCCACAGGCTGTGTCTACTCCGCAGCTGGGTAGGGTCCAGCTTTGCTGACCAAAGCTTAGAACCTGCTGAGCCAACAAAGGCTGATGATCTGTGAGGTGGACCCCAGGCTCTGCGGGGAAAGGCCCAGCTCCAGGCCGGACAGTAGCCAGATCTCTGAGGTGGACACCGGGCACTGCGGGGGAAAGGCCCAGTTCCAGGCTGGACAGCAGCCACTGGCTTCAGCACAGACCTGCCACCCCAGGACATGTTCCTTCAACGCGGGGACACAGGGGTCCTAAGCGCTCATGAGGGGGACACAGGCGTCCCCAAGCACCGAGACACACTCACATGGTTCCAGTTCTTCTTGGACCCAGCGGGCAGCTTCTTCCACCTCTTCACCAGCAGGGCGCAGGCATTGCAGATGTCCCCGGAGGCGGGTCTCATGTAACCTGGCGAGAGCAGGAGCATCAGCAAGGCCCCAGACGGACCGGACAGCGAGTGCTAACGGGCTGGGCACCAGGTCCCCCGGCCACTACACTGCTCGAGGAGCCTGGCGGCCTTCACACTCCACAGTCCACTTCTGGTGTCCTACACAGGACAGTTCCAGCTCTCTGAGTGTATTTCAGAAACAAGGTACTTCTAGGCCCATGGAGTCGATTTTCTGCACCACAGCTTAATGACTTAAAGATCCAGGAATGTTCTAAAGTCAGCAGGAGGGGCCGGAGCGATAGCCCAGCGGGTAGGGCGTTTGCCCTTGCAGCGGCCGGCCTCTGTCGGCCGGGTTCGATCCCGGCGTCCCATATGGTCCCCGAGCACCGCCAGGAGTAATTCCTGAGTGCAGAGCCAGGAGTAACCCCTGAGCATTGCCGGGTGTGACCCAAAAAAAAAAAAAAAAAAAAAAATAAATAAAGTCAGCAGGAATATGTGAGGCCTAGGAGAGAACCTGGTCACTGTGGTTTAAGTGATAGATACTTATAATGCAGCGCTCTGAGCAAAAAGGTGATACCTGCCAGTCCCCCAGTAATGAAACTAAGGAAACTAATAACCTTAAAGCGATGGGGGTGGGGGGGGTGGTTGCAGAGTGAGAGTGCAGTGGGTAAGGTGCTTACCCAGGGGGCAGTGAGAGTGCAGTGGGTAAGGTGCTTACCCGCAGGGGCAGGGAGAGTGCAGTGGGTAAGGTGCTTATCCCGCAGGGCAGGGGAGAGTGCAGTGGGTAAGGTGCTTATCCCGCAGGGCAGTGAGAGTGCAGTGGGTAAGGTGCTTATCCCGCAGGGCAGTGAGAGCGCAGTGGGTAAGGTGCTTATCCCGCAGGGCAGTGAGAGCGCAGTGGGTAAGGTGCTTATCCCGCAGGGCAGTGAGAGTGCAGTGGGTAAGGTGCTTATCCCGCAGGGCAGTGAGAGTGCAGTGGGTAAGGTGCTTATCCCGCAGGGCAGTGAGGAGTGCAGAGGGTAAGGTGCTTATCCGCAGGGCAGTGAGAGTGCAGTGGGTAAGGTGCTTATCCCGCAGGGCAGTGAGAGCGCAGTGGGTAAGGGAGCTTATCCCGCAGGGCAGTGAGGAGTGCAGTGGGTAAGGTGCTTATCCCGCAGGGCAGTGAGGAGTGCAGTGGGTAAGGTGCTTATCCCGCAGGGCAGTGAGCGTGCAGTGGGTAAGGTGCTTATCCCGCAGGGCAGTGTGAGTGCAGTGGGTAAGGTGCTTATCCCGCAGGGCAGTGAGCGTGCAGTGGGTAAGGTGCTTATCCGCGGGGCAGTGTGAGTGCAGTGGGTAAGGTGCTTATCCCGCAGGGCAGTGAGAGTGCAGTGGGTAAGGTGCTTATCCGCAGGGCAGAGAGTGAGGCGCAGTGGGTAAGGTGCTTATCCCGCAGGGGCAGTGGAGCGCCAGTGGGTAGGGAGCTTATCCCGCCAGGGCAGTGAGAGCCCAGTGGGTAAGGTGCTTATCCCGCAGGGCAGTGAGAGCGCAGTGGGTAAGGTGCTTATCCCGCAGGGCAGTGAGAGTGCAGTGGGTAAGGTGCTTATCCCGCAGGGCAGGGGAGAGTGCAGTGGGTAAGGTGCTTATCCCCGCAGGGCAGTGAGAGTGCAGTGGGTAAGGAGCTTATCCCACAGGGCAGTGAGCGTGCAGTGGGTAAGGTGCTTATCCCGCAGGGCAGTGAGAGTGCAGTGGGTAAGGAGCTTATCCGCAGGGCAGTGAGAGTGCAGTGGGTAAGGTGCTTATCCCCGCAGGGCAGTGAGAGCGCAGTGGGTAAGGTGCTTATCCCGCAGGGCAGTGAGAGTGCAGTGGGTAAGGTGCTTATCCCACAGGGCAGTGAGAGCGCAGTGGGTAAGGTGCTTATCCCGCAGGGCAGTGAGAGTGCAGTGGGTAAGGTGCTTATCCCGCAGGGCAGTGAGAGCACAGTGGGTAAGGTGCTTATCCGCAGGGCAGGGCAGTGAGTGCAGTGGGTAAGGTGCTTATCCCGCAGGGGCAGTGAGAGTGCAGTGGGTAAGGTGCTTACCCCGCAGGACAGTGAGCGCAGTGGGTAAGGTGCTTATCCCGCAGGGCAGTGAGAGTGCAGTGGGTAAGTGCTTATCCCCAGGGCAGTGGAGAGTGCAGTGGGTAAGGTGCTTATCCCACAGGGCAGTGAGAGCGCAGTGGGTAAGGTGCTTATCCCGCAGGGCAGTGAGAGTGCAGTGGGTAAGGTGCTTATCCTGCAGGGGCAGAGAGTGAGAGTGCAGTGGGTAAGGTGCTTATCCCACAGGGCAGTGAGAGCGCAGAGGGTAAGGGTGCTTATCCGCAGGGCAGTGAGAGTGCAGTGGGTAAGGTGCTTATCCCACAGGGCAGTGAGCGCAGAGGGTAAGGTGCTTATCCGCAGGGCAGTGAGAGTGCAGTGGGTAAGGAGCTTATCCCGCAGGGCAGTGGAGAGTGCAGTGGGTAAGGTGCTTATCCTGCAGGGCAGTGAGAGTGCAGTGGGTAAGGTGCTTATCCATGGGGCAGGAGAGTGCAGTGGGTAAGGTGCTTATCCCGCAGGGGCAGTGAGAGCGCAGTGGGTAAGGTGCTTATCCCACAGGGCAGTGAGAGCGCAGTGGGTAAGGTGCTTATCCGCAGGGCAGTGAGAGCGCAGTGGGTAAGGTGCTTATCCGCAGGGCAGGGGAGAGTGCAGTGGGTAAGGTGCTTATCCGCGGGGCAGGGAGAGTGCAGTGGGTAAGGTGCTTATCCCCGCAGGGGCAGTGAGAGTGCAGTGGGTAAGGTGCTTATCCGCAGGGGGCAGTGAGAGTGCAGTGGGTAAGGTGCTTATCCCGCAGGGCAGTGAGAGTGCAGAGGGTAAGGTGCTTACCCCGCAGGGCAGTGAGAGTGCAGTGGGTAGGGCACTTGCCCTTGCACACTGCCCGACCTTGATCCATCCCTGCACCCCGTATGGTCCTGAGTTCTGCCAAGAGAGATCGCTGAGCGCAGAGTCAGGAGTTAAGTCCTTGCACCACTGTGTGGCCCCCAACAGAAAATTTTTGCTTTTCTGTTTGGGCAAGGTTGATGGGAATTTTGATAACTTTCAAAAACACCACCAAGTGTGGGGCTGACACAGAGGTCACCAAATGCACGAACCGTTCTATTTTAGACAGCATGTACTGGGACGTGCGCTGCGCTTTGTGAGTTGTGTGGACTATGAAAGAGAATGAACCGCCAGACTCAGGCAGAACGTGAGCCTCGGTGCCTCTCAGCAAGCCAGATAAAAGGTATTTTTAGGGCCAGAGTGACAGCACAGTCCTCAGGGCGTTCGCCTTGCAAGTGGCTGACCTCGGTTCAGTCCCCAGCATCCCCACAGGGTCCCCCCCAAGCACCGCCAGGACTAATTCCTGAGTGCAGAGCAGGAGTAACCCCTGAGCACCACCGGGTATGCCCAAAAGGCAAGAAATATGTATATTTCTACAATAAAGGAAAAACTCCAAAGGGCCATAAATCTCCAGGGCAGCTCTTACAGGGGCACCGGCGAGCTCCCTGCAGGGCTGGGACCGCAGAGCTGCGCTGGACGTGCGGCCTTGCCGGGCCCCCAGCGGCCCTACCCGAAGCAGCTCTGGAAGTCCTTCTCGTAGCGCTTGCTGTCCGTGAAGCGCGGGCTCGACGACTTGGCCCTGCAGATGCAGCAGCCGCTCCAGGCTCCGTACATCTTTGGCTTGTGGAAACCGAACATCTTTCCTCTGGGCAAGTCTGCAGAGGCAAGGAGAGGAGCGTGAGGGAGCACCGGAGGGCTCCAAGGCCCACCCACCCGGAAGAGCCCCAGCCCCCTCCAGAAACAGGGTGAGGCCTTTTAGGGAAGTTCCTGAGCACAGCAGCAAACCCCGCAGGACATACAGCAGCACAACGCCCTAACGCCTAAGGTAAGCGCCCGGGTGGGGACATTCCCAGCACTGACCAGAATCATCACTTGACACAAAGAACAAGAAACTCGGGGCGGGCAACCCCCAACTCGACTGGCCCCTGGGAAGCAGAGGGTATTTCTCGGGCGTAAGAAAAGCTGAGTTCTGAGCAGGAGAGCCGGTCCCGGACTGAAACTGCCGAAAAGAGGATGTCAACTCAGAGGAACAGACAGGCCTGCCGGGAGCTGAGGGCAGCGGCGGGGCGGGCAGGAGATACAGGGACCCCCCACACCCCACTTCCGGCCAGAAGGCGCTCCGGGGGGCCTGAGGCAGCAGTGCTGACCCTCGGAGCCACCGGTCAGCCCCAGAACATCCAGGCCAAGGGGCGATGAGCTGGGGCTGAGCATAGAAGCGGGACCCCCGGGCAAATCCCCAGCTGGGTGTGTGCGGCCCCATCTCCGGCACCAAAAGTGCTCTATGGAACCCACACAGGCAGAGACAGCAACCCCGGACGGACGGCACCCAGTCTGACGGGCAGGAGCCTCGAACGCCTGCCTATTGGCATGTTCCAGAGGCCCACAAACATACAAGTGGGCCAGAACCGCAGTCTTGCCTTTGGGTCCGCTCACTGGATCCATCCCAATTCCGGTTAGTTTAACAGCAAGCAGTTGTGAAAACCGACTCAGAAAGCATCGGATTGTGTGTGCTCTACAGGGCGGTTAGGGAGGGAATCCTTAGAACCTGTGTCCAAGAAAGCGCTCCTTTATTCTTTGCTTTTTGGGTCACACCCAGTGATGCTCAGGGGTTACTCCTGGCTCTGCACTCAGGAATCACTCCTGGCGGTGCTCAGGGGACCATATGGGATGCCGGGATCGAACCCAGGCTGGCACAGGCTGGCCGCATGCAAGGCAAACGCCCTCCCGCTGGGCTATCACTCTGGCCCCGAAACGCTCCTTTTTTCTTTGTTTTTGGGTCACTCCCAGTGATGCACAGGGGTTATTCCTGGCTCTGCACTCAGAAATTAAATGGGATGCTGAGGAATCAAACCTGGGTGGGCGCGTGCAAGGCAAACGCCCTCCCGCTGTGCCTTTGATTGCTCTGGCCCAGAAATGGTCCTTTTAAACAGCCTCTGCCCACTCAACGATGCAGCCCCAAATCCAGTCACTTGGGAGCTGCTGAAACAAGGGCACAGGCTGGCACAGGGCTAGAGGTGTCAGGGCCCCGCGGCACCCTAGGGCCTACCCCTGCGTGCGGGACACGGCCGGGGGGCCCTGCAGAGGCAGGTTTGGCAGATCCTGTTCCCGGCCAGCAACAGGGTGGACAGGCCTCAAGGACAGAGTGGACAGTCTCTGCCTCTCCCCCCCACATACCCAACGGGCCCACACAGTCCCAACTGCCCCAGGAGCCGTGGGCTTTGGAGCACCTGAACTCGGTCAACAACCAGATCACAAGTCCCCAGGGCTGGGGCACCGAGGTCTCTCCATCTCCATCAGCCTTTCAGCCTCGGGGCCCCAGGGCACCGAGCACCCCCCAGCCCCAGCCCCAACCAGGCACATCACCTTCCAGAGAGGAACCAGTGTCCAGATGGGCGTGGACATGCCGGGCCACAGACGCCTCCACAGCTCGTGGGAGTGGCCAGGTGACCAACCGAGGACACCATGGCTACTGGAAACAGCAGAGCATTCCCGCTCAGCCACCAGGAGCCAACGGTCCCTGCAGGGCAGAGTGGGGAGGGGTGCAGAAACCTCCTCAAAACTCACCCAACCACCCCAAACGCATTCCAGTCTCTGGCGAGAGGTCGGGCTTCCAAGACATTAAGAAACACGAAACAGCAAAACAGGCAGGAGCTTCTGTCTTGTGTTTGGTCTTGTTTTCGGGGGACGGGAGTGACCCAGGGCCCCAGCCTCGGGGGCTGCAGGGTTCACGGTTCCCACAGGACAGAGGACCTTGGGCCCACCGGGCGGCTTCTCCCCACCAGAACCTGTTCAGCCTTTCCCCAAGCACTGCCGCCGGGGGAGCACCGGGAGCTGCAGGCAATACTCAAGGGTCCCCCTTTGGGCTTTGTTTACAGCCGCCCAGTTAAGCAGCGATTAGTCTTAACCACTCTGAGCTTTTGGGAAGCCGGAGATAAACTCGGTTTTCCCACAAAAAAATCTACAAACCCACTAAAAAAAAAATACTGCTTTATCTCTAGAAAACCAAGGATACAAAACGTCTCTGAGGTGCCAGAGCGATAGCACCGTGGGGAGGGCGTTTGCCTCGCACACGGCAGACCCTGGTTCAATCACCAGCATCCCGTGGGGGCCCCCAGAGCCCCCAGCAGTAATTCCTGAGTGCAGAGCCAGGAGTAACACACACACTTTTTGGGCGTGAACCAAAAAGGAAAAATAGTCTGGGGACACGCCGAGCTGGGGGAGAGGGCAGCGCCTGACGGAAGCCGGGGGGTTTCTCTGGCTCCCGGGGACTCACGCAAGCCTGGCAAGTGTCAGAACTCTCGGCTGTTCCTACTTCCACATTTGTGTGCTCTTAAATGACTCCACTGGAACCACTTCACTAAACCATTCAACTCTTTTTTTGTCCCTTTTTGGGTCACTCCCGGCGATGCTCAGGGGACCATATGGGATGCCGGATCCAACCCAGGTCAGCTGCGTGCAAAGCAAACGTCCTGCGCACTGTACTATCGCTCCAGCCTCATCCAAGTATTTTGACTTGTGCCATTCTCAGACTCCGCCTGGGCCCTGACTGAGCGCGAAAGGGCCCCGGCACCTGCCGCGCGCGTCCAGGAGAGCTGAGGGGTGAAGCTCTGAGACAGGCCCACGCTCAGGAAAGCTCCTTGACAAAGCTGTCTGGAAGTCTCATCCGTCCTCTACAATTAGCGTGAATATGCCAAGGGCCACAGAAACCTCCGCTTTCAAAGTGAATTTTCTTTGCTCTTTTTTTCTCTTTGGGTCACCACCAGCAGGGCTCAGGGGTTGCTCCTGGCAGTGCTTGGGTGGCCATATGGGATACTGGGATTGAATGGCCGCGTGCAGGGCCAACGCCCTCCCCTGCTGGACTATGGCCCCGGCCCCTCAAAGTGAATTTTCTGATTTATGAATGAAGTCTCACTGAAGAAAGCAGGGCGGGCACTGAGTAAACCAGCCTGTGCTCGCGGGCAGCAGACGGCCGCTGGGCAGAGCTGGTGAAGGGCAGAGACCACGTCCGTAGCAGCGGAGCCACACGACCCAACCACGTCTGAGAGCAAAGACGGCAGCCGACATCGGGCCCCAGACCACAGAGCACTTTCCCGCACTTCTCTGGTTACTGTGAGCCAAAGCATCAAGGTTTTAAAAAACAATCTGCGACCGATCACCATGAAGCCCGGAGACCTCGGGCTGGGCCTGCACCACCTGTGGGCACCATCACCTCCAGGCCCCTCAGGAATCTTGATATGGGCAGTAGGAAGTGAGGAATTGAATTCTACTGTCTGGTCATTTAACAAGTCCTATCACCGCTAAAAATTAAAAAGTATGAGGTTTTCGGGGTTGACAACCAGGAAAATGGAAAAAGCGCAGAACAGACTAACAAACAGGTGAGAACTAACTTACTGGAATGATTTTTAAAACGCCAGTGTTTCACCCCGAGCAGCTTCTGGGGACAGGAAACAGTACGGCAGGGGAGGCCTTTGCCTTGCACACAACCAGCCTGGGCTCAGTCCCCGCAACCCATATGGCCCCCAGCACCTCCAGGAGCGATTCCTGAGCATCCCCCTGTGAGAAGCTTCTGCATTTTCACTCTCTAGATTCCTTCTGGACGGTAAAGGCCTCGGGACACAGTGGAGGCAGACACCTGGGGTGGGGAGGGGGCGGTCAGGGGCCGGGAGTGGGTGGGGAGTGGGTGACTGTTGCTGGACCCAGGGGCTCAGCTCATCTTTCCTTAGGAGACCAATAGGCCGAGACTCTCACACACGCCCGAATGCCCGGGGACTGACAGGTCAATCAAAATCACTCCAGGTCTGGCCTTAGAAAGGATGTGGGGGCCGGATGATAGCGGCATTTGCCTTGGGGCTGACTCCGGGCATCCCACAGCCCTGAGCTCCGTCAGGAGTCACTACCGGGTGCAGAGCCAGGAGTTGCCCCTGAGCATCCCCAAGTGTGAGCCAAAAAAATAAATAAAGAGGGAGATAGGGCAGGGATGCAGCCGCGAGGGGCGAGGGGCTGGGCCTGCCTGGCGTAGCTGTGGGAGCAGCACTAGGGACCGGGCTGGGCGCTGGCGAAGCTGCAAACCAGGTCCCAGAAAGCCCCGCTGGGTCGGCTGGCGCCTACTTTCGCTTTCCCAACCCCGCCCCCAAGCCCCAGGCACGCAGGAGGCCGCGGAGGCTGTCAACTTCCTCAGAGTCCCAGGGACAGAGCCGCATGGCAGGAAGGAGCAGGGATGAGCCGCCGAGCAGCAGACACAAAGGGGAGGAGCGGGACGGCCGGCCGGGAGGCCCAGCTCAGGCCGCAGCAGACACGTCCGGGCGGTTTCCTCTGCAGCTCTCACTGGTCCCCACTTCCTCCCTCACACGTAAACCTCAGGACAGGAAGGGGCCACCTTGTCCTCTGGCCGCCTAAGGACCCCCTGGACCCCACAGGATCCGGAGACCAAAATCCATCCTGCAGGGAAGGGGTCAAACTCCAAACCCAAAGGTCCTCAAGGGACGCCCAGGAGGAGGCAGACGCCAACGTGAGTGAGCTGCAGAGGGGGCAGGAGCACAGGCTCCCGGACAGGATCACCCACAGGAAACGGAAACGGCGCCGTCTAGCTCTGGCTCTGCCTTCCCTCCCAGAGAGCAGGACCACCTCGCGGGAGGTGGCCAAGTCCCAGTCCCCGTTCCCAGAGGGGCCACCTCGCGGGAACGCCCAGGGAGCAAGGCCGCTGTGCGTGTGCCTGGGGGCAGGCCACCGCAGGTGTAGAGCCACGCCTGATTCCCAGTTTCCTCTCTGAAGCCCAGGCTTGAGGAAAGAGGAACTTAGCTTTCAGACGGTCACCACCAAAGTTAGGACAGTGGACCCTGCTTCGGGGGGCTGTCCCCCTCTCAGCCAGCAGCTGCTTCAGAAGGGGGTACCCTGCACTGGCTCACCTAAAGCTCTGTGCACACCCCCTGCACGCAGGCGCCAGGCTAAGGTGCCCTGAACGGCGCCTCGCTGTGCACGCGCTGACCCAGGCTCCGTGCCCTGTACCCAGGAGGGTCCCCTGGGCAGCCTCAGGTGTGAGCATGCCGCCGTCCTCCAGTGCCCGGCCTGTCTTGCCTGTCACCTGGTCACACGAACACCACCGACGCCACCAGCCCTGCTGGTCCCTCTGGGGCCCTGGCGCTCCAGCCAGCACCACCTGCAACCAGCATACGTCCACCCCGACACCAGGCGCTTCCCGGGCGCTGGCCGGCCCTCGGGACACTGCCTCAACTCCCTGGCAAGAGAGGGATCGGGACTGCGATGTCCCAGGGGTGCCGACGGGCTTCCGTGACCAACCGCATCTTCATACTGCCTGTCTGAGCACTAACCCAATGCCTCCAGAATTCCTTCCCCAAACGCGATGCTTGCACACAGGTCTCCCCGGGGTAGCCGGAATGTGGCCCGGCACAGACAGGGCCCCCCAGTGCAGCACGCGCGGAAAGAGTGGGCAGTGCCAGCTCCCCACCAAACAGAGCTGACCTTTGGGTAGCCTAAGGGTACGGAACAAAGACGGGTATTAAAAAGCTGACGTTGGAGCCAGAGTGACAGTACAGTGGGGGGGAGAGCGTCTGACCTGCTGCGTGGCAGAACCGGGTTCGGTTCTGGCAACCTATATGGGTCCCCTGAGCAATTCCCGAGTGCAGAGCCAGGGGTAACCCCCTGAGCATTATCAGGTGTGATCCCCAAAATGTCACAAATAAATAAAATAAAAAGTTGGGCTGAGCAGTAGTACAGCGGGGAGGGTTTGATCCCCAGCACCCCGGAGGTTCCCAGATACCACCAGGAGTGATCCGGAGCACAGAGTCAGGAGTAAGCCCTGAGCAAGGCCGGATATGGCCCAAACACTTAATAATTTTACAAAGCTGACGTTTAAAAAGGATCAATTTTCCTTCCTATACATTTCTTGTAGAAAACTGTGAAAATTTCTAGAAAGTGTAAACCGAATAAATTACTTCAATTAGAGATCACAGGAAAAAAAACCAAGCAAAAGCTTTCACAGCAAGCAGAAGAAATATTTCTATTTCAAGCAGGCATGTGTGGGGGCACCAGGAGAGAATGGGGAATTTCAGAATGAGCTACTTGGACTCAGCAGACAGAAACATCAACCAAGACAACCAACCAACCCCGTCTTCAAAGCTGAAAAGTAGTTCAGCCCAAGTGTGACTTTTGCACTAAATGTGTAATAGCAAAACTGACTTGGCAGTTCTGATACAAAAGCAGCGGCTCCCCTCCCTTCAAAACGGTCCCTTCTTTGGGAGGGATACATTCCACCCATGCGGCATCCAGAACACCTTAGCTGCAAACACTACTTCGGAAACTACGGAGGGAGCCAGAGCCGCAGTAGCGGGGAGGGCTACTTGCCTTGCAGCCCCGGGGGGCACTTTGTACGTCCCCGAGCCCACCACGAGGGACTCCCCGGCTCGGAGCAACCCTGCGCCCACCACCTGCTGCGGCCCAACACCCCCCCACACACACAAAACAATAAATAAATGAAAAGCAGCCGGAGAGCCCAGACCTTCCCATCCCACCGCCCGGCCTGGGCTCCTGGGACGTAAATAAGCGAATGCGCTCGGACAGGCCGCGGCTTCCAGAACCGGTTTCTGGCGCAGGGGGAGGGCGAGGCGCTCATTCTTTCCGCTCCAGATTAGAGGCCCGCTGCCAGGTAACCCACCCACTCCGCACTGCCCAGTTGTCAGGGCGACGGCGGCCACTCAGCACTCAGCACCGCGCGGCCAGCCGCCGCGGGCCCAGCAGCAAGTGACCGGGCCCCGACCTGCAGCCAAGGGCCCCACCTTCGGCGGGGAAAAGCTTTCCATGATGCCGGCCGCAGGTGCGGGGATGGACCCTTAAACGTCGTCCAGCCCGACCACGGCGAGACACGGTCGGTCCTGAGGCCACTCCGCCTTGGAGCGCGAGCCCCGGGCCCCACGCTGCCCCCGAGAAGGAGCTGACACCCCCCGCCCCGGCCTGGAGGCCGAGCCCCGTGACTCCGGAAGGTTCCGACCCCAGTGACCACCGCGGGGGGCTCGCCAAGTGCCGGGTGGGCGCACGCGGCCCGCGCTGGCCCCAGAGGAGCCGCTTCCCGGCGCGGTCACCCACGCGGCGCCGGGGCCACGTGCGGGCCGTGTCCGCTGGGGGGACAGCGCGCCCGGGAGGGACACGCGGGGGGCCGGGGGCGTCCGCGCACGGGCCCTTCCGCCCGCTAGTGACCGCTCCGGGCTGCAGGCGGACCCCGAAGCCCAGAAGCACGCGCCCCCGAGTCCAGCCGAGTCCAGCCGAGCCGGCCCCCGGCCGGGGTCTGCGGGGACCACCCGGCCCCCGCCAAGGTCACCGCGCGCCGCGACCACCCGACGAACTTGGCGGCCGCGGCGTGGACGGCTCAGGCGGCGCCTAGGGGCCCGACAGGTGCTTCGGGGGCGCCTCCCGGGGCGGCGCGACCCCCGCCCGCACGTGCCGTGTCCGGGTGGGCACAAAGGGGCGGCGGGTCCCGCGGCCCCGGCGCGGCGCACGAGGCGGGGACAAAGCCCGGAGCCCCCGGCCGCACGCGGCTCTTTGTCTGGCGGCCCCGCAGCCCCCGCCGCGACCCCCGCAGGCCGGGCGGTGCGGACCGGGCCGCCGCCATCGCGTCATTGTCCCGCGGCCGCCGCGCACGTGCTCGGTCCCGCCGGGCCCGGAAGCCGCCGCCGCCGCCGCCACAGGTGAGCGAGAGCCGGCCGGGCCCGCCGCGCCCCCCCCGCGCGCCCCCCGCGCCGCCCCGCGCCCCCCGCGCACGTGGGGACCCCGGCCCGGCCCCGCGCGGCCAGCAACGGGCGGCGACGAGGCGCGCGGGGATGCGGCGGGGCCGGGCCGCGGGGTCGGGCCGCACGCGCCGGACGCCCCTCGCCCCTCCGCGCCCACTCACCGTCCCGCCGCGGCCGTGCACGCCCGCGCCCCGCCCCGCGCGCCGCCGCCGCCGCTCACCCGCACTTCGGGGTGCAGCTGCCACCGCGGCCGGCCGGGAAGGTGTAGACTCGGCCCGCTCTGCGCACGCGCGCCGCCCGCCGCCAGATTCTCCTCAATCGGGCTCATTTGCATGCGGGCGCGCGCGCGTCAGGGGCGTGGCCCGGCGGGCGCGCGCGCCCCGGGAGCCTCCATTGTCCTTTTAAGGGGAGACGCGGCGCGGAGCGGAAAAACGGCGGCCCACGGGCCGGGGGCGGAGCCTACTTACTACGGTGACGTCACGTAAACAAACGCGCGCGGCGGGGGCGAGCAGCCGGGGGGGCGGAATGGGCGGAGCCTAGGCTGCAAGGGCGGGGCCTGGAGGAGGAGGCCTGCAGGGGCTGTGCCGAGAGGGGCGGGGCCTGGACTGAGGGGCGGGGCTTGGCTGGGCGGGGCCGGGCGGGGAGGGCGGGGCCGCCGCCGCCGGGGCAGCGCGGGGACGTGCCGGCCGCCCACCTGCCCCGCCGCGCACCTGCGCCCGTCTGCGGCCTGCCCGGCCCCGAGGCGTCCCCCCACCGGCCGCGCGGCGTGGGCTCGGGGTCTCGCGTGTCGCCCTCGTTTCTCAGGCGCCCTTTGCGCAGCTTCGCGCTCGGGCGCCCGCGAGGTGCTGGGAGCGGGGCGGGACCCCTGGGCCGCCCTGGGGGCTGGACGCCGCGTGCACCCGGGTCCTGCGCGCGGGCTCCCTGCGGACAGGGTCTCGGGGCGACCCCGAAGTGCAGCGTCGCGCCCTGCGCCTTGAAGGCTGCAGCCGGTGGCCACCCGGCTTTGCCCCTGGGCCTCTCCCTGTCCCGGCCGCGGGGTCCCTGCGTACACGGGCCTGAATACACGGGGCCGGGGGCTGTGCCTGTCCCCTGCGCCGCTGCCCAGCAGAGGGTGGACACTCGGGGGTTGCTTGGACAACTGCAAGTACGAAGACATTTCCCAACCTATTAGAGGTTTATTTATCTCATATTTATCAGTTATCTCATTATTTATTGATCACTCAGCTTGACCAGCTGACGAGTCCTTTAGGTATTTCAAGGAATATGCACTTAGAGACCCCGTGACCCCTCCTGGGACCCCTGGGACCCCCTAAGAGACTCCTGTGACCCCCTTGGGGGACTCCTGTGACCCCCTGGGGACCCCCTGTGACCCCTTGGGGACTCCTGTGACCCCTTGGGGACTCCTGTGACCCCTTGGGGACTCCTGTGACCCCTTGGGGACTCCTGTGACCCCTTGGAGACTCCTGTGACCCTCCCTTGGGGACTCCTGTGACCCCTTGGAGGCCCCTGTGACCCCTTGGAGACCCCCTGTGACCCCTTGGAGACTCCTGTGACCCCCTTGGAGACTCCTGTGACCCTCTTGCTACTTGCTCTCCCTGTGCCCAGCCGCTCACGAGGCGCCGGGAGGGATGGCGGGTTCTAGCCCTGGCCCGCCACCCCAGCAGAGCCTAGCAGCAAGCCAGACGACCCCCCCACTCCATGAGGGCCTCCATTTTCCACATCTGGACCTTCTCTCTCGTCAGACCTCCACCCAGCAGACCAGCCTATCACAGCCCGGCTCACGCGCGGCTGCAAGCAGCCGCGGTTCATCAATAAATGCTGGACTTAGAGAGTACTACAAGAATATGCTACCTGCGCGGCAGAGCCTGGCAAGCTACCCGTGTTGTATTTGATATATGCCAAATACCAGTAACAATTATAGACCTCATTCCAGAATGGATTGAGGCTCTTTATGTTCCTGGAGCAAGCAGATGCCCTTGGGCTCTACTAGCATGGGACAGGACATATGGAGATGTTACTGGGGCCGCTCGAGCAAATCGATGATGAAGGGGAAGGCAGTGATACAGTGAATAAAAATATAGCTTGGGGCTATAGACCAGCGGAGAGAGCGTTTGCCTTGCACACAGCTGACCCAGGTTCAATCCCCAGCATACCATGTGGTCCCCCTACCACTGCCAGGAGTAATTCCTGAGTGCAGAGCCAGGAGTAACCCCTGCACATCACCGGGTGTGATAATGTGCAAGGCAAATGCCCTACCCACTGGGAAAAAAAGTGCAAAAAGCAAAAATAATAATAAAAATAAATAAATAAAAATATAGCTTTAGTGCCTTTTCCTGGAAAGTCAATATGAAGCCTGTATATCATAATGCAGCAGTCGTCCAAGGTCATCCTGGTGGCAGGTGGGGTCACCGCAGAGACTTCCGGAAGGATCCCAGCTGTGGAGCAAGCCCAGCCCTCCTACTGAATCTCTCCCCCCCCTCCCTCCTCCCTCGACTCCTGGTCCTCCCCCCTCCCTCCTCCCTTGACTCCCAGTCCTCCCCCTCCCTCCTCTCGACTCCTGGTCCTCCCCCTCCCTCCTGACTCCTGGTCCTCCCCCCCTCCCTTGACTCCCCAGTCCTCCCCCCCTCCCCCTCCTCTCGACTCCTGGTCCTCCCCCTCCCTCCTGACTCCTGGTCCTCCCCCGCCCCTCCCTCCCTTGACTCCCCAGTCCTCCCCCCTCCCTCCTCTCGACTCCTGGTCCTCCCCCCCTCCCTCCTCCCTTGACTCCCAGTCCCTCCCTCCCTCCTCTCAACTCCTAGTCCTACCCCTTCCTCCTCCCTCGACTCTCAGTCCTCCCCCTCCCTCTCTTGAACTGGTCCTCCCTCCCTCCTCTCGACTCCTGGTCCTCCAGCAACCCGAGGCATGACACACACCAGGGGGCCCCTGCATCTGTCAGCAGGATCAGTTTCTCAGGGACACCCCAACGAGCTCCTGATCCAAATAGTCCCAGTCCACAGCTGAGAGATCACAGCGGGTAGGGGGTTTGCCTTGACACAGCTGACATGGGCTCAGTCCCAGGCTTCCCATACGGTATGGCCAAGACTGATTCCTGAGTGCAGAGCCAGGAGTAACCTCTGAGCATCACGGGTGTGACCCACAAGCCAAATAAACAGTCCCTCTCCATGTTGTACTTTAAGAAAAGGGCTGGGCGATAGCACAGAGGGTAGGGAGTTTGCCTTGCATGCAGCTGACCCGGGTTCTATCCCTGGCATCCCACATGGTCCCCAAGCACCGCCAGGAGTAATTCCTGAGTGAAGAGCCAGGAGTAACCCCTGAGTGTCACTGGGGTTAAAATTAAAATTTAAAAATAAATATTTTTTTTTAAAAAGGGCTGGAGAGAGTCCAGTGGGTAGGGCACTTGCCTTGTACATGGTCAAGGCAGGTTCAATCCCTAACCCCACAGGGCCTTTGCGCCAACCAGGAATGATCCCTGAGCTCAGTACCAGAAATAAGCCTTGAGTACCACAGGGTGTGACCCAAAAATTTTTTTTTTAAAAGGGGGTAAGTGGGAGGGAGAGAGAAAAGGAAGCAAATGAAGGGAAAAGTAAAGAATATGTAATGTCCACATTTGTACCGGAGGAAATTAAAGTATGCCTTGTTAGGAAAATACCTGATATTCTTAATAACTATAGTGCGATGTTGAACCGAGTTCTTGAAACATTACAGCAGGGCTGGAGAGGGCTGGAGTGATGGTAGAGCTGGGAGGGTGCTGGCCTTCGTGTGCCTGTCCTGGGTGTGACCCGGCATCCCAATGTTCCCCCGCATCAGCAGGAGTATTCCTGAGTGTAGAGCCAGGGGTAACCCTGAGCCTCACCAGATGTGGTTCACCCCCCAAAATAACCTGAACAATAAGTTCCTCGTCTGCTGACCAGACGACTCACTTCACCGGCACCCGCAGCCATTTCAGTCACTCACATGAATTATCCCAGTTACCGACATCTGAGAATAAGGCCAGCTAAAGCCCTATCACAACGTTAACCTAGTGCGCTATCATTCTATTTTGTCTGCTGATTTTTCTCATATCGTTTACCATCTTTCTTTTGGGGGGTCATGTCCAGCAAAGCTCAGGGGTCACTCCTGGCACTGTTTGGGGGCCCATTTGGGATGCCGGGATTAAACCCGGCTGGCCCTGCCCTGTCCCGTCACTCCGGCCCCCATCGCCTTATTTGTTGGATCAAACTCAGGTCAGCCTCGTGGAGGGCACGTTCCCACCTTCCATGCTCCCCCAGCCCCTCACCTTCTTTGAAGTCTTAGTTGTCGCCAAAAACTTTATAATTCATTATGATCTTGGGATTTTATATAAACGACTTGAAAGGAGAAGTCTTGAGTATGAAGACGATTATCAGCCAGCCAATGATGTTTGTGAAGAAAACGCAAACTCTGGATTGCCTTCAAAATCAAGACTGAAAAAAAAATCAAGGCTGAGGGGCCGGAGCGATAGCACAGCCAGTGTTTGCCTTGCATGCAGCTAACCAGGGTTCGATCCTCGGCATCCCATGTGTTCCCGAGCACAGTAAGAGTAATTCCTGAGCGAAGAGCCAAGAGTAACCCCTGAGTATCACCAAGTGTGATGCAAAAAAAAAAAACAAAAACAAAAACAAAAAACAAGGCTGATCTCATGGTGGTATAATAAAATTTTTTAAAATTAAATTGAAAATAAACATTGGTAAGATTGAAAAAAATTAAAAAAAATTAAAAAGCAACCATCAGAGCTGGTCCCAAGCAGCTCAAAACAGTTTTGCTGAGCTCAGAAAAGTTAAATACCGTATTTAGCATGAGGTTAGGTTCCTTAGCAGAAAATATCCAGAAGACTAACCGTGCCTCAGATGAAGCATGTACAGTATTTTGTTACTAATTTGTTTAAATCCTTTTGAAGTTCACACAGCAAGCGGTAGGAGCAGCGGGGACACCTTAAGCTGAGGAACAGAATTCGGCCACTGGATGGAAAAATACTCCAGCCACCGTTACCAGCTGCGAGAGAAAGAGACGTTACTCAGTCAAAATCAACGTGCGGGTTTCTGCACTTCTCACGGGGTTTATTCTTAGAGAGCGTAATCTCTTGATTCGTGGGAAATTAAGTTTTGTCTCATGATAGTTTAATCACACACTGAAGCGCTTCCGGGGAGACTAGCGGCATTACTGCGAATGTTCTCATTGGGCAAGCTGGAAGGAGCTCTGCAGGAGCAAACCGGCAGTGAGGTCTCACCCGGAGGCCCAAGGGCCCAGGGGAACGCGTGTGAAAACGGCAGGCGCAAGAAACCCATTCTGACCTTGTCCCTCCTGGGACAGTCTCGCTGACCCCACACGCCGTGTGTGTCCTTATCTGCGAGACAAGGGCAGGCCCAGAGGGAATCCAGCAAACATCCCTGAGAGGCTCTTGCAGGTCACAGCCTTATTCTCTTCATGGCCGCCTCTCTGGGAAGACCCACCCTCCTCCAGACCAAGATAAAAACAGCCAGGTTCAGAGGTAGTACAGCAGGCAGGCAGGCTGCTTGCCTTGTACACGGTGCCCGGAGTGATCCCCAGCTTCCCGTATGGTCCCCCTGAACCCCACAGGCGTGGACCCTGACACTGCAGCGTGTGGCTCGAAAATATAAAGTGAAACCAAAAGAAAAGTACGCAGGTGCCCGGTCTCCCAGGTCTTTACGTGGTGATAAATGCTTTGGGCTGTGGATGGAAAAAACTTGTGGCTTCTCCTAATCCTTTTCTCTGAGCACCACCAGGTAAGTGCTGAGCCAGTGGGTGTGACCCAAGAATCAGGCAGGCAACAAATGAATAAAGTGAGACAGAATGTGCCGGGGCCAGGGGAGAGAGCCAGGAGCCCCAGGTTCGATCCCTGGAATCACAGGTTCGCTGAGCACTGCTAGAGCAACTCGGAGTAGTCTCCGAACACCACAGGATGTGACCCCAAGCACACACCCAAGCACACACACACAAAATAAAATTAAAAAAAAAAAATTAAACAATCAACTGTCATCCCACCAGCCAAGGAAACAGAATTTGTGCAGCTGAAGCCGTGGTGTCGGGTCATCCTAAAATCTACCACAAGCCAGCCGAGCCTGGTCCCCCACGCCGGACTCGGAGTGACTACAGATCTTGGCAGACCCCAGATGTCGTCCAGTACTCGCCACATCGCCACAGTCGTGATTTCTCAGTCAAGACGTGGAATAGAGCCTCGGAGAAGAGTGCGGTGTGGGGACAGGGTGCAGAGAGGGTCGGACACGTGGCTCCCGGGACACCGGGCGTGTGTGGTGGTGTCAGAGACCAGCGCGGCTGTGGCACTGGCTCGTCAGCGCGCCCCTTGCAGACTGCGTTTCTGCAAGGAAGGACCCTGCTTTAGCAGCTCACAGAGTACAACAGAGGGTGGGCTGGCGACAGGAAGAGTTTGTCTTCGTGTTTCCGGCATAGCACAGAGACACAGCACCGGTCGCCCAGCCGGGAAGGACTCAGCAGGAATGTGGCAGGACAGGACCGACCGTTAAATACGGAATTCCTCCTCTGGGAACGGCCCTCAGGGAGACCCGTTTTCCTCCATATCGCCTCATCTCAGCGAGGTCCCTGCATGATGTGACAAAGCCAACTTGTTCATATGTGTGTATGCACACGTGTGTGTACGTCTGCGTGCTTGTGTGTGTGGGAGAGAGAAGGGAGAGAGAGAGAGAGCTAGAGAGAGCGCGCGAGAGAGAGAGAGCTAGAGAGAGAGAGAGAGAGAGAGCTAGAGAGGCACGCGCGAGAGAGAGAGAGAGAGAGAGAGAGAGAGAGCGAGAGAGAGAGAGTCATTAGCTAATGTTTTACTTTCAACTACGTTTTCTTTGATTAGCTTTTGGGTCTCACCAGGCAGTGTTGAGGCTCTCTCCTGTCTGTCTGCCTGCAAGAAGGGCTCGGGAACTGTGTGGTGCCAGAGGCCGAGGCCAGGGCGGCGCTGCAAAGTGGCATCTTAGCCCCAAATCTCTAGTTCTGGCCTTTCCCCTGGCTCTACACTCAGGGGTCGCTCCTGGTGGGCTTGGGGGGTCCAGCTTGGGTGCTGGGGAGCCAAGCACAAGGCACTGCTCGCTGTGTCTCCAGCCCCACACCCTTCCGGGGAACCTGCTTCTGTACTTTGAGGCTCTTGTTGGGACCTTCTAGGAACCCCCAAATCTTTATCCCCAAGTCAGGGTAAAGATGCTCCTGAACTGACGACACTTGAGCCCCCAGCGATGCCGAAGGTTTCGGAAGGGGCAGTGGTGGAGCACAGCCTCGCCCGCACCTCCCTGCCTGCCTCACCTCTTCTGCATACCTCACCTGCTGGAGAGGTGGGGACGTGCAGGGGGTGGGGAGAGAGGGGCACACAGGGGAAGGGAGAGGGGGCCCTCGGGGTGGGGAGAGCGGGTGCATATGGTGGAGATCGGCTGGGGCGCGTCCTAGAGGCGGGCTCTGGCAGCCCTCTCACTCCTGTCCAGCGGACACCCCAGGGGCAGTTCTCCTTCCTCTGAAACACTCCATCCAAGCACCTGTGGGCAGCCATGGGTAACCAGTGACACGGCTGCTTGGGGTGGCCCAGTCTTTAGGTGACTGCCCCAACGGTCTCAAGGGCGCCACCCCCAGTGGCTGGAGAGATGGCGCCGGGTCTGGGCATACCCAGGCCCCCAGCTCAGGTTTGCTTCCTGGCAGTCAGAATCACCGGGCCCAGCACTGACCCGGCAGGACCCCCAGGCTCTCTGAGCACTACTTGGGAGCACCCCCATCATCCACATGGAAGGGGGCAGAGCTGTTCTGGGAACCCTCTGTCACCTCAGGGTGGAGCATCACTCAGAGGGCGAGCCTGGAGGCAATGCAGGTGCTCTCTCCATGCAGGGTGCTCCATGCAGGGTGCTCTCTCCATGCAGGGTGCTCTCTCCATGCAGGGTGCTCTCTCCATGCAGGGTGCTCTCTCCATGCAGGGTGCTCTCTCCATGCAGGGTGCTCCATGCAGGGTGCTCTCTCCATGCAGGGTGCTCTCTCCATGCAGGGTGCTCTCTCCATGCAGGGGTGCTCTCTCCATGGAGGGTGCTCTCTCCATGCAGGGTGCTCTCTCCATGCAGGGTGCTCAATGCAGGGTGCTCTCTCCATGCAGGGTGCTCAATGCAGGGTGCTCTCTCCATGCAGGGTGCTCTCTCCATGCAGGGTGCTCTCTCCATGCAGGGTGCTCTCTCCATGCAGGGTGCTCCATGCAGGGTGCTCTCTCCATGCAGGGTGCTCAATGCAGGGTGCTCTCTCCATGCAGGGTGCTCTCTCCATGCAGGGTGCTCTCTCCATGCAGGGTGCTCTCTCCATGGAGGGTGCTCTCTCCATGCAGGGTGCTCTCTCCATGCAGGATGCCTCTCTCCATGCAGGGTGCTCTCTCTCCATGCAGGGTGCTCTCTCCATGCAGGGTGCTCTCTCCATGCAGGGTGCTCTCTCCATGGAGGGTGCTCTCTCCATGCAGGGTGCTCTCTCCATGCAGGATGCTCTCTCCATGCAGGGTGCTCTCTCCATGCAGGGTGCTCTCTCCATGCAGGGTGCTCTCTCCATGCAGGGTGCTCTCTCCATGCAGGGTGCTCAATGCAGGGTGCTCTCTCCATGCAGGGTGCTCTCTCCATGCAGGGTGCTCTCTCCATGCAGGGTGCTCTCTCCATGCAGGGTGCTCTCTCCATGCAGGGTGCTCTCTCCATGCAGGATGCTCTCTCCATGCAGGGTGCTCTCTCCATGCAGGGTGCTCTCTCCATGCAGGGTGCTCTCTCCATGCAGGGTGCTCTCTCCATGCAGGTGCTCTCTCCATGCAGAGTGCTCTCTCCATGCAGGGTGCTCTCTCCATGCAGGGTGCTCTCTCCATGCAGGGTGCTCTCTCCATGCAGGGTGCTCTCTCCATGCAGGGTGCTCTCTCCATGGAGGGTGCTCTCTCCATGCAGGGTGCTCTCTCCATGCAGGGTGCTCTCTGCAATGCTGGGTGCTCTCTGCATGCAGGGTGCTCTCTCCATGCAGGGTGCTCTCTCCATGCAGGGTGCTCTCTGCAATGCTGGGTGCTCTCTGCATGCAGGATGCTCTCTCCATGCAGAGTGCTCTCTCCATGCAGGGTGCTCTCTGCAATGCTGGGTGCTCTCTGCATGCAGGGTGCTCTCTCCATGCAGGGTGCTCTCTCCATGCAGGGTGCTCTCTCCATGCAGGGTGCTCTCTGCAATGCTGGGTGCTCTCTGCAATGCTGGGTGCTCTCTGCATGCAGGGTGCTCTCTCTCCATGCAGGGTGCTCTCTCCATGCAGGGTGCTCTCTCCATGCAGGGTGCTCTCTGCATGCAGGGTGCTCTCTCCATGCAGGGTGCTCTCTGCAATGCTGGGTGCTCTCTGCATGCAGGATGCCTCTCTCCATGCAGGGTGCTCTCTCCATGCAGGGTGCTCTCTCCATGCAGGGTGCTCCATGCAGGGTGCTCTCTCCATGCAGGGTGCTCAATGCAGGGTGCTCTCTCCATGCAGGGTGCTCTCTCCATGCAGGGTGCTCTCTCTCCATGCAGGGTGCTCTCTCCATGGAGGGTGCTCTCTCCATGCAGGGTGCTCTCTCCATGCAGGATGCTCTCTCCATGCAGGGTGCTCTCTCCATGCAGGGTGCTCTCTCCATGCAGGGTGCTCTCTCCATGCAGGGTGCTCTCTCCATGGAGGGTGCTCTCTCCATGCAGGGTGCTCTCTCCATGCAGGATGCTCTCTCCATGCAGGGTGCTCTCTCCATGCAGGGTGCTCTCTCCATGCAGGGTGCTCTCTCCATGCAGGGTGCTCTCTCCATGCAGGGTGCTCAATGCAGGGTGCTCTCTCCATGCAGGGTGCTCTCTCCATGCAGGGTGCTCTCTCCATGCAGGGTGCTCTCTCCATGCAGGGTGCTCTCTCCATGCAGGGTGCTCTCTCCATGCAGGATGCTCTCTCCATGCAGGGTGCTCTCTCCATGCAGGGTGCTCTCTCCATGCAGGGTGCTCTCTCCATGCAGGGTGCTCTCTCCATGCAGGTGCTCTCTCCATGCAGAGTGCTCTCTCCATGCAGGGTGCTCTCTCCATGCAGGGTGCTCTCTCCATGCAGGGTGCTCCATGCAGGGTGCTCTCTCCATGCAGGGTGCTCTCTCCATGCAGGGTGCTCTCTCCATGCAGGGTGCTCTCTCCATGCAGGGTGCTCTCTCCATGCAGGGTGCTCCATGCAGGGTGCTCTCTCCATGCAGGGTGCTCTCTCCATGCAGGGTGCTCTCTCCATGCAGGGTGCTCTCTCCATGGAGGGTGCTCTCTCCATGCAGGGTGCTCTCTCCATGCAGGGTGCTCAATGCAGGGTGCTCTCTCCATGCAGGGTGCTCAATGCAGGGTGCTCTCTCCATGCAGGGTGCTCTCTCCATGCAGGGTGCCTCTCTCCATGCAGGGTGCTCTCTCCATGCAGGGTGCTCCATGCAGGGTGCTCTCTCCATGCAGGGTGCTCAATGCAGGGTGCTCTCTCCATGCAGGGTGCTCTCTCCATGCAGGGTGCTCTCTCCATGCAGGGTGCTCTCTCCATGGAGGGTGCTCTCTCCATGCAGGGTGCTCTCTCCATGCAGGATGCTCTCTCCATGCAGGGTGCTCTCTCCATGCAGGGTGCTCTCTCCATGCAGGGTGCTCTCTCCATGCAGGGTGCTCTCTCCATGGAGGGTGCTCTCTCCATGCAGGGTGCTCTCTCCATGCAGGATGCTCTCTCCATGCAGGGTGCTCTCTCCATGCAGGGTGCTCTCTCCATGCAGGGTGCTCTCTCCATGCAGGGTGCTCTCTCCATGCAGGGTGCTCAATGCAGGGTGCTCTCTCCATGCAGGGTGCTCTCTCCATGCAGGGTGCTCTCTCCATGCAGGGTGCTCTCTCCATGCAGGGTGCTCTCTCCATGCAGGGTGCTCTCTCCATGCAGGATGCTCTCTCCATGCAGGGTGCTCTCTCCATGCAGGGTGCTCTCTCCATGCAGGGTGCTCTCTCCATGCAGGGTGCTCTCTCCATGCAGGTGCTCTCTCCATGCAGAGTGCTCTCTCCATGCAGGGTGCTCTCTCCATGCAGGGTGCTCTCTCCATGCAGGGTGCTCTCTCCATGCAGGGTGCTCTCTCCATGCAGGGTGCTCTCTCCATGGAGGGTGCTCTCTCCATGCAGGGTGCTCTCTCCATGCAGGGTGCTCTCTGCAATGCTGGGTGCTCTCTGCATGCAGGGTGCTCTCTCCATGCAGGGTGCTCTCTCCATGCAGGGTGCTCTCTGCAATGCTGGGTGCTCTCTGCATGCAGGATGCTCTCTCCATGCAGAGTGCTCTCTCCATGCAGGGTGCTCTCTGCAATGCTGGGTGCTCTCTGCATGCAGGGTGCCTCTCTCCATGCAGGGTGCTCTCTCCATGCAGGGTGCTCTCTCCATGCAGGGTGCTCTCTGCAATGCTGGGTGCTCTCTGCAATGCTGGGTGCTCTCTGCATGCAGGGGTGCCTCTCCATGCAGGGTGCTCTCTCCATGCAGGGTGCTCTCTCCATGCAGGGTGCTCTCTGCATGCAGGGTGCTCTCTCCATGCAGGGTGCTCTCTGCAATGCTGGGTGCTCTCTGCATGCAGGATGCTCTCTCCATGCAGGGTGCTCTCTCCATGCAGGGTGCTCTCTCCATGCAGGGTGCTCTCTCCATGCAGGGTGCTCTCTCCATGCAGGGTGCTCAATGCAGGGTGCTCTCTCCATGCAGGGTGCTCTCTCCATGCAGGGTGCTCTCTCCATGCAGGGTGCCTCTCTCCATGCAGGGTGCTCTCTCCATGCAGGGTGCTCTCTCCAATGCAGGGTGCTCTCTCCATGCAGGGTGCTCTCTCCACACCTGCATCCACGGGGATGCTGTGACTTCCTCCTTCCCCAGCAGTCGCCTTCCGGGTCCCCCTTCACAGGTCCGGGCAATCAGCCTGAGATGGTAAATTACCAGCTTGGCGTGTTTTGGCAGTGGTAATGGGGCGCACCTAAGGTGGAGAGCCAATCCCCACTCCCCAGCGCTGCCAACAGAAACTTCAGAGGTGCCTTCTGCAATTAGCGCCATAACTACCGTTAATGGTCGTGTTTTCCTTGGAAGATCCCAGCTCCCCAGCAGTCTTTGATCCTGATAAACTGGTTCTCAGAATGCAGATGATCAGAACTGCCTGCACCCCTCGCCCTGATGGAGCTGAATCCGCAGGGGCTTCCCTTAACACTGACACTGGCCTGCAGCTCCCACCCCCAAGCCTGGGCGGCTTCCTGAGCCTTGACCAGCCCCAAGCCACCCCGGCTGTCGCCTCTGCAGCAAGCCAAGTGCAGGCAGTGTGGGGAGCCCTCAGGAAGAGACGCCGCTCGGGAGCCACAAAGGTCCCCGGTCAGAGCTGGAGCCCCAAGCGTGCCGAGCTGCAGGCGGGGTCCGGGGGAGAGCTGGCTGCCCAGTACTCAGGCCCCCGCCAATGGTCACAGGGCATCCCTGCCGCCTGCTGCTCGCCGGTTCCGGGTGCAGACTGCACCTGCTCTGGTGATGCGCACATTTGGGCTTCCCTCGCTCCCAAGTCTGTTTGGAAACACGCAGCCGGCTCTTGGCTCTGGGCGCCCCAGCGGGCATGCAGCTTACCACAGGTGAGGCTGACCTGGTGTCAGTGGTGTGACCTCGGCACTTTCCTCCCTGCTAGCCAGGGCTCTGGAGAGGTTCCGTGGGGACCTCCCACATCAGTCGTGGCAGGTGTCTCCCCTGCGACGACCTTCGCACCCCAAGCATGGAAACCTCGACGTCAGGGGTAGCCCGCCGCACTGTGTGGCCCCAAAGCTAAAGGTCAAGCGCTGGCCTGCGGCTGACCTTCTGTCTCCTGTCCACTGGGGCTTCCGAGTCTGCAAACATTCCGAGTCATGTGTGTGTGTATGTGAGTGTGTGTGGGAGTGTGGGACTGTGTCTGGGAGGATGTGAGGTCATGTATGTGACTGTGTGCATATGTGTGTGACCGGAAGTGTGTGAGTATGTATGTGTGTGTGACTACACATCTGAAGTGTGTATATGGGTGACTGTGTGTGTTGTGTATGAGACTGTGTAACTGTGGGTGTGTGTGTGACTGTGGCGGTGGGTCACACCTGGCGGTGTTAGTGCCCTGCTCCCAGAGCCCAGGAGGAGCAGCTGCCCTTGGCAGGCGATGACGAGGCAGCCCCGGGGGACCTCTGGGAAGGCTGCCGGGCCCCGGCTCTGGCCTGCACCTGGTCCTGATGGCCGCGGCCCCTCACTCTGGAGACCAGCTTC
The DNA here is from genome assembly GCA_021461705.1 of Cryptotis parvus. NCBI lineage: Eukaryota > Metazoa > Chordata > Mammalia > Eulipotyphla > Soricidae > Cryptotis > Cryptotis parvus. Next base: position 166,219 of record JAJIBD010002660.1, read on the forward strand.
TGCTCTGGAAACGGGGCCGGGGCTGAGTGCCCGCCCTGCTGCCGGGTGTCCTCTCCCGTCTGCTGGGCCTGAGCCAGCACAGAGGCCGCGCCGGAACCAGACACAACGGCAGCTCCACACCCAGGGGCGGGCCTGGGCATGTCTGCCGGGCGCTGCAGCGGCTGCTGCACAGCCACACAGGAGCAGAGCTGGCAGAGTTGGGTTCCAAGGCCCTCAGCGGGGGCTCCAGCCAGGAGCCACGAGGCTCCCGGGCCTGGGAATGGTCGGTCGGGTCCAGCAGTGCCCCGTGCCCTTGAGCGAGCAGCAGGTGTCCCCACACATTCCACAAGCTAAGCCGTCCCCTGCCGGGGCCACCATCTGGGACACTGGCCCTCCCTGAGTAGGCGTGAGCCCACTAACACACCATGCCAGACACTGCCCACAGACCGATGGACTGGGCCCACGGGAACTGGACGGTGGGTAATGGGAGGGAAGTGGAGGGCAGGTTCCCCAGGGAGTCGGAACGGATGAAGGGTTCACATAACTGAAACTCAATCTCTGCAACAGAGAGGTAAAGTGAGAACATGCATGCAGCCATCGGCGGAAAGGAGTAATCCTTTACACAGCGGGAAGCCGCAACCGCCACAGCAAACAACAGGGATCATGTCCGCCACTGTCTCCCGGGCCCTTCCCTGCCCTAACTCTGGACTAGCACCGTGTGCTCAAAGCAGGTAAAGGGACATACATGATAACGCGGTACCTACATTGCAAACCATGAAGCCCAAAGGAAAGAGAGAGAAGAGAAGTGCCTGCTGCAGAGGCTCGTGGGGGAGGGCGGAGCGAACCTGGGGACACGGGAGGTGGGAAACGTGCACTGGGAGGAGCCTCCAGCCGGCAGGAGGAGACGGGTGCTGGCCACATCCAGGGGCGGGGCCTGGGCTTCCATCCCTCCTGCGTGGGGTGTCCCCAGAGAGGCCGGTGTTAGGCAGAGGCTGGACACCGTGTCTTTTCCCTGCAGCGGTGTGGGGGACCCGGCCTTGCCCATTTTGTGACGTGAGGCATCGCTTGGGCGCTTCCCAGCACTGCTTAGGGGACACGGGGGCCTCCACCGACGTGCTTCAGGGCCGTGTGTGGGAACTACGGCTCTTCCTGTCCGCTGTGTGCCCATCCCGCGGCTGACGGGGCACCTTCTCGGCTCTGCTGTCCTCCGAAGCTTTCAAGGGGCAGACGTTTGGACAAGTGCCCGAGACCCACCCCTTCTCTTCCCGCAGCCCCTGGCACAGCGTGGCTGCTGGTGAAGGGGAAGAGGGGACCTGAGGGCCTGCCACGCCCTCTCTGCTTCACGCATCTCTCCTGACTGAGGCATCTCCCTCTCAGTCTCCCCATCTCTGCTTCCTCCTAATGACGTCACTTCCTGTTGATGGGCAGTTAAGCCGCAGACGCTGCAGCTTCTGTCTGGTGTCACCAGGCCCAGGCCCTCTGCTCTGCGGTTGCTCGGTCGCTGCAGCTGTAGCGACTCCCTGGGGCTGATCAGCTCCTGCAGTCTCTTGCCCTCCGAGGAGCACCCAGGGTCTACATGCAGGGCCAGACACAGCACAGGCTACGGCACCTTCCTCGTGATCGAGCCTGGTTTGATACCTGGAACCATGCAAGGGCCCATCTAAGCAACACCGTGACAAGGGCCCATCTAAGCGACACCGTGACACGGGCCCATCTAAGTAATACTGTGACACGGGCCCATCTAAGCAACACCATGACAAGGGCCCATCTAAGCAACACCATGACAAGGGCCCATCTAAGCAACACTGTGACAAGGGCCCATCTAAGCAACACCGTGACACAGGCCCATCTAAGCAACACCGTGACAAGGGCCCATCTAAGCAACACCGTGACAAGGGCCCATCTAAGCGACACCGTGACACGGGCCCATCTAAGCAACACCGTGACACGGGCCCATCTAAGTAATACTGTGACACGGGCCCATCTAAGCAACACCATGACAAGGGCCCATCTAAGCAACACCATGACAAGGGCCCATCTAAGCAACACCGTGACAAGGGCCCATCTAAGCAACACCGTGACACGGGCCCATCTAAGTAATACTGTGACACGGGCCCATCTAAGCAACACCATGACAAGGGCCCATCTAAGCAACACCGTGACAAGGGCCCATCTAAGCGACACTGTGACAAGGGCCCATCTAAGCAACACCGTGACACGGGCCCATCTAAGCAACACCATGACAAGGGCCCATCTAAGCAACACCATGACAAGGGCCCATCTAAGCAACACCGTGACAAGGGCCCATCTAAGCAACACCGTGACAAGGGCCCATCTAAGCAACACCGTGACAAGGGCCCATCTAAGCAACACCGTGACAAGGGCCCATCTAAGCGACACCGTGACACGGGCCCATCTAAGCAACACCGTGACAAGGGCCCATCTAAACAACACCGTGACAAGGGCCCATCTAAGCAACACCGTGACACGGGCCCATCTAAGTAATACTGTGACACGGGCCCATCTAAGCAACACCATGACAAGGGCCCATCTAAGCAACACCGTGACAAGGGCCCATCTAAGCAACACCATGACACGGGCCCATCTAAGCAACACCGTGACAAGGGCCCATCTAAGCAACACCATGACACGGGCCCATCTAAGCAACACCGTGACAAGGGGCCCATCTAGGCAACACCGTGACATGGACCCATCTAAGTGACACCATGACACGGGCCCATCTAAGCAACACTGTGACAAGGGCCCATCTAAGCAACACTGTGACAAGGGCCCATCTAAGCGACACCGTGACAAGGCTCATCTAAGCAACACCATGACACAGGCCCATCTAAGCAACACCGTGACAAGGGCCTATCTAAGCAACACTGTAACAAGGGCCCATCTAGGTGACACCATAACAAAGGTCCATCTAAGCAAAACCGTGACAAGGGCCCATCTAAGCAACACCGTGACATGGACCCATCTAAGTGACACCATGACATGGGCCCATCTAAGCAACATCGTGACAAGGGCCCATCTAAGCAACACCATGACAAGGGCCCATCTAGGTGACACCATAACAAAGGTCCATCTAGGGGCGGAGCGATAGCCCAGCGGGTAGGGTGTTTGCCTTGCACGCAACCAGCCCACGCTGGCCCGGGTTCGATCCCCGGCATCCCATATGGTCCCCTGAGTACCGCCAGGAGTTATTCCTGAGTGCAGAGCCAGGAGAAACCCCTGAGCATTGCCAGGTGTGACCCAAAAAAGCAAAAACAAAAACAAAAAAGGTCCATCTAAGCAACACCATGACATGGACCCATCTAAGTGACACCATGACACGGGCCCATCTAAGCAACACCGTGACAAGGGCCCATCTAGGCAACACCATGACATGGACCCATCTAAGTGACACAGTGACACGGGCCCATCTAAGCAACACCGTGACAAGGGCTCACCTAAGCTGTACCATGGCTTGGGACTATCTAGGCTACACCATGACAAAGGTCCATCTAAGCAACACCGTGACAAGGGCCCATATAAGTGACAGTGTGACACGGCCCCATCTAAGCTACACCATGGCTCAGGACCATCTAAACTACACTGTGACATGGCCCCATCTAAGCAACACTGTGACAAGGGCCCATCTAAGCTCAGGGGCTCTTGAGGACAGTAGCACATGCTCGCTCATCACATTGTGAAGGTGTGCGAGCTGGCCAGAGCCAGTAGACACATGTGTGCTGAACCAGCCGAAGTGGAGTGTAGACACTGTGTGCTGAGCCAGTCAGAGCCGGGTTAGACACTATGTGCTGGCAGCCAGAGCCGGGTGTAGACACTCTATGTGCTGAGCTGGCCAGAGCTGGGTGTAGACACTCTGCGTGCTGGCGGCCAGAGCCGGGTGTAGACTCTGTCTGTGCTGAGCTGGCCAGAGCTGGGTGTAGACACTCTGTGTGCTGAGCCAGCCAGAGCCAGTGTAGACATGTGTGTGCCAAGGTGGACACGCTCCTACCGCCTAAGAGTCCTGGAGGCCAGTCTGGCCGCAGTGAGGGCAGCTGCCCTGCAGAGCTCCTGCCAGAAAGCCGGTCAGCCTGTCCTCTCTCCCAGCTCCTGTCTGCCCTGAAGGCTCAACAGGCCCATCCCAGACACGGCAGTGACCCTCGGGCTGGCCGCAGACACAGCCCAGCTCCTTTCTGCTGAGGCCCAGAAAGAAACTGCAGAGGAAGCGATGGCCTGGGCAAGGTCCAGGCTCTTAAACTCTGGCCCACACGTGACAGCGGTTGGTGTGGCTCTAGCTGGTGTCTCCGCCTGCATCTCAGTGCCCGAGCAGGCCAGAGAGGGCCACGCAGTGAGCTGCCACCACGGAGGGCAGGGCAGGGCATCCGGGCACCTGGAGAACAGTCAGTGAGTCAAGAGGTCTTTTCCTTTTGAATTTATGTGAAGCAATTTCTTCTTAAGCTACTGAGAGGGGAAAAGACCAAGTCCTAAGTGTTACTGTTAGTTGATTCGGGCGGGGCGATGTTGTTAAAACTGATTTGGGGCTGAAGAGATCCGACAGCAGGTGGGTGCCCAGTCCACACAGGTGCCCCGAGCACTGCTCTGGTGCAGAGTCAGGTGTAACCCGGAGCGCAGCCGGTGTGGACCCCAAATCAAATGACATGGTTAAGCATACACAATCATATACACGAGTCCATAAATACATAGATTATACTTGTAGAGGGGTGGCTGGAAACGTTCTGCTTTGAGGCGCAGCGGAGTCCACGTTGCTGCACATGCCTTGCGCGTGCCCGGCCCGTGTTCTGGCAGCAGCGTCAGTGTGGCTCTGGCGGCCACCATCAGTGTCCTAGGAGCCGGGCGCCACAGGACCTGCACGGCGCCAGACCCCTAAGCAGCTGGAGGGGGGTCCCCGGCCTCCCTGCGAGCACTAAGCTGTGACCGTGCAGGAACACGCCGTGGCAGAGGCGAGCGGCGGCTCCTTTCCCCAGTCTCCGAGACACTGGCCAGCGCGAGCCCACGGGAGGCCTGGCTTGGTCCTTGGCACCCCAAGCACTGCTGAGCGAGTCCCCACAGGAAGCACGTCTCGCCCCTCGCCGCACTGCCCATGGCAGACACTCACACCCTGTGATCCATCTTCCAAAAGGGCTCTCTGTTGCCTCCAAACATTCGAGCTCTCCTGAAACAGCACCGCGAGCCCTGCGGTGCTTAGGGAAGCGGCTGGGCGTCCCCCGACGTCCCTCTGGGTGCCTCAGTTTCAGAAAATCTCAGATCCTGGCTTCTTGCAAAATGTCTCCCAAGCTGGGGGTGCCTGACTGCTGGGGTGGGGCGGCCCCGGCAGCCGTTTGGCCTCGCCACCTGGTCTGACTCGGCAGACCCGGGTTCCATGCAGGCTGCTGGCCGAGCGGAGGCCGTCACGGTGCCTGTCCTGCTGTCTCGGCCCTCCTGGTGCCCTGTCAGGAGCGGGGCCTTCCGGAGTTCAGGGCCCAGGACACTGGGGACGTGGCAGAAGCTGGGTTCTGGGTCCCCAAGACAGACAAACCCAGTGTCCCCCCCAAAGGGCTCCCACACCCCCAATCAGGGGACAGGAGTGGCGTCCAGGCCGTGAGCAGTGTCTGAGCCCAGCCTGGCGCCTTTCCCGCCTGCAGAGGCTGGTGTGGTCCGACCTCATGGGCCACCTCAGTGCTCAGGCCAGCGCCTCCTTCCCGCCCACGTCGCTCACATCCTCCAGGGCTGCGTCCTCGTCCACGGCCTCTGCTATCTGTGTATCACAGTGGACAAATGCTCTCAGGGAACATCCCAGAGGCCGCAGGCCCCAGGGCATCAAGGCGCGAAGAACAAAGCTCACCCGTCATCGGATGACAGGCCGAGCTAGCTTGGGGTCTTTGCTGTTTAAGCTACTTTCATGCCCGTATTAAGGGCTCTTTTTGGGGTCAGGAAAATAAACATTTTTGAAGATCTCGCCTCACTCAAGTGAGAGAAGGAATCCGGAGTTCCGACCTCTGTCGCTATTCCAGAATCAGGGACGCTGTCTCGTTTGCCAAGGCATCGAAAATCAGATGGGCTGGACATGTAATGCGATTTGGAGACAACCGCTGGACTAGAGCCGTTACCGACTGGATCCCATGGGATGTCAAAAGATCACGTGGCCGCCCACCTGCAAGATGGTCAGACTTCCTTGTAAAGACCCTGAAGGAACGGTTTGAGGCTCTTCATTTTCCTGAATCAACCAGATGCCATTGGGCTACATTGGCACGTGATAGGTCCAATGGAAATGTTACTGGCGCCGCTGGAGCAAATCGATGAATAACGGGATTCAAGTGATCAAGTGACATGCCTGTAAGCCAGGGTCCACGCTAATGAGATCTCTTCTGTGTAAACACTGATGGAGGGTGTGGCAGTTACAGGAGTCATTGGCTCTGAATCAATAGCTTCTGAAATATTACTATAATCTCTACTATGATTTCAAAGTTATCTAGACTGGGCACAATTCCTCTTAATACCCACTAGTCCCAGCATGGGATAGTCAAATTTACCAGGAAACCTGCCTACATTGAGACTATTTAAGATTAAAGGAGGGATCATACTAGTTTGCCCTCAAGCAGGTGAGCGTGACCCTTTCAGTATACAGAGGACAAGACACTCAGAATCACCTTGGTGCAGATGAGGGGCCAGAGCGACAGCACAGCGGGAGGGCGTTGACCTTGCGTGAGGCCGACCCAAGCTCAATCCTTGGCATCCACATGGTTCCCTAAGCACCGCCAGGAGTAATTCCTGAGGGCAGAGCCAGGAGTAACCCCTGAATGTGGCCAGATATGACCCAAAAAGAAAGAAAAAAAAAAAAGCTACAAACCCTGGTGCAGATGATAAATAAGGACTCTGTCGGTACCATCCAGATTGCATGAAGCCCATGAAATTATGATGTGGTTCTCCCCATGAATACATATCCACGAAGACGTATTTCTTTATACCAGCTCTTTCTCTCTCCAGTGATTTGACATAGAGGAAGAGTCTAGTCCCTGGTATAATCATTTGTTTAGACTTAAAACAACTGTGGCACCACCCTACATCTACACCTAGAAGCTGACTGTTAATCTCTGTTGACACGACCCTCCCTGAAGGTAGGATTACTTCTGGATATATAAGGGGACTGACTTGAGGTACAGCATCCACATTGGTGGGAGACCTGGGCCCGAGTGCATGGTCTAAGTTCTGACCAAGAGCTAGAGGTCTGGGGAATCCCATTGTCTGGGATTGCAGTGGCAGACCTTGTTCTATTATTTAGTAAAAGCCTTTGGAAGTGCGCTGAACTGAGTTTTCGTCCATTCCCGTCGACCTCGGAGGTAACCCATTTCCTGATACTGTTGGGGACCCCAGCGGCTCTCTGACATCATGGTGGCCGCAGCTGGAGCCCCCAGGCTGTGGGGGTTCTTGGCTGCCCTGCCTCGGTGCCCGGCTGAAGCATTTTAAACACCAGAACTCTCTCTTCACCATTCACCCACTGACAGCTTCTGAAACAGGCAAGTGGCTTAATTCTAAGGGACAAGACGGACTCAGGAGCAGCGGCGGGGCGGGCGTGCAGGGGACCCACAGCGCAATGCAAACAGGCACGGCCGCGCGGGAACCTGCCTGCGAGGCTCTGGCTCCTTCCTGCCAGCACCCCCGCCCAGGAACACTGGTTCTGTCGAGAAAAGCCTCACGGGGGGTGTCATGACTTCAAGAAGAGCTTCTTGACACATATCGGCACATGAAAATACTCTATTTCATACTAAATTCCAGGTTCAAATGAACTACAATACAGCCTTTGACCTCGCTCTCGGTGCGAGGCTGGTCCGGCTGGGGTGGGTGGAGGTGTGGGGGGGCCTCAGCCCGCCCCACTGGCTCAGTGTCCAACATAAGTCCGCTGGGCCCCCTGGCCAGCGCCTACCGCAGGGCCCACGTCCACGCCCTTGGTGAGCGAGCCCTCGAGGATGATGGGGAAGTCCTGGACACTCTGCAGGACGCGGATGAGGGTGTTGACGGCCATGCGGTCCCGCAGCAGGGCACTCTCCTCGTACATGCGGGCGACAGCCGGGCACTCGGCCAGCAGCGGCACCCACTGTGGAAGCAGCCGGTCCCTGGAGGGGAGGAGCAGCCTGAGGGACACACCCGGGAGCCGCCCCACGAGAGCACACCTGCACCGGGACCACCCAACATGCACACTCGCCCCCGGCCCCGGCCATGCCCTGGCCTCCTGGCTCTCATGCGTCCGCCCCTGGCCTGGCGGGGCACAGGGCAGAGGCCGGGCTGCGCACCGAGCTCCGAGGCACACCAGGACCTGGAACTTGCCGTCCCTTCCCCATCTTCCGCGGTGCCGTGTTGACGGCGTTCACGTAGTGGCAGAAGGCTCTTCGGGCGACCTCTGAGTGACGTCCCCGCCGCTGCTCACGATCTCCTCGGCCGTTTCAAAGTAAGCCACGGCCCTCTCTGCGGGGAGCAGAGGGTCAGCTTAGCAGTGCCCGGGCGGATGCCTCGTGCGGCCACACAGCCCAGATGCCCAGTCTGAACACTGCAGCCCAGTGCCTGGCAAAGCCCTCACGGACCCATGTGTTCCCGGAGCCGGTTCCTGGCCCGGGGAGAAGGAAGCAACAGCAGACTAGAACCTTCCATCTGCGCCCGCTAGTTAGACACACTGAGAGCCATGTGATCCCTGCCTGGACGCAGCTCCTGAGCCTGCAGGAGGGTCTGCAGAAAAGTCCGGGGGTGGGGGTGGAGTGATAGCACAGTGGGGAGGGCATTTGTCTTGCACGCGCCGACCGGGTTCGATCCCTGGCATCCCATATGGTTTCCCGAGTTCTGCTATGAGTAATTCCTGAGCAAAAAACCAGGAGTAACCCCTTAGCATCTCTGGGTGTGACCCAAAAAGCTACAACAAAAAAAGTCAGAGGGGGAGGTACACATGTCAGATGGAAGAGGAGGGCAAGAATAGTCAGATGGGAGAGGTATCTGTGAGCAAATCAGAGGGGACAGGTACTTGGGAACAGGTCAGAGAGGGGAGGTGCGTAAATAGGTCAGAAAGTGGAGGAGGTGTGTGTGAACAGGTCAGAGAGGGGAGGTGTGTGTGAACAGGTCAGAGGGAGGAGGCGTGTGTGAACAGGTCAGAGAGGGGAGGTATGTATGTGAACAGGTCAGAGAGGGGAGGTATGTATGTGAACAGGTCAGAGAGGGGAGGTATGTATGTGAACAGGTCAGAGGGAGGGAGGCGTGTGTGAACAGGTCAGGAGGGAGGAGGCATGTGTGAACAGGTCAGAGGGAGGAGGCGTGTGTGAACAGGTCAGAGGGAGGAGGCGTGTGTGAACAGGTCAGAGGGAGGAGGCATATGTGAACAGGTCAGAGGGAGGAGGCGTGTGTGAACAGGTCAGAGGGAGGAGGTGTGTGTGAACAGGTCAGAGGGAGGAGGCGTGTGTGAACATGTGAGATGAGGGAGGTGCCCGCAGCAGTCAGTTGAGGTGTGCAGGAACAGGTCCGAGCGGGGCTGGGCTGAGGTTCCAGAAGGAATGGACTCCCGGGCCTCAGCCTCACTGTCCGCTGTCTGAAGTTCCCGGAGAGATAGATCAGCTCTTCCCCAGGCTCACGCACAAACACAAAGGATGAGCCCGGGAAGGAAGGATGAGCCCGGGGAAGGAAGGATGAGCCCGGGAAGGATGAGCCCCGGGAAGGAAGGATGAGCCCGGGAAGGAAGGATGAGCCCCGGGAAGGAAGGATGAGCCCCCGGGAAGGAAGGATGAGCCCCGGGAAGGAAGGATGAGCCCCAGGAAGGAAGGATGAGCCCGGGAAGGAAGGATGAGCCCCGGGAAGGAAGGATGAGCCCAGGAAGGAAGGATGAGCCCCGGGAAGGAAGGATGAGCCCCGGGAAGGAAGGATGAGCCCCGGGAAGGAAGGATGAGCCCCGGGAAGGAAGGATGAGCTCCAGGAAGGAAGGATGAGCTTCCAGGAAGGGAAGAAGAAGGAGGTCAGGTCTGCAGGAGGCCTGGTGAAGGGCGGTTTAGGGCAGCGGTAGGTCCTGGGGCTGAGGGCACGGGTCCCTGAGGGCATCTCTGGGGGCCAGAGTGAACCCTCCCAGGGCGACAGGGTGGTCCCCTGACCCTCCCTGCTGGCCCCCACCCCGCTGCCCTCCTAGGTTCCCTTGCCCACCTCCCCGCAGGTGGCCCTGCTCCACTTCCATCCCTCTGAATTGCTGAATCTCACCCGCGAATAGGGTTTTCCTATGCCAGGACCCCCGTTCCGCCCCTCCCCGTGGGGGATGCGGCCAGGGCAGCCGCTGTTGGCCCCGTCTGCGGGCTCGGCTCCCCCTCTGGTCCCGCACGCCGCTCACCTACGAAGTCCCAGATGAAGGTGGTCCTGTGGAAGAGGCGGGCGGCGGAAGCCGTGGTGGAACACGCGCCGGCGCCCGCCACCAGCCCGTGTTCGCCGCACAGCAGCACCGTGAGGCTCCCCGCTGTGGGCACAGCACCCGTCAGGACCGGCCGGCGCCCCTCAGCGCCCTCCCTGCCAGCCCCGCCCGCACTGCTGCACCTCCTTCTCCGGCTTGTGGAAGTGCTTCACAATGTTGTTGACGGCCTCCCGATGCCATCCTGGATCTGCCGGCGCTCGGCTCTGCAAAGCAGCACAGGGGAGACCCCCGGGCGTGAGCACGTGGGAAGAGCCCCAGGAGCCCGGCCAGGCGTGCAAACACAGGGCTTGGGTGACTCCTGGTGGTGCTGAGGGGACCCTGCAGTGCTGGGGCACAGACACCGCCCACCCTCACACCGTGGGCCGCACCAGTGTGCACGCCCCGCTCTGCACTCGGGATGACGCCCGGTGGTGCTCAGGAGACCGTACAAGATGCGCGGGCAAATTCAGGCTGGCGCCTGCAGGCTAAGCACTCTACCCACCACACTTCCTCTCTGGCCCTCGGCGACCTGAAGGCAGGGGCTGATCACCAGGTGCCGCCGTGGCTGCTTTACTGGAGTGAAAGGCCTGATCCCGGCAGAGCGTCCCCGCCTGGATCAACCCCTTCCTGCACCACCTGCGGGGGGGACCCGGGCCCAGGATAGAAGAGCGGCCACTTACTGGTGTTCTTTCCTGACAGGGAGTTGGCGCTTGCCCTGGCGTGCCGTCGGGGACTTCTGCTGGGGGCGTCCGGCACTGCTTGCCCGGCTCCTCGTCGGTCACCGCTGCCACCAGCTCCCGAAGAGCACCCGCTCCAGACTGCCGTCGTCCACGCCCTTCCCCAGCCAGCGGCCGCACGGGAACCTGCAGCAGAGACCCGGGTGACCAGAGGCCGGGAGTGAGGCCGGGGCTGTCTCCCCGTCGGCGGCGTTTCACACACAGAGCGGAGCAAGACAGGCCACAGAGCTCAGCCTGTCCCAGAACTGCAGATTCTTCTCCGGGTACTTTTCAATTTTTGGTGCCTGGATTTCGGGCAGCCCCTGGTGGGGTTCAGGACTGACTCCTGCCTCTGCACTCAGGGATCACTCCTGGAGGTGCTCAGAGTCCCAAATGGGGTGCTGGGGATGGAACCCGGTTCGGCCATGTATGGTTCCGAAAGCCTTCTGAGTGGGGAGCCGCCTGGTGCAAGGTGCCTGTCGCAGGAGTGGCCCAGTGTGAACCAGCGGGAACACCACCAGTGTACTGGAACCCGAGTGGGCAGCTGGCCCGCCCACGGCCGCCGGAGCGCAAGGCTGCTGCCCACCTGTAGGTGTGCCCGGTGATCTCGTTCCTGACCACCACGCAGTCCACCAGCCACTTGGTCAGCAGTCCCGAGTTGTCATGGCCGATCTGCACTGTGCTCAGTCGGCCCAGGTTCTGGCACTGTGGAGAGACGCTGACGGTCACCAGGTCAGGGGCGAGGCCCCATGTGCCCAGACCAGGGAGGGACCACCGTGCGCTATGGCCATGGGGAAGAGCCCAGTGAGGGAGGCAGCACCGGCCAGCAGGGACATCGCCGCGGACTGTGAGCGCAAGGACACAGTGTTCCAGAGCGTTCTGCCCTGCTCCGACGAGTGGGGCAGGGAAGGGCGGGGGTTGCGGGGAGGGCGCATGGGCACCCCTACCTCGAACGTCATCTCCAGGAGGTTCTTGGGGATCTGCATGGCGCCCGTGTCGCCCAGCTCCCCCGACACGCACACCCAGGGGTTGGAGGTGATGATGGCGGTGCTCAGCTTCTTGATGGGGACAATCGCGACCCTGTAGGGGATGACTGGGAGGCGGGCTGGGGTGAGCGAGAGCAGGGAGGGCTGGGGGCACTTGGGGCACTTGCCATGATGCAGCAATGGGGGTTGCTAAGGCATCTGGGGCCCGGGCTGGGCCACTTGGGCCCCACAGTGCAGGGGTTACCCAGAACACCAGGGTGTGCTGGGCAGTGCTGGGGTCTGTGTGATGCAGGGATAGACCTGGACTGGCTGTGCCCTGCCTCTGGCCCCCTGCCTCACGCACGGGGCTGGGCCCACATCCTAGCTGGGTGGGCTCCAGGCCTGTATGTGCTGAGGGCCCAGAGGAGTCGCTGGACACCATGGACACCAGCCTCAGCCGAAGGCCCCTGCCCTGGTCACAAGCCCTGATGTCTTTCCCACAGAAAAGGGGGCACCCAGCTTGTGTGGCGGGTACCCCTCGCTCCTGGACGGGGCTTTTTTGCTTTTTTGGGTCACACCCGGCGATGCTCAGGGGTTACTCCTGGCTCTGCACTCAGAATCACTCCTGGCGGTGCTCGGGGACCATATGGGATGCCGGGGATCAAACCGGGCAGGCACAGGCCGGCCGGGTGCAAGGCAAACGCCCCTACCCGCTGGGCTATCGCTCCGGCCCCTGGACGGGGCTTTTAAAGCACCTGAGCGCTCCCCGTCCGGGGGCCAGCCAGCAGTGGTCACTCCCCGGACGGATGAAGAGCGGGGCTATGTGGCGGGCGGGCGGGCTCACCGATGGTGGAGAAGGCGCCGGTGAAGCAGTAGTAGTCGACAGCATTGAGGGCCAGCAGGTGGTAGAGAAACTGCTCCCGCTCGTCCTCACAGCGCAGGAAGGCGTAGCGCTTGTACAACTTCCTGCGGCGCAGAGGACGTCAGGCCGGGGCAGCAGGCGCACCAGGCAGGCCCACACAGGGGGTACACTTGGGCCCAGCCCCCAGGAGTGGCCCAGGAACAGGGGAAATCCACCCAGGCCACACGGACGTGCCCCACGGCGTAAGGCGCGAGCGGACCCCTGCAGGCTGGTGCAGCAGCACCTCCAGCGCTGCTCCCTCCCGGGTGGCAATGCTGACGCCCACCACGGGCCCCCAGCATGTGCACGCAAGAGCCATGAGCCGTGCGCGTGTCCCCCTTGGCCCAGGGACACACTGTCGTAGCAGGCCCACACTCGGCTGCCGTGGCGTGGGGTGGGGCACGCAGCCATCACAGGAGCCTCAGTGGACTTCTGCCGGCACCCCTGCGGGTCTGGGGAGCCCCTAGGGGCATGGACAAAGGCACGTCCATAGGCAGAAGTGGGCACCAGAGCGGGAAGCACAACGCCTTGGGGCACATTCGATGAACACTTGTGCTGAGTGAGGACCAGAATGAGCACAGGCCACAGCAGCGAGGCGCCGGGCAACAGGCCACGGCAGCGGGGACACGGGCAACAAGCCACGGCAGCGGGACCGCGGGCAACAGGCCACGGCAGTGAGGCCCTGGGCAACAGGCCACGGCAACTAGGCTCTGGGCAATAGACCACGGCAGTGAGGCCCCAGGCAACAGGCCACGGCAACTAGGCTCTGGGCAACAGGCCACGGCAGTGAGGCCCAGCACAGGTGGCACCTGGTGCCACGGGCTTCCTGTCCCAACTCCCACCCCAGGGTCTGCTGTGGTCTCTGCAAGCTGAGGCCTGGGGGTACCCAGCCTGGCATGGGGGCTCTAAGTCCATGCGGAGGGTGAGTGTCCTGAGGATGGGCTGTGGACTGGGGAGTGGGGGCCGCCACCCAGGAAATGTGAAATTGTTGCTCAGCCCCAACATACTTGGTGAGAGGCTGGTCCGAGAGCAGCTGTTTGAGGTGCTGAGACAGGAGCTTCTTCTCCAGGGACAGCCGGATCCAGGCCCGCGCCCGGCCCACGTCAGTCTTGATCTCACTCATGTTCTGCACGTGCCTGCAGGGGGCAGCAGCGAGGCGGTGTGAGGGGCGGGGAGGGGGTGAGCATGTATCACAGCGCGAGCACCTTGAGAGAAGGGCCTGGCTGTAGGCCACTGGACTAGTTGGTCACGCTCAGCTAGAGCAGCCTCGTATGTCCAGGTGTGTGGCACAGCCTGGCACCAATCTGCCTGCATGCGGGGGAAACCGAGGCACAGAGATGCCTGAACCACCTGGGCACCGAGCCGGGTGGGGGCTTGAGACCAGATGTTCTTGGCTGCCACTGTCAGGCAGGTGGAGCGTCGGGCACGTTCACGGCCCGGGACAGCCTCGCCAACACCCGAAACCCTGCTGGACTGCGGAAATGCCACCAGCTCACTCGTCCCTGCTGCGAAGTTCTCTTTCTCCGTGTCTTTACTTCACGGACGCCCATGGAGGCCCTGCACCAGATCCCCACTGTCTGTGCGGCTGCGAGGTCAGAAGTTTACGGAACTGGCCAAAACACCAGGATGCCAACACAGGGGGCGCCAAAGCATCCGTGCCGCCTTCTCCTCCCACTTTACAGCGGGAAAACAGACGAAGAGGCCGGAGGGACCATCTTCTGGGACCCGCGTGAGCCGGCACTCCCCCGCACACACACACACACACACGCTCGCGCACAGGGAAGGTACCTCATGTCCTGGGTCAGAGAGACCCTGAGCGCCCGGCAAGGCAAGTCCTGAGTCCGATTTTCTCCTCTCCGGCCCGAGGGCAACTGTGGAAAGGTGTCGGCGGAGAATGAGGGGAGACCCTGCCCGAGCGCCCGCTGTGACCCCCCAGAGCAGAATGAGGGGAGACCCTGCCCGAGTGCCCGCTGTGCCCCCCCCAGAGCAGAATGAGGGGGAGACCCGCCCCGAGCGCCCGCTGTGACCCCCCAGAGCAGAATGAGGGGGAGACCCCGCCCGAGTGCCCGCTGTGCCCCCAGAGCAGAATGAGGGGAGACCCCGTCCGAGTGCCCACTGTGCCCCCAGAGCAGAATGAGGGGATACCCCGCCGCGCCCGCTGTGACCCCCCAGAGCAGAATGAGGGGAGACCCCGCCCGAGCGCCCGCTGTGACCCCCAGAGCAGAATGAGGGGAGACCCCGCCCAAGCGCCCGCTGTGACCCCCAGAGCAGAGGATGAGGGGAGACCCCGCCCGGCGCCCGCCCACCCCAGCCAACAGCACTCTGGGTGCGGGAAGTGGCTCTTTTCCTTCTGGCCAAAGGGGCTGTGCTGGGAAACTGAAAACGCACCCGGAGGGGCTCAGCCCCGGGGAGGGGGCAGCACAGGCTCCTGAAGGAGCTTCTCCCTGGCACCACTGAGCCTGGCGGGGGCCCTCTGGGCCTGGGAGCCCACCCCTAAGTTCTGAGAGTGAGAGGGAGCTTGGAGGGGGCTGGTCCCAAGGCCCTGAGCCCAACACACCCGCCGCTGGCCTGTGGGTGCCTGTGCCTTGCTCAGTGCTGCTGACTGGACCTTCCCCGCGGGTCTGCGTCTGCCGATGAGG
Organism: Cryptotis parvus; assembly: GCA_021461705.1. NCBI lineage: Eukaryota > Metazoa > Chordata > Mammalia > Eulipotyphla > Soricidae > Cryptotis > Cryptotis parvus. The sequence goes on from JAJIBD010002660.1 coordinate 181,818, forward strand.
GACGCAGAGAGCATGGGGTCACTCCCTAGGCAGCCCAGAAAGCAGGTGCAGCCTCGGCTGTGGGCCCCATGGCAGCTGAGCCCCTCGGGGGACATGTTTGTTTTCTTTTTTCGCTTCTTGGGTCACACTCGGGAGATGCTCAGGGGTTACTCCTGGCTCTGTACTCGGGAATTACTCCGGCGGTGCTCGGGGACCCTACAGGATGCCGGGGATCGAACCGGGCCGGCCGTGCAAGGCAAACACTCTGCCTGCTGGACTATCGCTCCAGCCCCAAGCAATATTTTTATTTTTGCTTTTTGGGTCACACCCAGCAATGCTCAGGGGTTTCTCCTGGCTCTGCACTCAGGAATTACTCCTGGCAGTGCTCGGGGGACCATATGGGATGCCGGGGATCGAACTCGGACCGGCTGCGTGCAAGGCAAAAGCTCTACCCGCTGGACTATCGCTCCGGTTCCAAGCTATATTTTTATTAAGCATGTTTACATGATCTATTAACACATTATGGAACCAACACATCAGAATTATTTCTGGGAGGTTTGTTATAAACTGGAGCTGCACTTGGACAAAGACAGCTCTCAAATACTCTTGGAAAAGAAAAAAGCTGAGATCTACCCAGAGCCCCAACACAAGGCCATGAACGATAGATCGAGCATGTTCCTCCTCTAAGCGGTCTGCGCGGGCAAAGCAAACGCCCTCCCTGCTGTGCTATCGCCTGGCCCCTCAGGGAGATGTGGAAAAGAATTTGGGCCACAGCTGGCAGTGCCCAGCACTCACCCCTGGTCTGTGCGCAGGGATCTCTCAGCAGAGGGCTGGGACCCTGAGAGGTGCTGCCCTCCTGACCTCTCTCGGACTGCGGGTGGGTTAACCCTCGCCTCTACTTGGGCCCGACCCTGCCACGGGCCTGGCATATGACTGCGAGGACAGCAGTGACCCTGCCTGCCCATCCCGCGCAGACACCCCTCCCACCACGTGGCCTCTACTGGCTCAGAGCCCCCGACGGTCTCTGGGACCTGAACTCAGACCCGATGCCGCGCCCTCAGAAGCCCCCCACAGTTGGCAAAATACAAACACCCATTTAGGAGCCAAGAAAGTCAACAAGCTGCTAATTTGCCCTAATTAGGCCATATTGTTCCTCGATTATGGAGCTGTTTATTTTTAAGCTTATGCTTTCCATCCATATTTCACACCATTGTATTTTAAGTCTCGCTCCCGCTGAGTCATCGATGTGTTAGAGCAATATTTACCAGCCCCGGCCCTTGGGGCAGCCTGCGCGGGTCTGCAGAGCAGCACTTCTCTCAAGCCCCGCCAGGTGAGGCTGGCAAGGGCCCACGCTCCCTCCGGGCAGGCACGGCAGGGGTCCCTGAGCACAGCCTGCCACCTGGACGCCTGAACAGAGAGGAGCACAAACCTGCCTGCCGGACAGACAGACGGACGGAGGGACCCAGCCCACTCAGACAGGGACAGAGGGACCCAGCCACTTCGGACAGGGACAGAGGGACCCAGCCCACTTGGACAGGGATGGAGGGACCCAGCCCACTCGGACAGGGACGGAGGGACCCAGCCCACTCGGACAGGGAGAGGGGCCCCAGCCCACTCGGACAGGGATGGAGGGACCCAGCCCACTCGGACAGGGACGGAGGGACCCAGCCCACTCGGACAGGGACGGAGGGACCCAGCCCACTCGGACAGGGACGGAGGGCCCCAGCCCACTCGGACAGGGATGGAGGGCCCCAGCCCACTTGGACAGGGGATGGAGGGACCCAGCCCACTCGGACAGGGGATGGAGGGCCGCAGCCCACTCGGACAGAGACGGAGGGCCACAGCCCACTCGGACAGGGATGGAGGGACCCAGCCCACTCGGACAGGGACGGAGGGCCGCAGCCCACTCGGACAGGGACGGAGGGACCCAGCCCACGCGGACAGGGGACAAGAGGGACCCAGCCCACTCGGACAGGGATGGAGGGACCCAGCCCACTCGGACAGGGACGGAGGGACCCAGCCCACTCGGACAGGGACGGAGGGCCCCAGCCCACTCGGACAGGGATGGAGGGACCCAGCCCCCTCGGACAGGGATGGAGGGCCGCAGCCCACTCGGACAGAGACGGAGGGACCCAGCCCACTCGGACAGGGGATGGAGGGACCCAGCCCACTAGGACAGGGACGGAGGCCGCAGCCCACTCGGACAGGGACGGAGGGACCCAGCCCACTCGGACAGGGACGGAGGGCCGCAGCCCACTCGGACAGGGACGGAGGGACCCAGCCCACTCGGACAGGGACGGAGGGACCCAGCCCACTCGGACAGGGATGGAGGGCCCCAGCCCACTCGGACAGGGAAGGGGGGGACCCAGCCCACTCGGACAGGGACGGAGGGACCCAGCCCACTCGGACAGGGATGGAGGGACCCAGCCCACTCGGACAGGGATGGAGGGCCCCAGCCCACTCGGACAGGGAAGGAGGGACCCAGCCCACTCGGACAGGGACGGAGGGACCCAGCCCACTCGGACAGGGATGGAGGACCCAGCCCACTCGGACAGGGATGGAGGGCCCCAGCCCACTCGGACAGGAACGGAGGGACCCAGCCCACTCGGACAGGGACGGCGGGCCGCAGCCCACTTGGACAGGGATGGAGGGACCCAGCCCACTCGGACAGGGGACGGAGGGACCCAGCCCACTCGGACAGGGACGGAGGGACCCAGCCCACTCGGACAGGGATGGAGGGACCCAGCCCACTCGGACAGGGACGGAGGGACCCAGCCCACTTCCGGACAGGGACGGAGGGACCCAGCCCACTCGGACAGGGACGGAGGGACCCAGCCCACTCGGACAGGGATGGAGGGACCCAGCCCACTCGGACAGGGACGGAGGGACCCATCCCACTCGGACAGGGACGGAGGGCCGCAGCCCACTCGGACAGGGACGGAGGGACCCAGCCCACTCGGACAGGGACGGAGGGACCCAGCCCACTCGGACAGGGACGGAGGGACCCAGCCCACTCAGACAGGGAAGGAGGGACCCAGCCCACTCGGACAGGGACGGAGGGCCGCAGCCCACTCGGACAGGGACGGAGGGACCCAGCCCACTCGGACAGGGACGGAGGGCCACAGCCCACTCGGACAGGGACGGAGGGACCCAGCCCACTCGGACAGGGACGGAGGGCCCCAGCCCACTCAGACAGGGACGGAGGGCCGCAGCCCACTTTCGGACAGGGACGGAGGGACCCAGCCCACTCGGACAGGGACGGAGGGCCGCAGCCCACTCGGACAGGGATGGAGGGACCCAGCCCACTCGGACAGGGATGGAGGGCCGCAGCCCACTCGGACAGGGACGGAGGGCCACAGCCCACTCTGACAGGGACGGAGGGCCGCAGCCCACTCGGACAGGGACGGAGGGCCGCAGCCCACTCGGACAGGGACAGAGGGCCGCAGCCCACTCGGACAGGGACGGAGGGCCGCAGCCCACTCGGACAGGGACGGGAGGGACCCAGCCCACTCGGACAGGGACGGAGGGCCACAGCCCACTCGGACAGGGACGGAGGGACCCAGCCCACTCGGACAGGGACGGAGGGCCACAGCCCACTCCGGACAGGGACGGAGGGACCCAGCCCACTCGGACAGGGATGGAGGGCCGCAGCCCACTCGGACAGGGATGGAGGGACCCAGCCCACTCGGACAGGGACGGAGGGCCGCAGCCCACTCGGACAGGGATGGAGGGACCCAGCCCACTCGGACAGGGATGGAGGGCCGCAGCCCACTCGGACAGGGGACGGAGGGACCCAGCCCACTCGGACAGGGACGGAGGGCCGCAGCCCACTCGGACAGGGACGGAGGGCCGCAGCCCACTCGGACAGGGACGGAGGGCCGCAGCCCACTCGGACAGGGACGGAGGGACCCAGCCCACTCGGACAGGGACGGAGGGCCGCAGCCCACTCGGACAGGGGACGGAGGGACCCAGCCCACTCGGACAGGGACGGAGGGCCACAGCCCACTCGGACAGGGACGGAGGGACCCAGCCCACTCGGACAGGGACGGGAGGGCCACAGCCCACTCGGACAGGGGACGGAGGGACCCAGCCCACTCGGACAGGGACGGAGGGGCCACAGCCCACTCGGACAGGGACGGAGGGACCCAGCCCACTCGGACAGGGATGGAGGGCCGCAGCCCACTCGAACAGGGATGGAGGGACCCAGCCCACTCGGACAGGGACGGAGGGCCGCAGCCCACTCGGACAGGGGATGGAGGGACCCAGCCCACTCGGACAGGGATGGAGGGCCGCAGCCCACTTCCCGGACAGGGACGGAGGGACCCAGCCCACTCGGACAGGGGACGGAGGGCCGCAGCCCACTCGGACAGGGACGGAGGGCCGCAGCCCGCTGTCTCCAGCATCCCCGATGGAGCGGAAGCTCCGTGGGCCCTGCCTGACCAGCCTCGTCCTGGAGCTGCTCCTTCCCTAGGCTGCGCTGTCTAGCTGGGGGCCCCGTGGAGGCACTTTCTGCAGACAGGTTGGGACAGTGTTGGGATGGCAGGCGGGTGGCAGTTCCCATCCTCCCAATGGAAACGGGGCGGGGCGTGTAGGGCATTGCAGGCACCTTTGTGGGTGCACTCAAGGCTGGGGACGGGCTGGGCCATGCCGGCTTCTGGGGAACCCCCAGGCCAAGCAGGAGTTCCAGGAAGGTTCACGGTCGGGCTGAAGACCGCTTCCTTTGCTGGACCAGAGCGATAGTCCAGTGGGGAAGGCGTTTGCCTTGCACGCAGCCAACATGGGTTCAATCCCGACATCCCCGAGCACCGCTAGGAATAATTCCTGAGTGCAGAGCCAGGAGCAACCCCTGAGCATCGCCAGGTGCAACTCAAAAAGACAAAAAAAAAAAAAAAGGGAAACCCCTTCCTTCGAAACACACACCAGAATCACTTCCCCAGAGACAGCCGAGGTGACCTGACGCCACACGAGGGTCCGGGCTGCACTTTCCCCTCGACGTGCTCCCCTGTGTGGTGGTCGCCCACTGGGAGGGGCAGAGCCAGCTGACACGGATGCGGCTCACGGCCCACACTGTGGGCGTCACTGTGCGCCCACCATGCTCTCGGCCCGGCTGAGACCACCCTCTGCTCCAGGCTCCAGCCCCACGGGGGCCGGGGGCAGAGATGGCGGTCCCCACGCCCCACACAGCCTCACCTGGGGACTCGGCAAGGTGCTCCTGCTTCTCCTCTCGGTCCTGGAACTGGGTCAGGTGTGACCACAGCGGACTTCCCCTGCGAGGGCAAGGGACACCAAAAGGCATGAGAAGCCGAGCTCCGAGACCCTTCCCGGCCACGCGCAAAGCGGCCACTCAGGGCCCAGGAGGGGAGGGACAGGCTCAGGCCCCGGGAAGGGAGGGGCTCATGGCACTGGGCTCCATGCTGTGGGTAGGAGAGAGTGGTGAGCCCCGTGGGAAGGGCTCGGGGAGGGCCTGGGCCCACGGGGGGGCACGACAGTGGCCAGAGCTGCAGCTGCCGGTCAGTGCTGGGCAGTGCCGCGGGGCAGCCCACCTGCTTGACCTGCAGCCCGTGACTCCAGATGCGCTCCAGCAGGTGGCACAGGCTGGCGATGAGCGTGTTCTCCTCCAGGCCCGTGATGCTCACCTCCCCGTGGCCCAGCTCCACCGCCTCGCGCCCATCTTCCCCACCAGCATGCGCTTGGTCTGCAAGGGGCGCGGTGTCACCGGGGGCCCCAGGGACGCCAAGACCACACGGGCGGGACGGACACGGGCTTCCCCATGCCACACTGGGGCTTCAATGCTGGGACCACCTTGTCTCCCAAGAGAAGAGGCCCACGCAGATGCGTCTCTGGTGGCCTCTGGGGATGGGGGACAGTCACACCCCACCTCGGGGCCTGTGTCGGACACTGCAGGAAAACCCGCCCGAGCAGGAGCTGCTGGCCCCTGCCCTGTGCCCCGTGTCTGCCTGTGTGCGCCACAGGTGAGGAGGAGGAAGGGGGTTTTGGGCAGCTCAGCTGCCATCGCCTTGCCCCAGGGACACTCGCCTAAATGAGGAGATGCCCACACTGCACCCTCGCAGCCTGCAGCCCAGAGCCGCCGCAGTGCGGGTGGACAGACACAGAGAGAGACACACACAGATACAGACACACACAGAGACACGGACACGCACACACAGACACACGGACACAATCAGGCAGATTTGAATACACTCAGATATAGACACAAGCAGAAACAGATACGAATACAACAGGCAGGCACGGACACAGCCACAGGGGACAACACCGTGACAAGCCTCGCTGCGGGGGCTGGCAGCAGGCAGGTACCTTCATCCGACACTCCTTCAGCAAGCCCTCCACGAACTTCCAGTTGGTGTGTGCGATGACCGCAGGGGGACAGGCCGGACAGCTGGGGCTGCCCCAGGTTCTTCCCTAAACTTCGGGCCTCCTGCACGTGTTTCTAGAGACGATGGGATAACCGGTGAGACAGTCTGAATACAGACAGGCGGGCGGATCCAAGCCGGCCTGCAGGAAAGTGGCCAGGACGGGCCCGCAGACTGGCTATTCAGGCCGGCCGCCCATGGTGACCATGGAGCTGGGCAGGACGGACGCAGGTGCCGTGCTCTCCCACCCACGGGTCTGGCTGTGGGGAGTCAGGGGCGGGCCCGCTGCCTCCCCCACCTGCCCTGTGCTCGGTCAGTCGCAGCCAAGCCAGGAGCTCTGGAGGCGCAGCCATGGGCCTGGGACTGGGTCCTTGAAGGACGCTGGAGAGGCTCACCCACCGCCAGGAGAGATCTCGGGGAGGGTGTGTGGGTGTGCAGCGGGCACGAGTGGTATGTGTGAGATGCGTGTGTGTGGTGTTGGACAGTGTGGTATGGGGTGAGTGCTATGGTGTAGGAAAGGTGTGGTGTATGTGTGTGTTGTGTGGTAATGGAGTGCAGTGGTGCGGAGGTGTGTGGGGTGAGGCACATGGGGGTCCTGTGTGTGGGATACGGGTATGGGATGTGGGTTACATGGGTGTGGGGTGTCCCATGTGTGGGATATGTAGGGCATGAGGGTTACACGGCGAGTGGGGCGGGTAATGCGTGGGCGGTCCGTGTGTGCTGGGGCGTGGTATGTGGGCTGTCCGTGTGTGCTGGTGTATGGGGATGAGAGTTACACAGTGAGTGGGACGTGGTACGTGGGCTGTCCATGTGTGCTGGGGCGTGGTACGTGGGCTGTCCGTGTGTGCTGGTGTATGGGGATGAGGGTTACACGGCGAGTGGGGCGTGGTACATGGGCTGTCCGTGTGTGCTGGTGTATGGGGATGGACGTGGTATGTGGGCTGTCCGTGTGTTCTGGTGTATGGGCATGAGGATTACACGGTGAGTGGGGTGTGGTACGTGGGCTGTCCGTGAGTGCTGGTGTAGGGGATGAGGGTTACACGGTGAGTGGGACGTGGTACGTGGGCTGTCCGTGAGTGCTGGTGTAGGGGATGAGGGTTACACGGCGAGTGGGGCGTGGTGCGTGGGCTGTCCTTGAGTGCTGGTGTATGGGGATGGGGGGTTACACGGTGAGTGGGACGTGGTACGTGGGCTGTCCGTGAGTGCTGGTGTAGGGGATGAGGGTTACACGGCGAGTGGGGCGTGGTAACGTGGGCTGTCCGTGAGTGCTGATGTAGGGGGATGAGGGTTACACGGCGAAGTGGGGCATGGTACGTGGGCTATCCGTGAGTGCTGGTGTATGGGGATGGGCGTGGCACGTGGGCTGTCCGTGAGTGCTGGTGTAGGGGATGAGGGTTACACGGTGAGTGGGGCGTGGAATGCGTGGGCTGTCCGTGAGTGCTGGTGTAGGGGATGAGGGTTACACGGTGAGTGGGGCGTGGTAAGTGGGCTATCCGTGAGTGCTGGTGTAGGGGATGAGGGTTACACAGTGCCACTGAGATGTGTGGCTCATTGGGGATTCTGGACGGGGTCAGGATCTGTCCTGACCTTACTGCAGCCTCCCTGGCTTGGAGTTCAGTGCTCAGATGCACCCAGGAGGGACCCAGGAGGGGTCCGTGTGTTCAGAGTGCCCTGACCCCCCACGGGGTGCTGCATTCAGACATGCCCTGGCTGGCTGGAACAACCTCGAGGAAGGCGGCACCTACCTCCCCTGAGGTCGCTGTCCAGGCCCGAGTGCTCGCAGTGTGGCCGGAGACGCTCCCTTCCGGTGCCGGGTACTGCCCCGCGGCGGCCCAGCGGCTGAGGAAGAGAACACAGGTCACTTGGTGCCCCCAGCAGCCAGCAGCGGCCTCTTCTGGTCAGGCGGTGGCAGCCGCCCAGACTCAGCTCAGACCAGAGGCCACGGGCTCCAGCTCCACCTATGTGGCTCAGCAGGAGCCAGGGACCCAGTGGCCATTGCTGCGACTCCCCAGGGCCTCCTGGGCGTCGTGGGTTTCTGCTTATTTCTGGTTGTTTTGAAATTTGTCACTTAAAAATGTGAAGACAGGGGCCAGAGTGACAGCACGGCAGGGGAGGGCGTTTGCCTTGCACGCGGCTGACCCGGTTTGATCCCCAGCATCCCTTATGGTCCCCTGAGCTCCGCCAGGAGTAATTCCTGAGCGCAGAGCCAGGAGTAACCCGAGTGTCACAGGGTGTGACTTAAAAATCAAGGGGAAAAAAAGTCAAGACAGAGGTGGGTTTGGGGCTGACTAGTAGAAACCCACCACGTTCTAGAAACTCAGGAGGTGAATGCAAGAACAGAAATCAGTCAGACTCCACATAACAACCCAGGAAAACAGTCATGACTTCATCAATACCATTCCCACATATAGGCTGTAATGATGGACATAATCAGGGCCGCCTAAGGGAGCAGGCAAGGGAGGGGGCGGAGGTGGGAAATGAGGGTCTCTGGTGGTGAGAGCACACTGGCGGTGGGACTGGTGTTGAACGATGAATCTTTCTAACAACTGTGCTGTGAAAAGCTTTGTACTTTGTAACTCACAGTGTTTGAACCAAGTTAAAAAATATATTTGAAAACGTGAAGACAGAGCTAGAGGCAGGAGAGCAAGCAGCCCCTGACCTGGACACGACCCCCACAGCCCGGCAGGAGTGACCCTGGGCACAGCAGGTGTAGCTCCCCTCACCGGGTCCGGGGGCTGGATGGGCTCCACTGGGACGCCCCACCCCAAGAGCAATGCTGGGGTCTCGTGTTTCGCCTCCAGGAGTCTTCAGGGGACCTGGCGCCAACCCCAGAGCTTATAGCCCAAGGCCTGAGGACGCGTCTGCAGCCACTGTCGAGGCCCAGGGCCAGAGCCTGCACCGGGACACAACAGCCCGGCCTCCTCCACGGCACACGAGCATGGCCTTGCTTGGAACGGGGCCTCGCGGTGGAGTCAGGGCAGCTGCAGTCGTGGGCACGAACCCCCACTACCAGCTCAAGGGACTAAGGCAGGACCACGGCTGGAGGAAGCCTAGGTCCAGCCCCTGCCAAGCCAGGAGTGGGCTCCAGTCCCTGGCCCCACGAGAGCATGCGTTTCTGGGGTCAGGCTGAGGCCGTGCTCTTTGCTCAGTAGGCCTGGGAGCCTGCAAGTAGTGTAAGCCAGATTTTCCACCCCGCCAGAGGGGTCAAGACTGTCTGTCTGCACACCGCCCGCGTCACTGTCTGTCTGCACACCGCCCTCGTCACTGTCTGTCTGCACACCGCCCCCGTCACTGTCTGTCTGCACACCGCCCTCGTCACTGTCTGTCTGCACACCGCCCTCGTCACTGTCTGTCTGCACACCGCCCTCGTCTGTCTGCACACCGCCCTCGTCACTGCTCTGTCTGCACACCGCCCTCGTCACTGTCTGTCTGCACACCGCCCCTCGTCTGTCTGCACACCGCCCCTCGTCACTGTCTGTCTGCACACCGCCCTCGTCACTGTCTGTCTGCACACCGCCCCTCACTGTCTGTCTGCACACCGCCCTCGTCACTGTCTGTCTGCACACCGCCCTCATCTGTCTGCACACCGCCCTCGTCACTGTCTGTCTGCACACCGCCCCTCGTCTGTCTGCACACCGCCCTCGTCACTGTCTGTCTGCACACCGCCCTCGTCACTGTCTGTCTGCACACCGCCCTCGCTCTGTCTGCACACCGCCCTCGTCACTGTCTGTCTGCATACCGCCTCGTCACTGTCTGTCTGCACATCGCCCTCGTCACTGTCTGTCTGCACACTGCCCTCACTGTCTGTCTGCACACCGCCCTCGTCACTGTCTGTCTGCACACCGCCCTCGTCACTGTCTGTCTGCACACCGCCCTCGTCACTGTCTGTCTGCACACCGCCCTCGTCACTGTCTGTCCGCACACCGCCCTCGTCACTGTCTGTCTGCACACCGCCCTCTACTGCATGCGTCTGCACACTGCTCTCTCCACTGCGTGCTGTTCCCAAGCACACAAGCCCAGAACAAGAACTTTTTGCGACGCACCCAGAAACCACAGTGTCAATACATATTTCAAGTGAAGCGACTTGGTCTTCAAAATGCCATGAGAAGGACGAGAGGGTGAGTGGTCAGAAGAGGAAGGGAGAGGAGGGAGGGAGAGAGACCGAGAAGGGAAGAGATGGGGAGGGACAGAAGCGGATGGAAGGGGGAGGAGAGGGCAGGAGCCGTGCGGGCGGGCGGGGCGTCCTCACTTGTTGCTGGCCGGCCCCATGGCCAGGACGTCGGCCTGCAGCCGTGGGAAGAAGCCTTGCTGGTACTTGCCCTGCCCGATCTTCATGTCCAGGGAGGTGGGGGTGGATGGCCGTGTGGTCCATCTTCATTAGCCGCTGCTCGATGGGCTGGGCTGGGGGTCAAATGAACAACCCACATGGGGGTCTGGGGCGAGCCCACAGCTCCCTCAGAGGGCGCGTTCCTGCCTCAGGCAGACACTCCGGTCATCTGCTCTGCGCTGCTCTGCCGGAGGCCCACTCTCCTGGGCGGGACCCAGAGGACAAGACCTGCGAGCCCCCAAGCTGCCCCTTTCTCAGTGTGCTGGGGCCTCTCAGCAGGCGTACCCCTCCACACACACTGCACCCACCACACCGCACATCACACACCACACACTGCGTACATTCACCGCATACCACACACATACACCACACATGCACACCACACACCACACACATTCACCGCACACCACACACATTCACCGCACACCACACACCACACACATACACCACACATACACCACACACGCACACACACACCACACACTGCGTACATTCACTGCATACCACACATACACCACACACTGCACAATGCATACCACACACTGCACACTACACACCACACACATTCACCGCATACCATACACATATACCACACACTGCACACCACACACCACATACATTCACTGCACACCCCACACATATACCACACACCACACAGCGCACATCACACACCACACACGCGTACATTCACCGCATACCACACACAACACCACACACTGCACAATGCACACCACACACCGCACATCACACACATTCACCGCATACCACACACATACACCACACACTGCACACCACACAACACATACATTCACCGCATACCACACACATACACCGCACACCACACACCGCACACCACACACACACCATACACTGCACACCATACACATACACCACACACACACCACACACCGCACACCACACACACCACACACTGCACACCACACACATACACCACACATACACTGCACACCACACACATACACCACACTGCACACCACAACACTGCATACAGACATACACCACATACCGTACACTACACATGTATAGCACACGCGCACACCATATACACCACACACTGCATACCACATATACTGCATACCGCACACATACACATCATACCACACACCACACACCGCATACCACACATACACATCATACCGCACACCGCACACATACACCACACACTGCACACCACATACCACACAATACACTGCATACCACACACATACATCACACACCACACACATACACCACACAATGCACACCACACACCATGCACATACACCGCATACCACACATAAACAGCATAAAATATACATGCATCACATACACACACATACACCGCATACCACGCACAGACAACACACCACTCATACACCACATACCACACACAGACAACACACCACTCATATACCACATACCACACACCACACTGCATACCACACACATACACCATACAGCACGTACCATACACATACACCATACACCACACAATACACACATATACCACACCCCACTCCACACACCATACATGCACACCACATACCACACAAATACAACACACACTGCACATATACACCATACACATAAATCACACCACACACACATATCACATACTCCATGGTGTCCACACACCCCATAGTATGCACACACCCCGCACCACAGCACGCCGCGCCGCCCTTTGTGTCAGCACCCAGGAGGGTCGCTTGGTGGCTCTTTCTGGAAACAGGGTGTCATGCGCAACACCTGTGAGCATCTCCGAGCTACGGAACCGCCTCCCAGCTGGACAAGGGGACACGGCCACACAGGACAGGCCACGTGCGGTGGCGGGGGTGAAGGGTAGAGGGTCGGGGACGCGTGCCGCCATGCAGGATGGAGGGTTTCACCCACCACTGAAGCCGCGTGGGGAGCCCTGAAACCTCGGCTGAGCCACGTGGGCAGCCCAGTCAGAGCACGCTGCAGGGCCAGCTCAGTCACACTTGAGGACCCGCCAGGCGATGCCCTGCTCACGTGACACATCCCGCCCGGAGCGCGGAGACCTGCTGTGCCCTCTGCGTCTCACCGCCTGCGCTCCCACCCCCAGCTCACGGTGGTGCCAGGGTGGACCCTCGGGGGCAGCCTGGACAGCTCCCGGCCAGGTTCCCTATGCTGAACTGAGACCTCGCAGAGCTGTGACAGGGCGGGCGCCGTACCTGCGTTTGTCAGGGCGCCGCAGGGCTGGAGCAGGGCGGAGCGCAGGGGCACACGGACCTGTGCCAGCCGGAGCTTCTCCACGCGCGGCGTCGAAGACACGCAGCAGAGGGTCCTTCTCCTCCCACTGGGACATGATCTTGTTGTCGATGAAGGTGGCGAACATCTGCGTCTCGATGAAGCGCGACAGGAAGGGCAGGAAGGGCTCGGGCTGGTCCGACAGGAAGGAGGCCTGCAGGGGTGCGGGAGGGAGAGCGGGTGATGGGGCTCCGCTGCCCCCTGCCTCTCCCGGCCGTGCTCTGGGACAACACGGAGGGCAGCGGTGCGGCCACCACTCGGACAGCTCCAGGCCCGCAGAGACATCTCGGCTGCCAGCGCCCACCCGAGGGCTGCAGGGGAGCAGCTGTGAAGGAGCTTCCCCTCAGGGTAAACGCCCCAAGCGTCCCCTGGCCCCTGCGTGGCTTCTGTACTGGAAGAATTTCCTTTTTCTTGGGCGGAGCGATAGCCCAGCGGGTAGGGCATCTGCCTTGCACGGCTGGCCTATGCCGGCCCGGGTTGGATCCCCGGCATCCCATATGGTCCCCTGAGCACTGCCAGGAGTAATTCCTGAGTGCAGAGCCAGGAGAAACCCCTGAGCATCACCAGGTGTGACCCAAAAAGCAAAAAAAAAAAAAAAAAAAAAATTTCCTTTTTTTTGTTGTTTTATGCTGATTTCTGCACCACACTGGGGAAGCAACTTGCCAGGCCATCTGTGGCCCTTAGGTCAGGACCGATGGCCCCAGGACGCCCCGATGTGCCCAGCACCAGGCGGCCCAGACAACCTGGAGGCCAGCAGGCAGTGGGGCCCGGCGGACAGTGGACAGCGGGGACTGGGGTGGGGTCAGCTGGGCAGCAGCGGGGTCAGGGGCCAGCAGTGGGGTCAGGTCCACCCGTGGAGTCCGGGTCAGGGCTGCCTGCGGGGTCAGGCGGGCAGCAGGGTCAGGGCGGCCGGGCGGGTCAGCGGGTCCGGGGTCAGGCCCGCCCCGCTCACCTTGTCGAAGCTGTGCATGTGCTCGCGGCTGCCCAGCCAGGCCTCGGGTCGGGCGCCGCCTGGATGACGAAGGCCTCGTAGTCGGCGAAGAGTAGCGTGAAGCGGCGCCGCGAAGGTCTCTCGCAGCTGCATCGTTCAGGCGCTGCTCCCGCAGGCCCGGCCGCGTCGCACTGAGGCCGCCCCTCCGCCGCCCGTCCGCCTTCTCGGCGCCCGCGCTTCCCGTCGCCGCCCTCCGGCTGCGCCAGGTCCAGGCCCCGGGGGGCAGCGGTGGCGGCGGGGCGCCCTCGGGGACCCCGAACTGCAGCAGCACGTGGCCGAGCTCCTGCAGCAGCTGCGCGCGGTGCGGGAACTGCGGGAACTCCTCGGGCAGCTCGATGAAGCGCCGCGTCCACGTCCACGAAGCACAGGTTGGCCTGCGGGACAGAGCGGCGGCTGAGGAGGGGACGGAGGGGCGGGCACTGAGGGGCAGTGTGGGGGACGGAGTGAGGGGACACTGAGGGGCAGTGTGAGGGGGACGGGTCAGGGGCAGAGGGGACAGAGGGGATGGAAGGAGTGGACACTGTGAGGGGGCAGTGAGAGGACAGAGTGAGTGGACACTGAGGGGACAAATGTGAGGGGACGGAATGGGGGGGCACTTCTGAGGAGATGGAATGCAGGGTCAGAGGGGACACAGAGGGGATGGAGTGAGTGGACACTGAGGGGACGGTGAGAGGATGAGTGAGTGGATGCTGAGGGGACAGTTGAGGGGACAGGTATGGAGTGAGGGGACTGAGGAGACAAAGAAGACAGAGGTCACTGTGAGGGGCTGGAGCAAGGGGACAGTGAGATGACAGTGATGGGACGGGGTGAGTCGACATACTAAGGGGACAGTGCGAAAGGACAGGCGGAATGGAGCAAGGAGATGAACTGAGGGGACAGTGTGAGGGGACGCTGAGGGGATGGAGGGGCCCGAGGGGACGGAGGGAGACTGTGAGGGGACGCAGTGAGGGATTCGGGAGAGAGGGGACAGAGCAAGGGGACAGCAAAGGAGACAGTGAGGGACAGTGAAATAACAGCAAAGGAGACAGCGGAGAGGGGCAGAGCGTGGACACACTGAGGAAATACAGCATGAGGGGCAGAGCGTGGACACACTGAGAGGAAATACAGCGTGAGGGGCAGGGCGTGGACACGCTGAGAGGAAATACAGCGTGAGGGGCAGAGCGTGGACATGCTGAGAGGAAATACAGCGTGAGGGGCAGAGCGTGGACACGCTGAGAGGAAATACAGCGTGAGGGGCAGAGCGTGGACACGCTGAGAGGAAATACAGCGTGAGGGGCAGAGGCGTGGACATGCTGAAAAGAAATACAGCATGAGGGGCAGAACGTGGACACTCTGAGAGGAAATACAGCGTGAGGGGCACAGCGTGGACACGCTGAGAGGAAATACAGCGTGAGGGGCAGAGCCGTGGACACGCTGAGAGGAAATACAGCGTAAGGGGCAGAACGTGGACACTCTGAGAGGAAATATAGCGTGAGGGGCAGAGCATGGACACGCTGAGAGGAAATACAGCGTGAGGGGCAGAGAGTGGACATGCTGAGAGGAAATACAGCGTGAGGGGCAGAGCGTGGACACACTGAGAGGAAATACAGCGTGAGGGGCAGAGAGTGGACACGCTGAGAGGAAATACAGCATGAGGGGCAGAGCGTGGACACACAGAGGATAAACAGCGTGAGGGGCAGGAGCGTGGACACGCTGAGAGGAAATACAGCGTGAGGGGCAGAGCATGGACACACAGAGGAAATACAGCGTGAGGGGCAGAGCGTGGACACGCTGAGAGGAAATACAGTGTGAGGGGCAGAGCGTGGACACGCTGAGAGGAAATACAGCGTGAGGGGCAGAGCGTGGACACGCTGAGAGGAAATACAGCGTGAGGGGCAGAGCGTGGACACTGAGAGGAAATACAGCGTGAGGGCAGAGCGTGGACACACTGAGGAAATACAGCGTGAGGGGCAGAGCATGGACACGCTGAGAGGAAATGCAGCGTGAGGCCAGAGCGTGGACACGCTGAGAGGAAATACAGCGTGAGGCGCAGAGCGTGGACACGCTGAGAGGAAATACAGCGTGAGGGGCAGAGCATGGACATGCTGAGAGGAAATGCAGCATGAGGGGCAGAGCATGGACACGCTGAGAGGAAATACAGCGTGAGGGGCAGAGCATGGACATGCTGAGAGGAAATGCAGCGTGAGGGGCAGAGCGTGGACACGCTGAGATGAAATACAGCGTGAGGGGCAGAGTGTGGACATGCTGAGAGGAAATACAGCATGAGGGGCAGAGTGTGGACATGCTGAGAGGAAATACAGCGTGAGGGGCAGAGCATGGACACGCTGAGAGGAAATACAGCATGAGGGCAGAGCGTGGACATACTGAGGAAATACAACATGAGAGGCAGAACGTGGACACTCTGAGAGGAAATACAGCGTGAGGGGCAGAGCGTGGACACGCTGAGAGGAAATACAGCATGAGGGGTAAAACGTGGACACTCTGAGAGGAAATATAGCGTGAGGGGCAGAGCATGGACACTCTGAGAGGAAATTCAGCGTGAGGGGCAGAGCATGGACACGCTGAGAGGAAATACAGCGTGAGGGGCAGAGCATGGACATGCTGAGAGGAAATACAGCGTAAGGGGCAGAGTGTGGACATGCTGAGAGGAAATACAGTGTGGGGGCAGAGTGTGGACACACTGAGAGTAAATACAGCGTGAGGGGCAGAGCTTGGACACGCTGAGAGGAAATACAGCATGAGGGCAGAGCGTGGACACACTGAGGAAATACAGCGTGAGGGGCAGAGCATGGACACGCTGAGAGGAAATACAGTGTGAGGGGCAGAGCGTGTACATGCTGAGAGGAAATACAGCGTGAGGGGGCAGATCGTGGACACACTGAGGAAATCCAGTGTGAGGGGCAGAGCGTGGACACACTGAGGAAATACAGCGTGAGGGGCAGAGGCCGTGAACACGCTGAGAGGAAATACAGCGTGAAGGGCAGAGCGTGGACATGCTGAGAGGAAATACAGCATGAGGGGCAGAGCCGTGGACACGCTGAGAGGAAATACAGCATGAGGGGCAGAGCGTGGACACACAGAGGATAAACAGCGTGAGGGACAGAGCGTGGACACGCTGAGAGGAAATACAGAGTGAGTGGCAGAGCATGGACACGCTGAGAGGAAATACAGCATGAGGGGCAGAGCGTGGACATGCTGAGAGGATATACAGCGTGAGGGGCAGAGAGTGGACACACTGAGAGGAAATACAGCGTGAGGGGCAGAGCGTGGACATGCTGAGAGGATATACAGCGTGAGGGGCAGAGCGTGGACACGCTGAGAGGAAATACAGCGTGAGGGGCAGAGCGTGGACACGCTGAGAGGAAATACAGCGTGAGGGGCAGAGTGTGGACATGCTGAGAGGAAATACAGTGTGAGGGGCAGAGCATGGACACGCTGAGAGGAAATACAGCGTGAGGGGCAGAGCGTGGACATGCTGAGAGGATATACAGCGTGAGGGGCAGAGAGTGGACACACTGAGAGGAAATACAGCGTGAGGGGCAGAGAGTGGACACACTGAGAGGAAATACAGCGTGAGGGGCAGAGCGTGGACACGCCTGAGAGGAAATACAGCGTGAGGGGCAGAGCGTGGCCATGCTGTGAGGAAATACAGCATGAGGGGCAGAGCGTGGACATGCTGAGAGGATATACAGCGTGAGGGGCAGAGCCGTGGACACGCTGAGAGGAAATACAGCGTGAGGGGCAGAGCATGGACACGCTTTAGAGGAAATACAGCATGAGGGGCAGAGCGTGGACATGCTGAGAGGAAATACAGCGTGAGGGGCAGAGCATAGACACGCTGAGAGGAAATACAGCGTGAGGGACAGAGCATGGACACACAGAGGAAATACAGCGTGAGGGCCAGAGCGTGGACACACTGAGAGGAAATACAGCGTGAGGGGCAGAGCACGGACATGCTGAGAGGAAATACAGCGTGAGGGGCAGAGCGTGGACACGCTGAGAGGAAATACAGCGTGAGGGGCAGAGCATGGACACACAGAGGAAATACAGCGTGAGGGGCAGAGCGTGGACACGCTGAGAGGGAATACAGTGTGAGGGGCAGAGCGTGGACACGCTGAGAGGAAATACAGCATGAGGGGCAGAGCGTGGACATGCTGAGAGGAAATACAGTGTGAGGGGCAGAGCGTGGACACGCTGAGAGGAAATACAGCGTGAGGGGCAGAGCGTGGACACGCTGAGAGGAAATACAGCATGAGGGGCAGAGCGTGGACATGCTGAGAGGAAATACAGCGTGAGGGGCAGAGCGTGGACACGCAAAGGAAATACAGCGTGAGGGGCAGAGCGTGGACACGCTAAGGAAATACAGCGTGAGGGGCAGTGTGAGGTGCCCCAGGAGCGAGGACAGGCTCCTGGCACACAACCAACTGCAGGAAAATATCAAGTTTCTTTAGTCTTTTCCAGGTTAGAACTTATTTGGGGAGAGTTCTGGGGCTACACCCGGCAATGCCCAGGGCTTACTGCCCGGCTCTGCTCAGGGATCACTCCTGGATGGACTCGGGGGACCATATGGGTACAGAGAGCAAACCCAGGTCAGCTGCGTGCAAGGCCGATGCCCTCCCTGCTATACGAGGTCTCTGGCCTGGAATTTTCTTTCTGTACAGATACATCTGGCTGGAAATGCAGCCCATTGGCAGAGCACATGCCTGGTGTAAAGGGCTCCTTCCACAGCTAGGGAAAGGGAACAGGGATAGCTCACTTAGCATAAGAACTGCATTTTAAAAGCAGTAGGACTTCCCCCCTCAGGCCGGCAGGCGTGGCTACGGGCTCGCAGCCTCGTAGCCAGCAGCACCGGACAAGGGACAGACCAGAACCACAGCTGTGCCGGCGCAAGTGTCTTAGACAATAATGGAGGTTAGGACCAGGTCCTTCCCAGGATCTTTCACATGTATTCACTGTAATGATCATTGTAGTTGCAACGAACTGGGGAGCTGATGGGGAACGAGGAACTATAATGTCATGCTAGAACTCACTATTGAATATACACATAGAGACTTACATCATAAACTGTTAATATCTGTAGGGCAAGCCACAAAGTGTAAGAGAAGAGAGAGAGAAATACAGAGAGACAGACAGAGTTAGAGAGAAAAGAAAAGGTGCCTGCTATAGGGGCAGGCTGGGGTTGGGTGGGCGGAGCGGGTGGGGTACATTGGTGGTGGGAACGGGCACTGGTGGAGGACTGGGTGCTGGAACACTGTATGACGGAGACCCAATTATGAACATCCTTGCAATTGTGTGTCTCACGGTGGTATAATAAAAATTACCAAAAAAAATTTAAAGAAAAATAAAAGCAGTCGGAGGGGCCAGAGCGATAGCACGGGGAGGGCCTTTGCCTTGCACACGGCCAACCCGGGTTCCATCCCTGGCATCCCATATGGTCCCCGAGCACCGCCAGGAGTAATTCCTGAGCATTGCTGGGTGTTGCCCAAAAAGCAAAAATAAACAAATGAAAACTAAAAAGCAGTAGGAGCAGCAGCAGTTCTTTTGTAGCTTGCTCACCTAAGATTGCAAACTACCACAGAAAGCCTGCCACACAGGGTGCAGGGAAGCCTGCCATCTGCCCGCTCTTAGAAAAGGCCAAGACGAGCCCCCCAATTAAGAGCACGACAGGGTAGGTGCCCGATAAGCGACCATTGCGCTGAAAGCTGACTAATCAGGATAAAGAAGAAAACAGGAGGTCGCCAGTTCTCAGGACCCCCAGCTTACTGCCGCTAGGTCAGACAAAGCCACCCAATCCTTGGAGAGACCAGGGTGGGAAGCGAGAAGTTGGTGGTTGGCCAAGGAGGAGTGGGCTTGTGGTTTTAGGGTTCATAAGGAACTCTGACATCAAAGTAGGGGTCACTCTCCTAGAGAATTCTGTAGAATTCCATGCTCATGGCTTCCTATAGATCCGCCTCCGCACCTGTTCATGTTCCAGAGAGCAGGATGCGGCCGTCCTGACCCACCTCGGTACATGCGTGCACGCTCCAGAGAGGACATTGGCCTCGAGGGAGAAAGCACGGTCCTGAGCTCATGTGGCCACTCACCGCCTCTGCCCATGGCAAGGGGAAGCTCGGGGGGGGCGCGGACAGACGTGCCATGGCAGGGCTGGTGACACCCACGTGGGACCCGGGACCCGTCTCCTCTCAGCAGGCCCAGCACCGTCTCAGGGCCTTACTAGGACTGACCTGCCAGCCCGAGGCCCAGCCACGACTGCTCAGGCTTTGAGAATCCCGCTGGGGCCGGGTTCACCCTGCCCGGCGGACAGTTGCCCTTCCTTTAAAAGGACGAGCTCTCGGCTTGGAGCATAGCAGAGGGCAGGGCGCTCGTCCCGCACACGGCCCCTGGGTTCCGGCACCCCGTATGGTGCGGCGTCCTGGCCCGCGTGATCCCTCTGCACAGAGCCAGAGGCCAGCCCTGACCAGCTCCGGGTGCGGCCCCAGAAGCACCCAAGACAAATGCCCATTTTCTTGCTTCTGGGCCCAGCCTAGCCTAGGGGCACACAGAGGCTGATGGGGTTCCGCAGAGACAAGACCTGCCCTAAGGTCCAGTCCCTGGTCACGGTCCAGTCCCCCAGGGAATGTGAAGCTGACCATGAGGCATGGGAGCCGTGTGGGGAGAGGCAGAACCCCACGGCCGCAGCCCCACCCCTGCGCCTGGGCGCCTCCAGCTCGGCCCTCCCCCACATCCTCCCCCACGCAGCTCGGCCCTCCGCCCCATGGCCCTCCCCCAGCCCCCCAATCACCTCCTGAGGAAGTTCCAGCTTGGACCGGTCGGCGCCGCCCTTGGCCTGCAGGCCCATCAGGTAGGGCACAGGGGCGTCCAGGAACTGCAGCAGGGACGCAGGCAGGATGGGCACGTACGTGCTGCCACTGAAACGGGAAGAGGAGCGTCGTGATGCTCTCGGCCACCGTCATCAGGCGCTGGCAGTCTGCGGAGGGACAGACAAGGGCCGGTGAGCGCCTGCGGTGGTGAAGGGGAGGGGCACCACCGCGTCTGCTCTGCACTGGCCACCCGGCCGGTCCACAGTGGGGACGGGCCTCCCAGTCTCGGGCCATCCCAGCCGCAAGGCGCCTTCTCGCACCCAGACCACAGGCATCGCTGCACCTCCTCGAGCCGGGCCCACTCACTCCTCACGGGGTGGTGCTCAGGGCTGACTCCTGGCAGACTCGGGAAACCTAATGTGGGCTGGTGTTTGGCCAGGTTGGCCATGCGCAAGGCCAGCACCCTCCCTCCCCGCTGCCCTCTCTCCGGCCCCTGACTCTGTCCATCTCGTCCTTCACTTTGTGGTGTGAGAAACCAACAAGAGGGGGCTGGAGCAATAGCGCAGCGGTAGGGCCTTTGCCTTGCATGCGGCCAACCCAGGTTCAATCCCCAGCATCCCATATGGTCCCCCGAGCACTGCCATGAGTAATTCCTGAGTGCAGAGCCAGGAGTAACCTGTGAGCATCACGGTGTGACCCAAAAAAGCAAAAAAATAAAAAAATAAAAAAAAAGAAGAAACCAATCAAGAGCCAGAACGGGCCGGCCAAGCACGTGAGGAGACAACGCGGAGGCCCGGGAGGAGTGCGAGGGAGCAGAGGTAAGGCCCAGCTAAGCCCAGCTGAAGAGCTCCCGGCGCATCGTGGCGGGCTGAGGGCTGGGAGTGTGTGTATCTGTGTCCACGCGCCGTCTGTGTGTGGCTCACACCAAGGCACTGACCCAGTGGAGCATGGCAGAAGCAGATGGTCGCCCCACCCGCAACGTCACGAGGTCTGGCTCAGGCAGAGAGCAGGTACACACGCTCTCCCGCACACGCCTCCAACATGCCTGGAGCTGTGTCCTGCGAGCAAAGCCCACCCTCTCCTCTGGCGCTCCACTGCAGGCGCTGCTTGTGCCTTTAGGAAGGACAAGGGAGCTGCGGCGTAGCTCCTTGTTCAGGGAGGAAACAAGCCCCAGTGCCCCACACAACAGCCGCAGCTGCCCCTCCGCGGTGTGTCTCCTCCAGGCTGTCACACCCTCCCACACACCCAGGGGTCACGTCCAGCCCGGGAACACACATTCACATCCAGCCCCGTCACACTCCCCGCTGTGGATACTCCGCCACACTAGGCATCCAACAGTACCACAGGCCGTGGCCGGGGAGCAGGAATACAGGGGTGAGGGTGGGGGTTGTCAGGTGCGGGGAGACGGCTTCTAGCACGCTCCAGGTCCTGCAGGCTACGTGGCAGGTCCGTGCCTGAGCCCACAGCAGTGGGAGGGGGGCACCTCCCCAACAGTTTGAGGGGAGTGACAGGACACAGAGACAGTCTGAGCCGCCGCCACCAGGAAGGACCCTGATGCTGGTTCTGGATGTGTGAATGGACGTGGCGCAGGCCTGGTTCCACCCTAAGAAACTCCAGAGTGGCTCCATGCTCATCTGTGACCGACTTAAGTCCCATTTACAGTGCACTCAGGGTGGCGCACCAAGGCAGGCAGGCATGGACAGGCCCTGCAGACCTGAGAATGGACTGATTTCAGTGAATGGCCACCAAGTTACTGACAAGCCGTTCTACTTGGCAGGGCACTCAGCTGTGAAGATAGACACAGAGAGACACAGACAGAAACACACACACACAGACACACACACAGACACACACACACACTTCCATCATCCCAACACTCAGGCAGGTGCCCTCGGCTGAGGCCGGGAGTGGGAAATGAGCCTCTGTGTACAAAACCAAGCCCACGAAACTGTCCCTCCTGTCTGAAACGGAGCCAGGCACCTCCTTGGCCCGTGCTGACCCCGTGGCTACATGGCTGCGGCCGCGGCCGGGCGCCACCTTGGGAGTAGAGCAGAATCTGCATCTCCAGGAGCGCGCAGGTGAACACCTGCACCAGGTTCTCCAGCCCCAGCAGCTCCAGGGCCTCCCGCAGAGAGAAGTCAGCCAGGGGGCAGCTCGTCGGGGCCGGGCCGCTGGCACACCACAGGCTCGTAGACACCGTAGAACTTGAGTGAGCGCCCAGGCGGCGGCAGCGGCACCTCGTAGAGGATGTTGTGGATGTAGCTCTCCAGGGGCAGGGGGGGCGGCTCTGGAGACACCACGGCCTGGTGCAGCTGCTGCAGGAACTTCCTGCAGGCTCGCATGAAGGGCAGAGGCACCAGCAGGCAGATGCTCTTGGACACGTACAGGGTGTCCCTGGCCAGGTCGTAGGAGCGCCGCGCCGCGCAGAGCCGGGGTGACGCCATCCACTCGCCCTCGCCCAGGCTGCTGGCCAGCGAGTCCGTGCTGCAGCGGGAGGACGCGCACGCACTGCCCGCCTGCTCGGCCTGGTGCATGTGGTAGAGCGTCTGCATGGCGGCGCGGATGGGCCCGCTCGTCACCTCCTCGTAGAAGGTGAGCCCGGCCGTAGGTGCGTGAGCTGTCCTCCCGGGTGATGAGGAACGAGTGGAAATGGGGCTCCCGGCTGTCCGCCTGCGTCCGAACGTCAGTCCCTGTGGCATGCACAGCTGCGGAGAGAGCACAGGCCGGCTGAGTCAGGGGAGGAGACAGACGGACGGAAGGACAAACGGGCAGGCAGGCAGATGGATGGGTGCACAGACAAACGGATGGACAGATAGATGGGCAAGTGGGCAGTCAGCAGATGGACGGACACAGATGGACAAACGGGCAAACAGAAAAATAGACAAGCAGACAGGCAGATGGACAGACACACAAATAAGCGAATGGCGGATGGACAGATAGACAGACGCTGGATAGAAAATCAGACAGGACATAGTCTTCCCAAGTGATGACCAGCCTGGCGGGCGCCGGCCAGCTCAGGCACTCACTGCTGCCTGCCCTTTGGGGTGGGGGGCTCCCCCAGCGGCAGAGGTGCCCAGGAGTGGTCGCGGCTGCTGCCCAGCTGAGCTGGGGACAGAGCTGGGGACGGGCGCTCTGCCTCGGGCTCCGTGCCCTGCCTGCTGACCTGTTTTCATTTCAGTTTCTGGATTTTGAGCCCCACCAGTGGTGTTCAGGGGCCACTCCCAGCCCTGTACGAGGGCCGTGCTGCGGGCAGACCACATGGTACCCCCGTCCAAGCCGCTCTCTGGCCTCTCACCCCCAGACTGAACTGCAAGTCCAGGACAAACAGGAAAGCGCCTCACGGCCCAAGGGCAGACATAGCCGAGAGCCAGGGTCAGGGAGCCCCCCCCCCCCATCTGGCACTGCACCACAAGGGGTCCCGGATCATGGCCTGGCAGGGAAGCACAGTGGGCAGTGCCCTCCCATCACTGTCAGACCCTGCCCTGGTCAGAGTGGGGTGATAGCAGAGCACAGGATATAGGGTGGGTCCCTCCTGCCTGTGGCCATTGGGCCAGCACTGCACAAAGGGGACCAAGGCAGATGGGGTCAGGGCGGATGACCCTGAGGAAATGAGGCCCAGCAAGGGGCCAAGAATCCAGAGGCGGTAGGAAGAGGCTTCTAGGGAGCAGGGCGCCTGCTTCCGGGAGGCGCCGCAGGGGCAGGGGGTGGTCTCTGGGCTGTGCCAGGGGGTGCAACCCGGGAATGACACAGTGTGGACACAGCAGCAGGTGGCCAGCTGCACAGGCCAGCCGTGAGTGTCCCCAGGGCAGACCTAGCCCCGGGAGGCCACGGCCACGCGCACCCTGGGCCTGACTCCCAGGGCTGTCAGGGACTCGGTCCCCCTGTGACCCGAGGCGTCCACCGAGGGTCCTGCTGCATCTGTGGTCAGTGGAAGCACCTCCTCCTGCTCTGCGAGACAGACGTCCGGGTCGGACATCCGGTGGGCGCTGAACCAGAGGGTGGCCGGTGAGCTCAGACTGCTTTCAGAGACAGCACGGGAATGCTCCAGCCCGCCAGGAGTCCTCCCCGAGCACCGCCCGGGCAGCCCCCACACCAGAAGCGCTAAGAAAAACAATCCGGAGGGTGTTCACGTAGGTCCTGCCCACTGGCAGTCCTGGGGTCAAAGCACCATTTCCGGTTCCCCAGAGAGAGCAGGGAGAGCAATGACCGGAGGGCGGGGGCGGCCTACGGACATTCACAGCCCAGCCCTAACTTCCCGCCTACCGCTGCCGGGCAGCCCCTCACGTCCATTCTTTCCTGAAAAGACCCCAGCGGTCAATCAGCAGGCAGAGACGCAGAGACAGGGACTGAGACCGTCTCCCCACTCCCCACGAGTCCCCTTTCCTGCCTGGCTGCAGGGAGGTGCCAGGGCTGGAGCAACACCCACTGCTGGGGCCTTAGTTTCTGCCCGAGTTAATGGGCCGACTTGGAGCAGCTGCTGACAGTGAGTGTGGCGGGGTCTGCTGAAGGATGACCCTAAGGCCTCTATGTGGAGATGAACTTTCTCACAAATACGCCAAGTCAAAGGCAACAGGGACAGCATAAACCCTGAGGTAGATACAGTAGGTGGGGCAGACACGGGGCCCAGAGAGAGTTCAGGGATCGAGGGGCTGGCCTTGTACTCAGCTGACCCCGAGCCCTCCCTGGCACTCCACATGGTCCCCTGAGCCCTAGCAGGGGTGATCGCTGAACACTGCTCTGAGCACTGCTGGGTGTGGCAAAAATAATAATAATAATAATAATAATAAAATCATCATCATTATCATCATCGCTCTCTTCTCTCTGTGGGGAACGCTGAATACAGTAAGGCCTGAGCACTGGTGTGTGTGGCAGCAATAACAATTGGGGCCGGAGCGATAGCCCAGCGGGTAGGACGTTTGCCTTGCACGCGGCGGGCCTCTGCCGGCCCGGGTTCGATCCCTGGCATCCCATATGGTCCCCTGAGCACCACCGGGAGTAATTCCGGAGTGCAGAGCCAGGAGTAACCCCTGAGCCTTGCTGAGTGTGACCCCAAAATAAATAAAATTTAAAAACAAAACAGGGGCCAGAGCGATAGTACAACTGATAGGACACTTGACTTGCACGTGGTTGGCCCGGGTTCGATGCCCGGCATCCTACGGGCCCCTGAGCACCACCAGGAGTTCTTCCTGAGAGCAGAGACAGGAAGAACCCAAGTACAGACCCGCGTGGCCCCAAAACAAAGAAACCAAGCAAATGAAACTATCCAAGGTAGTTTCGGGGACGGTCAGTGCCACAGATGACCGCTCTGCAGGCTGGCAGCATCGCAGACCACCCCTCAGGCGATGAGTGAGACCAGAATCCTTGGGGAACTGGCGTGGACACACGGCAGAGCCGACGCATGGACAGGCACGCTCAGCCCCAGGTGTCCACGCTCTGACCTACTTGAGTCCTGGCCACCTCCCGCCTGCCGTCAGCACCCCGCAGCCACTCGCCACCCTGGCAGCTGATGACCTATTTCTGGCAGCGGCTGTCTGCTATTTCAGTCCGTGCCAGCCTGGAACGTCTAACGGCCATGCTGGCTCTGCTGGAGTCCTGCGGGGGGCCCCCAGCCCAGCCCAGCCCCGACATCAAGCATGACAGATAGAGTAGGATGACGCAGGGCCGGAGACAGGCGCAGGGAGGGGTCTGGCCCCCTCCCACCAGGGCTGAGCAGGGAGGGGTCTGGCCCTCCCACCCTGGGCTGAGCAGGGAGGGGTCTGGCCCTCCCACCCTGGGCTGAGCAGGGAGGGGTCTGGCCCTCCCACCAGGGCTGAGCAGGGAGGGGTCTGGCCCTCCCACCAGGGCTGAGCAGGGGGGGGGTCTGGCCCTCCCACCCAGGGCTGAGCAGGGAGGGGTCTGGCCCTCCCACCCTGGGCTGAGCAGGGAGGGGTCTGGCCCTCCCACCAGGGGCTGAGCAGGGAGGGGTCTGGCCCTCCCACCCCGGGCTGAGCAGGGAGGGGCCTGGCCCTCCCACCCAGGGCTGAGCCCCTGCTCAGGCGGCAGCAGGTGGGCGACTGGCCACAGCGATGTCCCCTGGGCCCACATGCAGGTCGTGGCAGAGGTCAGGGGTGGCCGCCTGCCTCCCCATGGTGCTCCCACGGTGCTCCCCCGCACCCCTCACGGTCAGCCCCTATGCGTGTGCTGCCTTCCCACGCCCACACAAACCCCCGGATATTCTGGGGACCCACGGGAGACCCACGGTGCCAGGCCAGAGATTGTGAGAATGGTGTGGCCTGAAGCTCAGGGTGCGTGTGGAGGCGCCACGGCCCGGGGGCTGGGGGCCACACCCCGGGGGGTCTGGGGGCTGCACCCCTCCCTCCCAGCAGCACACTGCAATGGGCTCAGGGACTCTGCTCTGAAGCTGGTTTATATGGGGCCAGGGGCGGAGCCCAGGACTCACAGGAGGGGCTCCGAGCTGGGCCCGGCCCCGTTTCAGGGACGGGGTCTCTTCAGAGTCACGTGACCTCTCTGCAGTGTCTCAGAACGTCTCAAGGACCCTGCATGAGACCCCCGACTCCTTTTCTTTTCGGGTCACCCCAGCAATGCTCAGGCATCAGTCCTGGCTCTGCACTCAGGAATCACTCCTCAGGGGCCGGAGCTATAGCACAGCGGGTATGATGTTTGCCTTGCACACGACCAACCCTGGCTCAATACCCAGCATCCCATATGGCCCCCAGAGCACCACCAGGAGTAATTCCTGAGTGCAGAGCCAGGAGTAACCCTGAGCATCGCCGGGTGTGACCCAAAAAGAGAAAAAAATAAAAGATGCTTGGGGGACTATATAGGATGCCGGGATTGAACCAGGGCTTGCCGTGTGCAAGGCAAATGCCCTCCCCGCTGTGCTACTGCTCCCGGCGGGCCCCCAACAAGTGCCTCAAGGCCCAGCATGCGGCCCAGCTCCCAGAGAGGGGACCCTCGCTCCACAGGGACCGATTCTGCTTCTTTCCTTCTTCCAGGGGTAGGTCTGGAGCCTCAGCAGCGGTGCCAGGGCCTGTCCAGCGGAGCTGAGGGGGACCATCTGGTGTTGCAGGATGGGCCTGCGCCTCCCGCGGTGTGGGCGTGTTTGCCTCCACTCTGAGCCTCTGAGGAGAATCATTTCTCCACATGCGCATGCCGCGGAGCTGAATCGGGAGTCCTATCACTCACAGTCAGCTCTGCTCAGCTACACTCGGCTACGCCCGGCTACACTCGGCTACGCTCAGCTACACTCTTCTATACTCAACTACATCTGGCCACTCTCACCTACACTCAGCTACGCTCGGCTACACTCGACTACGCTCGGCTACACTCTTCTATACTCAACTACATTTGGCCACTCTCAGCTACACTCGGCTACGCTCGGCTACACTCGGCTACGGCTACACTCTTCTATACTCAACTACATTTGGCCACTCTCAGCTACACTTGGCTACACTCGGCTACGCTCGGCTACACTCTTCTATACTCAACTACATTTGGCCACTCTCAGCTACACTCGGCTACGCTCGGCTACGCCGGCTACACTCGGCTACACTCTTCTATACTCAACTACATTTGGCCACTCTCAGCTACACTCGGGTGCCCCACTTCCAGTTCCAACCATCACCCTAAGTGGGCTCCATTCTCTCGGGGCAAGGTCAGTCGCAGGCCACCCCCAAAAATATGGAAACTGGCAAACGGAATGATAAGAGTGGGGAGGGCATTTGCCTTGTACAAGGCTGACCCGGTTCGATCCCCGGCATCCCATATGGTCCCCGAGCACCACCAGGGGTGATTCCTGAGTGCAGAGCCAGGAGTAACCCCTGAGCTTGCCAGGTATGGCACCAGAGGGGCCCAAAATATGATCTATGGAACTAGCTGGTTCCTCCTTCTCAGGCAGTATAGGAAAGCAAGCGGAGACCAGGTACCTCCCCCTGCTCCCCCTCCCCCCAGCAGACAGGCAGGTCTGGGCTAGGGCCCTGCTGTGCACACTTGGCGGGGGCGACAGCCCCTCCAGCCTGAGCTCCCTCTTACAGACCTGGATGTGCAGAATCTGCCTGTTCCTACAGGGGCAGGGGGTGACGGCGACCGCGCGGAACCAAGGTCCCCACAAGTGACAGTGAAGTCACCACAGCACATCCGCATTTGAGGACGGTCACGACCTAGACCCAGGGCCCCCTGCGGGGCGGGACGGCGGGAGCGAGGCGTACCAGGCTGGACGGCATCCTGGTCGAAGGGGCTCCCCTCCACCTTCTGGGCGGTAGTGCGCCAGCACCTTGGACTTGAACGTTCTTCTCAAAGGGGCTCTGCTCAAAGTTCTCGCCTGCGACAAACAACAGACGCATGAGTTAATCCCTGGGGCTCTCTCGCGTGAAGGCAGAGCCCGCACTGCGGAGGAGAAGAGCATCAGTGAGGCCGAGGCTCGGTCCCCCTCGCAGCCAATCAGGGTGAGAGCTCTCTGCGGACGGCGGGAACCCGCAGGTATCGGCGATGCATCCAGTGCCAGGATCCAGGTGTGAGGCATCCTGGTCGGACAACAGATGCAAAACATTCATGAGACTAAAATCGTGCTTAAGCGGTACCAGCTATGGAGCTGGAGTCACAGTACAGTGAGTATTTGCCTTGCACGCGGCCAACCCGGGTTCGATCCCCAGCATCCCATATGGTCCCCTGAGCACCACTGGGAGTAATTCCTGAGCACAGAGCCAGGAGTAACCCCTGAGCATCGCTGGGTGTGACCCCCCCAAAAAAGCAAAAAGTAAAATAAAATTAATAAAAATTTTAAAAATTCACATTTCACATAATTTTAAGTCAGGAAAAGAGCCGAGGCTCCATCCTCGCACTGAAGGTCTGAGCTGTCCACGTGCTCCCACATGGGACCCTGGGTGCTACACAGGCTCCCGCGGTGCCGACACTTTGATGCTGCCGTGCAAGCGCGTGGGGCGCAGGTAGAGAGCGGCCGCCAGGCGGGAGGGAGCTTGTCACCCACTTACCGTCCAACGGGCTCCTCGGGGTCTGGGTGCAAAAGCATCGCCGCTGCTCACAACGGGAAGAGGTGCACAGGCAGAGCCACCCAGACCCTCCCTGCGTGATCGCTCGGTTGACAAGGGGACCCCCACGGCCCCAATGAGCCGGAAGAGAGGAGACCCACCTCCCAGGGGAAGCTCACAGACGAAAGGCGGAGAGCCACGAATCCGACAGAGAAACCGCCACCAAGCCAGCAGCATGGCCACCGCCACCAGAGCCACCATTATCTCCACCATCACAACTGACTAGGCTGTGAGCAAATAGGTCGCCACGTATACCACTGTCTGGGCAAGTATCGCTTTGAAGGAAATCAGAGCAAGAAGCAATTAAGAAACTCTGCTGTCGCTGCTACAGATTTGGAGACGAGAGCATCCAGCTGTGCCGCGAGATGGCCAGGACGGAAGTGAGTGTGGCAGCACCTCCTGGAGGCGGGAGGCGGGGATGCACCCGACTCGCCCATGCATTGATGCTAACTGCCAGGTCTCAGCAAGGGCGATGAATCACAGAGTATGAATTCCCGGGCAACAGAAATGAGAAGGAAGCGTCTCTGAGAGAGTCTGCTGTGGGGGAGCCCTGTGAAACCAGGCGGGACTGCAGGCTTGTGCACCGCCCTGGGGCTCGCACTGTGCCAGAGAACACCTGGACATGAGCTGCGATCCACTTCTCCTGGAGACCCCAGGGCCTAGGCCAGAGAGCTCAGACTAGGCAACAGTTTATTCAAGGTCTGAAGCAAGTGAGATGCTGCGAACATGTAGAAGCCAAGGAGAGCAGAGACGTAAAACAGCGGATTCTTGACCAAGAGAGTGGAGAAAGGGCAGTCATGAAAGGGCTGCGGGGCCTTAATGATTTCACACCCCCAAGCTTTGCTGTTGACATTTTTACCTGCGGCCGTGTCCACTGCATCCGGGCTCCTGCCATGCTGAGCTGCTTCGAGCCTTTGCAACAAAACTGATGATGCAACAGAAACAAAAAGGCAAAAAAAAAAAAAGGCCAGATGAACAGACATGGTCACACAAACACACAGAATGGAAAGGCCGCATGGACACACACACACACACACAAACACGCACACGCAGAATGAAAAGGCTGCATGGACAGACACACACAGACACACACACACGCACACAGAATGGAAAGGCCAGATAGACACACACACACAAACATGCACACACAAACACGCACACGCAGAATGAAAAGGCTGCATGGACAGACACACACGCATGCACACACAGAATGGAAAGGCTGCATGGACAGCCACACACACACACACAAACACGCACACAGAGAATGGAAAGGCTGCATGGACAGACACACACAGACACACAAACACGCACACAGAGAATGGAAAGGCTGCATGGACAGCCACACACACACACACAAACACGCACACAGAGAATGGAAAGGCTGCATGGACAGACACACACAGACACACAAACACGCACACAGAGAATGGAAAGGCTGCATGGACAGCCACACACACACACAAACACGCACACAGAGAATGGAAAGGCTGCATGGACAGACACACACAGACACACACACAGAATGGAAAGGCAGCATGGACAAACACACACACATACAAACACACACACAGAGAATGGAAAGGCTGCATGGACAGACATGGGCACACGCGCACGCATGAACGGATAGTGAGGAGGAAGTTGCCCAGCGAGCAGCAGCTACGTGGGACGGGCCAAGCTCACACTGGGGACCGGCACGTCTGTCTGACGGTGAATTTGAGGAGTCCCGGGAGAAGGCGCCCGAGCCCAGGACACCCGCTGGGGCCAAGTGGGAGCTCACCTGGGTGGGCGCCGGCTGCTCCCACAGGCTCCCAGCACTCCCGGGACCCTCCCAGCCCTGGTCTCGCTGGACCTTGGGACACCCAAACGTAGACCAGGCCCGATGTCAAGGACAGTGCGGCAGTGGGGACGCAGGACATGTGGCCTGGCTGGGACAGGACCGCAGGGGCACAACGCGCAGAGGAGACCCCCCAGGATGGTGGCTGCCGCCCCACGTGACCCTGAGCCCAGGCCTGCAGACTCTGGACTCACATCTCAGCCACGTTCTGCCAATCATGCCCAGGGCCAGGGGAGAGCACCAGGGAAGGGGCCGGCACTGGCCGGCACCAGCCCACCTGGAGCCCACCCTGACCCCCCACAGGACCCCCAGGAGCAGTCCGAGAGGAGGAGCAGGAGGAAGCCCAGACACCACGAGGGACGCCCAAAACCAAAGGAGAGAACACGGCGGAGTGGGCGGGGGTGCTGGAGCCACGGCGGACGGGGCCGCAGCTGCCCAGTAGCAGCAGGTGCAAGCGTGGCACAGCCCGGCACAGTCTCCAGAAGCCCCGGCTGCGTGGGAGGCCTGGGAAACCCTGAGGCGATGCTGCCCAGGGCTGTCACCCACAAAGGGACGCAGGCAGGCCACCACACCCGTACCCCGGCGCCATGGCCAGCAGGAGAGGGCAGCAGTCAGGGGACGCGCCGCACCCACGGCCTGAGTGGACCCACGCAGGCTGGACATGTGCAAGCCCCTGCCTGAAACCCCACCCGCCCCGGGAGCAGGAAGTACCGTGTCCACCCCCACCCCTGGGGACCAACCTGTGGGCAGTCAGTGGGCACGGAGGAGGCGAGGACAGACTCAGGCAAGACAGGGAGGGAGGCCCCGGGGCTCAGCAGGGGCAGGCTGAAGGGAGGACAGTCCAGCCCAGGGCGAGGCGGGTGGGAGAGGGCCACGCTGGGTCTAGCTCAGGGCCCTGGGGCTCCTGCGTGCAAAGCCCCCAGCACCGGTTCACCTGACACATGGGAGAAAGCACGGCCCCTTCTGCCCCACACAGGCTTACACCTGTTCCTGCCACGCGTGAGCACACAGGAGAGGCACAACTCAGAAACCAGCACCACACGTGAGCACCCAGGAGAGGAAGGACTCGAACCCAGCACCACTCCTGAGCATCCTGGAGAGGCACAACTCAGAAACCAGCACCACGGCGTGAGCACCCAGGAGAGGCAGGACTCAGAACCCAGCACCACGCATGAGCACCCAGGAGAGGCAGGACTCAGAACCCAGCACCACACCTGAGCACCCAGGAGAGGCAGGACTCAGAACCCAGCACCACACCTGAGCACCCTGGAGAGGCAGGACTCAGAACCCAGCACCACGCCTGAGCACCTAGGAGAAGCAGGACTCAGAGCCCAGCACCACGTGAGCACCCAAGAAAAGCAGGACTCAGAACCCAGCACCACGCATGAGCACCCAGGAGGGCATGACTCAGAACCCAGCACCACGCGTGAGCACCCAGGAGAGGCAGGACTCAGAACCCAGCACCACGTGTGAGCACCCAGGAGAGGCAGGACTCAGAACCCAGCACCACGTGTGAGCACCCAGGAGAGGCAGGACTCAGAACCCAGCACCACGTGGTGAGCACCCAGGAGAGGTAAGACTCAGAACCCAGCACCACGTGTGAGCACCCAGGAGAGGCAGGACTCAGAACCCAGCACCACGTGTGAGCACCCAGGGAGAGGCAGGACTCAGAACCCAGCACCATGCGTGAGCACCCAGGAGAGGAAGAACTCAGAACCCAGCACCATGCGTGAGCACCCAGGAGAGGGAGGACTCAGAACCCAGCACCACGCGTGAGCACCCAGGAGAGGCAGGACTCAGAACCCAGCACCACGCCTGAGCACCAGGAGAGGCAGGACTCAAAGCCCAGCACCACACGTGAGCACCCAGGAGAGGCAGGACTCAGAACCCAGCACCACACATGAGCACCCAGGGAGGAAGGACTCAGAACCCAGCACCACACGTGAGCACCCTGGAGAGGCACAACTCAGAACCCAGCACCAAGCATGAGCACCCAGGAGAGGAAGGACTCAAAACCCAGCACCACACATGAGCACCTAGGAGAGGCAGGACTCAGAGCCCAGCACCACGCCTGAGCACCCAGGAGAGGCAGGACTCAGAACCCAGCACCACACATGAGCACCCAGGGGAGGAAGGACTCAGAACCCAGCACCACACGTGAGCACCCTGGAGAGGCACGACTCAGAACCCAGCACCAAGCATGAGCACCCAGGAGAGGAAGGACTCAGAACCCAGCACCACACATGAGCACCTAGGGAGAGGCAGGACTCAGAGCCCAGCACCACGCCTGAGCACCCAGGAGAGGCAGGACTCAGAACCCAGCACCACGCCTGAGCTCCCAGGAAAAGCAGGACTCAGAACCCAGCACCACGCGTGAGCACCCAGGAAAAGCAGGACTCAGAACCCAGTACCACGCGTGAGCACCCAGGAGAGGTAAGACTCAGAACCCAGCACCACGCGTGAGCACCCAGGAGAGGCAGGACTCAGAACCCAGCACCACGTGTGAGCACCCAGGAGAGGCACGACTCAGAACCCAGCACCACGCATGAGCACCTAGGAGGCAGGACTCAGAGCCCAGCACCACGCCTGAGCACCCTGGAGAGGCAGGACTCAGAACCCAGCACCACGCCTGAGCATCCAGGAAAGGCAGGACTCAGAACCCAGCACCACGCCTGAGCACCCAGGAAAAGCAGGACTCAGAACCCAGCACCAGACATGAGCACCCAGGAGGGCATGACTCAGAACCCAGCACCACGCGTGAGCACCCAGGAGAGGTAAGACTCAGAACCCAGCACCACGCGTGAGCACCCAGGAGAGGCAGGACTCAGAACCCAGCACCACGCGTGAGCACCCAGGAGAGGTAAGACTCAGAACCCAGCACCACGTGAGCACCCAGGAGAGGCAGGACTCAGAACCCAGCACCACGTCTGAGCACCCAGGAGAGGCACGATTCAGAACCCAGCACCAAGCATGAGCACCCTGGAGAGGCAGGACTCAGAACCTAGCACCATGCATGAGCACCTAGGAGAGGCAGGACTCAGAACCCAGCACCACGCCTGAGCACCCTGGAGAGGCAGGACTCCGAACCCAGCACCACACGTGAGCACCAGGAGAGGCAGGACTCAGAACCCAGCACCACCCCTGAGCACCAGGAGAGGCAGGACTC
Source organism: Cryptotis parvus (assembly GCA_021461705.1). Classification (NCBI taxonomy): domain Eukaryota; kingdom Metazoa; phylum Chordata; class Mammalia; order Eulipotyphla; family Soricidae; genus Cryptotis; species Cryptotis parvus. The sequence goes on from JAJIBD010002660.1 coordinate 216,601, forward strand.
AGAGCCCAGCACCACACGTGAGCACCCAGGAAAAGCAGGACTCAGAACCCAGCACCACGGTGAGCACCCAGGAGAGGGAGGACTCAGAACCCAGCACCACGAGTAAGCACACAGGAGAGGCAGGACTCAGAACCCAGCACCACGCGTGAGCACCCAGGAGAGGCAGGACTCAGAACCCAGCACCACGCGTGAGCACCAGGAGAGGGAGGACTCAGAACCCCGCACCACGTGTGAGCACCAGGAGAGGGAGGACTCAGAACCCAGCACCAGGCCTGAGCACCCTGGAGAGGGAGGACTCAGAACCCAGCACCAGGCCTGAGCACCCAGGAGAGGGAGGACTCAGAACCCAGCACCATACAGTAGCCGCCAGCACACCGACCTGGGCTCTGCAAGAAACTGGGCAGGGCCAGAGCAAAGCAAAGCAGATTGGGCATCTCCAGAGTACCGCAGCAGTCACAGCGAGGGTCTCCAGGACCCCCTTCAGGGGACGAGACGCACGAGGGGGCACTGGGCCGACCAGCAGCTGGCAGGACACGGCCTGGGGCCCGCTCACGCCTCCCTCTCTGGCCTCCCCACGGGCCTGTGTGGAGCGAAGCGGCTGTGGCGGGCGGCGGATCTCTGCTCCCCCCCCCCAGAGCCCAGGCCTGGACATCCAAGGCCGTGCGCCCCTCACTGCCCTGGGCACACACAGCCTCCCCAGCCGCCGCCTGGAGACGGACAGCGGGACGCAGACAGGTTATCTGAGCCCCACTTTTTATTACTGGGTTTACTTGGCGTATGGAGCACACCTGTCGTGCTCACGTGGGGACCATCTGGGGGGCCAGGGCCGGAGTCCAGGTGGCCGGGTGCAAGGCGGGAGCTTTACCGGCCTGCCCGCTGCACTGCTCCGCCCTAAAGGGAGGAAATCAAACACACCGCAAGGAGAACGTTCTCAGTCTAAGACTCTTCTTGAAGGGAGCTAAGCTTCACTGCTCAGGGAGGCGGCTCTGGCCGAGCAGAGCTAAATGCCTGTAATCTCAGCACAAAGTGTGGGGCCAAAGGGCAGAGGTCACACACTGGGTACAAGCATTCCCACGGGGTGGGGAAGGGCACCGTCAGGGCTGCAGCTTCGGAGCTGGCCCAGGGACACGTCCTGTCACAGGCCTGTCACAAAGGACGCTGTGAGGCAGGTGGGCTGCACACAGGCCGGGCGGCCGCTGTGGGTTCGAGCCCCGGCACCCCGTAGGGCCCCAAGCCCTGCCGAGTGTGGCCAAAGACAAACTATAAAGAGGACGGTGCTGCAAGGACACCTGCCCACAGCTGCCCACGGCCGCACGGGGCCTACGGGGACTGCTCACACCCCCAGCCACACTGGGGGCTGCAGTGGGGGCTCTGCCCACCCGTCAAGTCAGAGTGGCCCCGGGGGTGATGGACACAGCTGGGAGGTCCTGGGGCGGGAGGACTGGGGGGGAGGACAGGGCACCCGTCCACCACAGCTGACCCCCCAGCACAGGCCCTGGGAATCCCCCGGAGTTCAGTGATTCCGGACAATACGGAAGGAAGGCGGGGGCGGGCAGACAGGCAGGAAGGGCCACAGGCCTGGAGGGAGACCGGCCGGGACAGCCCGAGAACCCTGTACCCACCCGACCCCAGGGCCCGGACAGGTGCCTCTCCTGGGTGGAGTCTTGACGCCAGAACCAAGGTGAGACCAGCAGTGGGAAGCCGGACAGAGGCGCAGGGGAGCTCCGCTGGGGACGGGCTTCGGGGCCCTGGAGGGGCAGGGTCCCTGAAACGGGGGGACCCAGAGCAAGCCCAGAACAGAACCCAGCTGAGCAGGGGGAGGAGCCCCCATGATGCCTGGGGAACAGGATGGGAGGGGCAGAGGGTGGGCCGGGCTGGGCTGTGATATCACTGGAGAGGCAGGACACAGCTGAAGGGGCTGAACACCGGCCGAGCCCCGTGCTGGCCATGGGTCCCAGGCCCCGACAGTGGCCTAGACAGAACCACCAGCCAGAAACCCGGCGGGGGTGTGGGGGCGGCAGAGCAGGGCATACAGCCGCGAGCAGGGGCAAGCGCCCAGCCCGTGAAGCGCCAGCCTGGACCACGCGGGTACAGGCTACTGCCGTAGAGAGCAGAGCCCCGGCTCCCTCCACGTGCTGCGGAAAGCTGTGAATCTTGTTAGCATAACTCCTGTCAAGAGGGAACAGAAGGTACTTGAAATTCCAGGAGAAAATTTAGTAGCTTCCCATGAAGCTGATAAATCACCTTTAAGATACTAACTGGGGTAGCCGGAGAGATAGTCCAGTGGGTAGGACGTTTGCCTTGCATGCAACCGCTCCGGGTTCGATCCCGGCATCCCATATGGGTCCCCCGAGCACTGCCAGGAGTAATTCCTGAGTGCAGAGCCAGGAGTAACCCTGAGCATTGCTGGGTGTGACCCAAAAAAAAAAAAAAAAAGAAAGAAAGTAACTGGGGCCTGAGTGATATAGCACAGCGGGGAAGGCGTTTGCCTGCCTGCGGCCGACCCGGGTTCGATCACGGCATCCCATATGGCCCCCCAAGCACCGCCAGGAGTAATTCCTGAACACGGAGCCAGGAGTATAACCCCCTAAGCATTGACGGGTGTGGCCCACTGGGCAGGGTTGGAAAGAGTATGGTGGGGAGGGCTGTGTGGTCCATCAGTGGCTCAACTCCCAGCAACATGCAGTCCCTGAGCCGAACAGGAGTGATTCCTGAGCACCACCACAGAGGGCCTCAAAAAATCAAAAGTAAAAACGATTGGGGGGTGGAGGCGGAGCAACAGCACAGCGGGAGGGCATTGGCCTTGCATGTGGCCCACAGGGGTTTGATCCCCAGCACTCTATATGGTCCCCTGAGCACCAACAGGAATAATTCCTGAGCCACGAGAAACCCAGAGCATCACCGGGTGTGACCCAAAAAGTAGAGAGATAGCTAGCTAGCTAGATAGATAGATTGATAGAGATAGAGAGAGACAGAGACAGAGAGAGACAGAGAGAGATAGAGACAGAGAGATAGAGATAGAGAGAGATAGAGATAGAGAGATAGAGAGAGAGATAGAGAAGCGAGAGAGATAAAGTAGCGATTCAGAGAGGCTGGAGAGAGAAGAGGGGTGAAGGCGCTGCCCCTCGTGCTGAGCCCGGCCTGAGCCCCAGCGGTCTGGCCGCCCCTCGTGCTGAGCCCGGCCTGAGCCCCAGCACGGTCTGTCTCCCCTCCCCCAGCTGCCAGGGAGTGACCCCAGGCACAGAACCAGGAGTGGCCCCTGAGCACCACCAGGTGTGGCCCAAAAAGCGAAATAACGGGATCACTTAGGGACCCAGGGCATGGCTGGGTTAGAGCCAGGTGTGCCCGTGGGCGGCCCCAGGCCCTGCTGTGTGGCCCCGCACCACCATGCACAACAGAGAAAGGATCAGTTATTTATTCCCGCTCTGACCCACTCCAGCCCTCGCCCCACCTCCCAGAGACCAAACTAACTGGGGCCCACACCTGGGCTCCCCAGCTGACGTGGGGGGGCCCGAAGTTTCACTCCCAACCTCTCCCTCGACAGCCACATGGCCATGCGTCCACACCCCAACCACCCTTGAGGCAGGTCGTGCTGCGGGCAGCTGGGAGCCAAGAGGACGAGAGGCGCCACGGAGGGCAGAGGCGCCCGGGGGACAGAGGCGCCCGGGGACAGAGGCGCCCCTGGGCTGCTCACTCAGGCCCGCTACTAGTCCACGCACTCAGATGTGGGCACCAGCAAACCTGCAGAGACCCAGGCCTAAAGTCGGTCCCTTTCTGGGCAGGGGTGCCAGCACTGGGCTGTGGCTGTGCTCACACGCTCCACGCGACCTCACCTCGAGCCCCAAAACAGGAACAGAAATCTCTGTGGTGGGGGTGAGGGGAGCCGTGAGGAAGGCCAGGAGACTCCGAACATGGGAAGGCGGCGAGGCGGACAGGCTCGGACAGTGGAGACCGATGTCGGCGACCCCAGAGTCCAGAGTGGCCCTAACCCCGGGGAAGGGCAGGGGCGGAGGGCAGCGGAGCAAATGTGAGAGAGCTCCACTGAGCCCCGACACAGGAACACCCAGGCCCGAGCTCCGCCTGGCAGGGAAGGTGGGTGGGCGCAGCCCCCTGACCAGCTGCTTCCTTACCTGAGCCCCCGAGGAGAGGGGGAGAGGGAGGGAGGGAGAAGGCAGAGAGAGAGAGAGAGGGAGAGAGTGAGGAGAGGGAGAGAGGGGGAGAGAGAAAGAGAGAGAGAAGAGGGAGGGGGAGAGAAGGGGGGACAGGAGAGGAGCTCCCTTTCCTATGGCCAACCCAGGTTCCATCCCCTGCACCCCATATGGCCCCCAAGCCTGCTAGGACTGATCCCTGAGCTAAGCCAGGGAAAAGTGCTAAGGAGCATCAGGCAAGGCCCAAAAAAGTCCAAAGAGAGAGGAGAGTAGATGACAGGCATTCTTGAGTTGAGAGTGGTGCTTTTGTTGGTGTGTAAACAGCTTTAACTTCATCCTCTCCTCAAGTCACTGGCTGGGGGCAGAGACGGCCCGGCAGGTGCTGTGACAGGAGCGGGCCGGGCGTGCGGGTGACAGGGTCCCTGGCTGCGTCTCCCCACTGCAGGGAGGGCAGCCGAGTCCGCACACCAGGGGTCCAGGGGCAGACCCTCCTGGGTGACCCTGCGGGACGGCTGTGTCTCCATCCCTAGCTCACACGAGCCCCCCAGGCCCTACTTCCGCGGGTCCCGCTGGGGAAGGCCCCTGCGTCTCCAGGGTGAGGGTCTGTCGCTGCTCAGGCGTCAGCGTCACCTGCACCTCACACTCAGCTCGAGACCGTCCCCACACTGAAGCACCGTGGCCCACCGGGTACCACTAAAAGCCAACCCAGGGACACGGCTGCAACGCCTTCACGGCACAGCCGGGGCTCCTGGACTCCAGGGCTCTGCCCCCCGGGCACCCCAGGCCGCCTGCTCCTTCCCTTTCCTCTTCCTGCTCTGTCCTGTGCCCGCCCGGTGCCAGGCCCCACCTTCCCACCCAGACACATCCTGTGGCTGCCTCTTCCCTGAGCTGGGCCCTCCCCATCCGGCCACTACGGAGATTTCACTCCTGCTTACACAGCCCGGTGGACCTCGGGGACAGGGGCAGGCCCACTAGTATCTCGGGAAAAGCCCGAGGAGCCTAAAAAGTAACCTCCCATCACTGCGCACACGACAGCAGGAGGCCACGGCCCAGGGGAGACCAAGACCCCCAGGCTGCTGGCCACAGAGACCACAGCTGTGACCAGCTGGAGCGGGAGAGGAGAAGCAGGCGCCGGGGCTCACCCCCACTGCTGCAGCAATCAGACAGCCAGGGAACGGGCACCATGGCTGGGAGGCAATGCCCCAGCCTACATGCTCGGCCACTGGGGTCAGGACTGACCCGGATCCCAGCTCGGGCCACTGGGGGCAGGTGTGACCCGGATCCCAGCTCAGGTCACTGGGGTCAGGTGTGACCCGGATCCCAGCTCGGTCATGGGGTCAATACACATACTCACACATGTGCAGACACTCACACACACCGCACGCCAGCACACACACACACGGACGTACTGCACTCTCCTTGGCATGCAGACACTCACACACACGCCGCAAAGCACACACACGGACGTACTGCATTCTCCTTGGCATGCACACACTCACACACACACGCGCACACACACGGACCCACTGCACTCTCCTTGGCATGCAGACACTCACACACACACACACGCAAGCACACACGGACGTACTGCACTCTCCTTGGCATGCAGACACTCACACACACACACGCCGCAAGCACACACACGGACGTACTGCACTCTCCTTGGCATGCAGACACTCACACACACACGCCAAGCACACACACGGACGTACTGCACTCTCCTTGGCATGCAGACACTCACACGCGCCGCCGCAAGCACACACACGGACGCACTGCACTCTCCTTGGCATGCAGACACCCACACACGCCGCGCGCAAGCACACACGGACGTACTGCACTCTCCTTGGCATGCAGACACTCACACACACACGCGCAAGCACACACACGGACGTACTGCACTCTCCTTGGCATGCAGACACCACACACACACGCAGCGCAAGCACACACGGAAGTACTGCATTCTCCTTGGCACTACCCACATCTCTGCTTCCTGCCTGAGTTTCTTTACACGCTTGTTACATCTGGCAAACTATTTTTTTTTCTTTTTGGGTCACACCCGGCGATGCTCAGGGGTTTCTCCTGGCTCTTCACTCAGGAATTACGCCTGGCGGAGCTCGGGGGACCATATGGGATGCCCGGGATCAAACCCGGGTTGGCTGTGTGCAAGGCAAATGCCCTCCCCGCTGTGCTGTCGCTCCAGCCCAGTACATATTTTTATGATCCATTTACGTAAGCAGTTTGCTGGTGCTGCGGTGTTAGTGGTAGGGGTCAGGGGATGGTGGAAGGGCTGGGCACAGCAACCCGGAACTAAGCGGGGCCACGAGCCAACACCCAATATAGTTTTGGGGGCTGTCGACTGCGCAGAGCAGGGTGTGGCCCCCTCAAAACAATGCACTATTTCTGGACCGAATGAGTGATACTAAAACAGTAGCATTTGCTCGGCAGGGCGGGCCCAGCACAGCCCTGGGGTGTTTTCCTTGCCCGGCTGGACCCGAGTCCTATCTGGGCACCACACACGGTCCCCTGAGTACTTCTGAGAGTGATCCCTGAGCACCGCGTGGGGGGCGGGGGTCAAACAGCAAAAAAGACGAATTATCAGCTGAATGCGCCAGATGTTAGGAGCAGAAATCCCAGATCTGAACCCCCCAGATCCACGCACACTCGTGGCAAAAAGACGCCAGCTTGTCTGTGAAAGGGGCTCTGAAAATTAAGTTTCTGCTGCTGGATTTCCCGAGTCATTTGCGTCCGGGCGCCCCTGACCCCCAGCCCCCGGAGGTGCTGCCCTGGAGTGGGCAAACAGACCGGAGGGGGCTGGACTTGGCACCAGCAGGGGTGCCCGCGGGGGGGCAGGAGGGAGTCTGGGACCACCAAGGGCGCCTTTGGGTGCCCAAGGCGCCACATGCAGAAGCCCGGGGCGCGCACCTGAGCCGGTTACGTAAGCGCACACCTGTCCGCGCCCCTCGGAGCCCCGCAACGCCCGGCCCGGCCCGCGCCCCTCCCCCAGCGGCGCCGGGGGCTCCTCCCCGCCCCGCACTGCGCCACCGAGGGGGCCGCGGGGACCTGAGCACGACGCCCGCGGCAGGACGCACAGCCGGGCAAAGGTCCGCAGCGCCCGCCCCGCCGCCAAGGCCACGGGCTCCGCGCGCACGACCCCGGCCGGCCCGCGCCCCCACCCGCCGAGCAGCCGAGCAGCGCGCCCGGCGCCCCCGCCCCGCGCATCTCCCGCGCCGCAGCCCGAAAGGCCCTGCGCGCCCCCGGCCCGCGCCTCCCCGAAGCGCCCCCCGCGCCCCCCGGCCCGCAGCCCCGAAAGGCCCCCGCGCGCCCCCGCGCCCCGCTCCGCAGTCACGACACGCGCCCGGAGCCCCCGCGCGCCCCCGCGGCCCCCCCGCAGCCCGCGCGCCCCCGGCCCGCCCCGCCCCGCGCGCCCCCCGGCCCCCGCGCCCCCCGGCCCGCCCCGCCCCGCCCGCAGCGCCCGCGCCGGCGGCCAGTGTCCGGCGGCCGCTCCTCACCCGCCAGCTCGTCGGGCTCCAGCCCGCTGTCCGCGTCCATCCCGCACAGCACGAAGTAGTGCGCGAAGCGGAGGCGGCCGGGGACGAGCCCGAGCCGGGCCCCGCGTGGCCGCTCATCCCGCGCCGCCGCCCGCAGGCCGCAGCCCGCGCCGCCGCTCGTGTCCGCGCTACGCCGGCGCCCGCGCGCCCATGGCCGCGTCCCGAGTCCGGCCGGGAGTGTCCCCGCCCGCAGCGGCGCCCCCGGCCCCTGCGAGCCCGGCGCCCGCCCGTCAGCTGAGCGCAGCGCGGGGCCGGCCGAGCCGAGGGGGGCGGGGCCTGCGGGGGCTGGCCATCAGCGCCGGAGCGGGGCCTGACGCGGCCATCCAGCCAATCCGGGTGGGGTCAGGGTTTGGTAGGGGCGGGGCTTTTAGGATCGGGGGTGGGATCTGACCCGGAGAGGCGGGGCTTGGCGGGAATGGCGCCATACTACAGGGCCAGGAGCCGAGAAGGTGTGAGTCCGGCATTCTGGAGGCGGGCCTTGCTGGGAGGGGCGGGGCTTGGTAGGGAGCCATCCTATCCCAGGCGGCATGGGGCGTGGACTCGCACGGGGCGGGGCCTGTCCGGACAGGGCCGGGGCGGTCCGAGGGCAAGTACGGAGCAGGGGCCCCAAGCAGACTCGGTGTCCGGCGCTTGGCCAGTGGCCTCTGCCCCGGTCTGACATCACTTCCCACCCGGGTCTCCGGCCAGGCCGCCGCGCTGACCGTAGAGCAGCAGCACCCCACCTTGGGGGTCGCGGGGCCGGGACGGCGGGCGCCCAGGACGGAGGTGGCTCGCGTTGACCTCGCTCTGCCTTATCCATGAGGCCCAGCAGCGAGCCCTGGACTCTGCCCGGCCGTGCCCCGCTCCCCAGGTCTGCAGCCCGGGATGCCAGGTGCTTGCCCGGGCACGGGCAGCCGGGCAGCCGCGCCCGAAGCTGGGGGTCTCCCGGACAGCGCCTGGGGGCTCTTGCCGGGCGCCCACGCCTCCCGGCTCCCCTAAGCTCAGCCTTTCCGACGGAGCTTCCCGGGTGCCCGTGCCTGCGCCACCCTGGGCGGATCCTGGACACCCAGGCCCAGGCCTACTGACCTTTAGTCCTGCGGGCTCTGCACCCGCTGCGCCCCCGGGCCCGTGTCCCACAGAACCTGGTCCAGCGGCCTCCACTCACTGCCCAGGGAGTGCACCTGTCACGAGGGACTCCGCCGCGTACTGATGGACAGTCCAGCCAGTAGCTGCGAGTGGCACAGTTAGGTGATGCGCCCCGGAAAGTTCTGGAGTGCCAGGACTGGACCCCGAGGGAGCGTTTCTCCTGCTGCTCTTGGTGAGGTCGCACCTACGCGGACAAGGGCAGGAGACAGTGGGTAGCCGGAAGCAGCTCTGCCCAGGTGGCCCTGCTGGAGCGGCGGTCAGAGGAGGCGCTTGGCTGCGCCCATCCTGGCAATAAGGTCTTTTGAGCTCCTGCAGGTGTGAGCCCTGAGAGCAGAGGCTGGAATAAGCTCTGAGCACTGCCAGGTGCCGCCAAGGAGCAGCCAACAACAGCCAAAAGCCGTAACCGGGGGAGAGAGAGATAATGTAGAGGATAGGGCGCTTGTCTTGCATCCAGCTGACCCGAAGTTCCGTCCCCAGCATCCCAATGGTACCCAGGAGTGATTCCTAAGGGTCAGGAGTAACCCCTGAGCATCAACGGCTGTGCCCCCAAACCATAAAAGTAACTGACTTATAAATTAGCACTAATGAGGCACTCAAGCCCACATTTATGTTTTTAGACCTTAAGAAAAATAGAACAATAAAAATAAATAAAACTTGGATCCGGAGTGACTGCACAGCAGGGAGGGCATTTGCCTTGTACGTGGCTGACCCAGGTTCGATTCCCGGCATCCCATAAGGTCCCCGAGCACTGCCAGGAGTAATTCCTGAGTGCAGAGCCAGGAGGAACCCCTGAGCATTGCCAAGTGTGACCCAAAAAAGCAGAGAGAGAGAGAGAGAGAGAGAGAGAGAGAGAGAGAGAGAGAGAACCTGGTAAATTCCTGGCTGTCCTCTGGAGCGGTGGGTGTGAACGCCCCAGGTGTGAACGCCCCAGGTGTGAACGCCCCGGGGCCTGCATTAACCCGCAGGAACAGGACCAGAGCATCCGCTGGGCGCCTGGTTTCTGCTTAGGACAGGCGGGTCAGTGCGGAGCAATCCCCCCTCAGACAAAGCTTCCCAAACATCTGCACTGTGGGGCCTGACGCGGCCCTCTTAAGGACCTGCTTCCCCACAGGCACACACAGCTGGGGTCGCCGTGTGGCCTCCAGCCCGACCTTGCAGGCCCCCAGGGCTGGTTGTGTTGTGAGGTTCTTCCTGTGCCCCTTCCTGTGCCAGAGCAGCTCAACTCTGCCCCAATGCCCAGCTCAGTGTTCAGCCTCTGAGCCTGGCGCCTTTGCTCCAGACTGCCAGTCCGCAGGGCACCTCCCCTGGCACCCATAATAAGCCGTGGTCCATAGACGCCCCAGGGCAAATCTCAGGGACGCTTCCTTCTGCCAGAGTCGGAGCTTTCTGGGAAAGCCTTACAACAGAAAATATGTGGAAAATCAATTGTTGCATTTCCTCATCATATTATCAGAAAAGGGCCCACTTAGGCCAAGAGCACTCTAGAAACAGAACAGCTGACTCACAATTTGGCACGGATCTGCACGTGCCTTGATACTGGGTCTGTGCGCAGTAACTGAAGTGAGAAACTGCTGTTGACTCTTGCTTTTGGCTTTTTGGGTCACAGCTGGAGATGCTCAGGGGTCGCTCCTGGTGGTGCTCTTGAACCATATGGGATGCCGGGATCGAACCTGGAATGGCTGTGTGCAAGGCAAGTGCCTTTCCCACTGTACCATCGCTCTGGCCCCTGCTGACTTCTTTTTTTCTCTTTTTTTGGGTCACACTCAGCAATGCTCAGGGGGTTACTCCAGGCTCTGCACTCAGGAATTTCTCCTGGCGGTGCTCAGGGACCATATGGGATGCCGGGATCGAACCCAGGTCAGCCGCATGCAAGGCAAATGCCCTCCCCACTGTGCTGTCGCTCCGCCCGCCTGTTGGCTTATTCTTGAGGCTGATCCAAATGCCCAGCCCCACCTTCAAGGCTGGACGCGTATATGCCCGCTTGCCCGGTCATCACCCACAGCCCCGCCTGCCCACACGGTGCTCCTGGGAGACTCTGGGAGGACACATCCTAGGGACAGATTCTGCCTTTCCAGAGACCCAAGAACAGTAACGATAAGGACCAGAGCAAAGCAAAATAGATGCTTGTATGCGCCATTTTCTGTCGGGAGCTCTGCCGGGGTCCCCGACAGTGCCGGGAAGCGAAGTTCCCTTCTACCTCCGAAGCCAGCGAGGAATGGATGAAAACTCAGGAATCCGATGCAGTTTTAAAAGGGTTTACTTATCACAGGTTCAGGCATACAAATCAGCAAAAGGAAAAGCCCGGTGCTTAGGATTCCAGGCTAGAACCCCAGCCACGTGTAGGCCAAGATGGCGACCACCACGTGTAAAGGCCCTGTAAAAGGAGAAGAAGACAAGACTCCCAAGAAGGGTGAGCGCTCACAAAGAGAGAGAGCCCACAAAGAAGCAGGAAAGAGGAAATAGGCTAGTTTTATACCCCTGCCACTCAGACCTTCCTCCCACTGTTATGGAAAGCAGGGAGGGTCAAATGCCCTTAGGTAATCCCCTCCCTGCACCTCACCTAGGCCCTTTAGTATGCTAATGTTTTGAGCCAAGATCTGTCTGGGAATGCCTTTATAGGGTAGAGAAGGGGGTTTCTGAGATGGCATGTCTCTGTACCAAAGACTAATACTAATGCCAGTTAAATATTTCTCCAAGCCTTCACAAGTCTCTTCTACTTCATTGTAGTTTTGTATTTTAGTTGCCTTTGAGTATATCAGGGAGCCATGCTTGTTTGCTTGGAAGTAAACAGCATTTCTCTCTGGTCTAATTACTTAGGGGTCCAGCGTGGCCAGGCTAATATGCTGGTAAGATCTAGCTAGTCCCACGATGATTGTGGTAGCATGGGAGAATATTTATACCAGCTAGTACAGCATACATGGTCAGATAAACTGCCACATTTAGACTACCCCCTTATCTACAAAGTGATTTGCAGGCGGCAATTCAGAGCAGATGCAGCGGCCCTTAGAGGAGTCCTGCAACAATTTTCCATCATTAACGATATAAATGTGGCGATTCCTGGCAGAGCTGGGCGTCGTGTTCGAGTGTGTGGTCTCTAGAAGTCCCCGAATGCCAGGGCTGCGGACGCTGGCCAGGGCTGGGTGCTGGACAGCTCTTCGGGGCCTTCCCTCACAGCAGAATCTAGCCTACATGCTCACGCCCAGATTTCATGTACAATTTCTTTCCTTTTTTGGTGGTGGGGAGCACAACCAGTAGTGCTCAGGGCTTACTCCTAGCTCTGTGCTCAGGGATCACTCCTGGTGGGCTCATGGGGTGCGGGGACCAACCCAGGTCAGCTGAGTGCCAGGCCAGCACCTCCTGCGGTTCCTAGCCCTTCCTCCTCTCTCTGCCCACTCGCTCACAGCAGGAGCACCAGCCACTGACCCCACCTGAGGGTGCGCTCTCCTCTCAGCCTGGGCGGCCAGCGCCTCCCCTCCTTTGTCTCAGGAGACGGAAGGCCTGGCCGGTCTGGGCGCCTCCCGCAGTTCCCACTGGACGCAGAAAGCCGGCGGTGCTATCTAGCCGTAATCAATACGGCCGCCGCGAGGCAATTACTTTGAGCTTTGCAATTTAGGCGTAATCCTGTCATTGAATTGGATCTGAAATCCTAAATAGAATCTCAGGGCGCATTACTCAGCTCCCTCTCTGCAGCCTGTTTCCTCAGAGCCCCTGGCCCGCCCTTCAGGGTCCGCATTTCCAGGGAGCGATTATAGCTGACGCAATCATTTTGGGGGATACTCGCATAAAGTAGCTAGTCTGTTGTAGGAAACCACATGATTCTCCCCCTCTAAGAATACTCCTGTGACTGTTCCCTCAAACTTGAGACTCAAACCATCATTGCAGGTGGGGAGAGGCTGGGACAGCCAGTGTCACTGTAATTGTACGGCCTGAACAATCATTTCTGACTCCCAGCTTGCCCACTGTGATTTGGGAGGAAGGGGGAAAAATTAATATCAGCCTCCAACAATCTTCAAACCAGTGAAAATTATAACGTGGTGGGTGTCTATTTAAAGTAGCGAATCCAAGGCAACACAGAGGCCTGGTTTTAGATGTGCATGTTATTAACTCCACAGCACGGAGCATTATCTCATGAAGGGCCGGGAGAGGAAACAGCACTTCCAGCTGAGCTTTCCTTTCGTCCAGGTTCGAGATGGTAAAGTCACGCCAGCACTGCCTCTGGCTGCGGTTCAGTCCAGCGAGCAGTCTGTTCAGGCCACAGCGCCCAGCCCCACGGCTCCCTTCGGCCAGGGTGCTGGAGGCCTGGAATACTAGACTTCCTTCTTTCGGCTTTTTGGGTGACACCCGGCGATCCTCAGGGGCTGCTCCTGGCCCTGCACTCAGGAATTACTCCTGGTGGTGCTTGGGACGATATGGGATGACAGGGATTAAACCCGGGTCAGTTGCATGCAAGGCACAGCACCCTGGGCCCAATTCTTACAGCTCTAAAGTCAGAAGTTAAGGTAAAATGTCGGTGGGGGGGTGGGGAGGTGGGGGTGTGGTCCGGGCCCAGATGTCAGCATCTGGGGCCTCCTCGACCCTCCCCGGGGAGTCAGCAGTGAAAGGGGTTAGGCTATGGAGCGACAGCACAGTGGGGAGGGCGTTTGCCTTGCACGCGGCCGACCCAGGTTCAATCCCTGGCATCCCTTATGGTTCCCTGAGCACCGCCAGGAGTAATCTCTGAGTGCAGAGCCAGGAGCAACTGCTGAGCATTGTTGGGTGTGACCCAAAACACTAAAAAAAAAAAAAAAAGAAGAAGAAGAAAGGGGCCTAACACTCCCGTTGACCACCACACGGTCACTGCAACCCCCAGCAAGAAAGGCTGAATGCTTTGGGTCCGCCTCACTGCCGCTTGGCAAACCTACGCCCTCGAGACCCTTCAAAGGCAGAACACGGCTAAAATCAACGAGACTAAGCATTTTTTTAACCTTAAATAAATGACCGTGAGGAAGAAAAGCTGCTGACCGCCCACGTGAGCTGGACTCTGGCGAGTGCCGCCCCCCGCCTCGGCACTCTCCCTGTCCCCCGCGGCACGGGGCCGTTCACGAGACAGCCTAAGCGAGGGGCATTATTTCCTCTGACTGCCGAGAGGGAGGCGCCAGGGGCTCGTGGAGGGATGAGCACCACTCTGTGGGGTCGCCTGGGGGTGGGTGATCGCAGCAGTCGCTTCAAAGGGAAGCAAACCCCAAGTCAAGTGAGCTACGGAAAATAGCTGCATCTGACCTCGCGAGGCGAAGGCCGGACTCAGGAAACGTCTAGTCGCCCGCGACAGAAGGACTATGGGTCCCGCCCGACCTTCACACAGGCAGCGGCAGGCCTCTTAGTCAGGACCTTCTGCTCCCGGGTTATTCAGAACCAGCCGTCGGGCCTGCAGGGACGGCTCACGGGGTCAAGCTCAGGCTTAGCACACAGGAGGCCCGGGTTCAGTCCCCGCTACCCCATCGCCGAATGTCCCTTTGAGCACCACTAGAGCTACCCCGGCCCCCAGCCAGGTGTGGCCCCAAAACTAATAGCAATGGGGAGAAACAGTCGAGTATATCACATCATCTTAACAGGAAATACTCTAGGATCATAGCTAGGAAATCAAGACTTTTCAAAGTCAGTCCTACTGCTGTTCTCTGCTCGGTAAAGCCCGTACCCTGGCACTCTTGATGCACGGAGCTGGCTTTGCTGCCCGCACACGGAGGATTGAACATCTGCCCAGGAGACGGTGCAGACGCGCTTGGCACTTCAGTGGCTCACTCCCCGGCCACTCGCGCAGGTCACAGCAGCAGTGGCACAGTGTCGTCTCAGAACTTTGTCGGCTTCTGAAGCTGCACGGCAATGTTCCACATGTTATCGAGTCGGGCAACATTGAATGGACAAAGCTCAGAAATCACAGTCCGCAGTTTGATAGATGAGTGCTGTATTGATCAGACTGTGGTTTGATAGATCGGCTGCTGTATTGATCAGTCCATGTTTGATAGACCAGCTGCTGTACTGATCAGACTGCGGTTTGATAGACCAGCTGCTGTATTGATCAGACTGTGGTTTGATAGATGGGCTGCTGTATTGATCAGACTGCAGTTTGATAGACCAGCTGCTGTATTGATCAGTCTGCAGTTTGATAGATCGGGTGCTGTATTGATCAGTCCATGTTTGATAGACTGGTGCTGTATTGTCAGTCCGTGTTTGACAGACCAGCCGAAGTTGGTCTCACAGGTCGACTGCAGCTCGAGGCACAGACCTGCTGACACCCGCCTCTCTGCTCCTCAGGGTCCAGAAGGGCAGAGACACGGTCGGGATTTTCTCACGGCGGGTCTACGTGCCACTGTGCCTCTCGGGCGGAAGTTGCCATCCTTCTCCAGAGCGGGACAGCAGCCCTGAGCCAGGGTCGCCCGCTTTACTGCTTTAATGACAGCCCTTGCGAGGCTGACCCGGGCACCCTGACCTGCTGCAGCGAGTGTCTGCGGGCACCCGGGGGCACCTGGCGGGCACCGGGGGCGGGGGGCACCTGGCGGGCACCCAGGGGAGGCGCCTGGGCTGAGCAGCTGTGGATGCTCCCCGGCTCCCCTGGCGGCGGGTGTGGGGACGGCGGGTGCGTCCGGGCTGGGGGCAGCAGTCTCTCTCTCCCCCTGCTCTCTCCATTTTGGGGCTGGGGTCTCTGAGGCAGTGCTCAGGCCTGGCGCGGGGCCGGCTCAGTACTCCGAGGCGGTGCTGAGCTGGGGGGTCCGACTGGGTTTCGGCACCTGGTGGGGTCCACCTCCCACCCCCTGCCCGCCCTAGGCCCCACCTGGTCACCCAACTCCCTCTTGGGAAAAGCATGACTGGGAGGAGCTGGACTCTGAGCGACTGTCCTCCTGTGTGAGTTTCCTGAAGGTTCTTTAAGGTGACCCATGAGGGCCGCAGCACTAGTGCAGCGGGGAGGGCGCTTGCCTTGTGTGCTCGGACCGGGTTTGATCCGGCATCTCATAGGTTCCTGTTGGGGAGCTCCGCCGGGGTCCCCGACAGTGCCGGGAAGCGAGTTCCCTTCTACCTCCGAAGCCGGCGGGGAATGGATGAAGACTCAGGAATCCGATGCAGTTTTAAAAAGGCTTTACTTATCACAGGTTCAGGCATACAAGTCAGCAGTAGGAGAAACCCCTGTGCTTAGGATTCCCGGCTAGAACCCCAGCCACGTGTAGACCAAGATGGCGGCCACCACGTGTAAAGGCCCTGTAAAGAGGAGACAAAGACAAGTCTCCCAAGAAGAGTGCAAGAGAGAGGAAGCAGGCTGGTTTTATACCCGAAACTCAAGACTTCCCACTATTATGGGAAGCAGGGAGGGTCAAATGCCCTCAGGTAATTTCTCCCAGCACCTCACCTAGGCCCTTTTAAATGCTAATGTTTTGAGCCAAGATATGCCTGGAAATGCCTTTATAGGGTAGAGAAGGGGGTTTCTGAGATGGCATGTCTCTGTACCAAAGACTAATATTAATGCCAGTTAAATATTTCTCCAAGCCTTCACAAGTCTCGTCTACTTCACGGTAGTTTTGTATTTTAGTTGCGTTTGAGTTATCAGGGAGCCATGCTTGCTTGCTTGGAGGCAAACAGCATTTCTCTCTGGTC
Organism: Cryptotis parvus; assembly: GCA_021461705.1. NCBI lineage: Eukaryota > Metazoa > Chordata > Mammalia > Eulipotyphla > Soricidae > Cryptotis > Cryptotis parvus. The sequence continues at coordinate 233,045 of JAJIBD010002660.1, forward strand.
TAATTACTTAGAGATCCAACGTGGCCAGGCAAATATGCTGGTAAGATCTAGCTAGTCCCACAATGCTTGTGGTAGCATGAGAGAATATTTATACCAGCCAGTACAGAATACATGGTCAGATAAACTGCCACATTTAGACTACCCCTATCTACGAAGCGATTTGCAGGAGGCAATTCAGAGCAGATGCAGAGGCTCTTAGAGGAGTCCTGCAACAGGTTCCCTGAGCACCACCAGGTGTAACTCCTGAGTGCAGAGCCAGTAGCAAAACCTGAGCAGCACCAGGTGTGACCGCCCCCAAAATAAGTCATCCATGAAACACTTTTGTGCTGAAAAACTTAAATTCGGAAAGAGGCAAGGCTGGGTCTCAGAAACCCTGCTTGCCACCTGGCACCCGTAAACAAACCGCCGTGAAAACGCCTGGAGTCAGTGGTGAGACCCTAACCATGCTCCCCACCTCCCTCCAGGGCCTCGAGCAGGTCAGGAGATTGGGTGCAGGTATGGCCGGGATGGGGTCCTGGGAACTGGCCTTGGAGGCAGGTTAAGGGATTGGAGGTCCAGGTGTCAGAAGTAGGTAAGGAACTTTGGGTGCAGGCATCAGGGCAGGAAAGGATATTTTTGGGGATGAGGGTATGGGGGGGCAGGTAAGGGGTTTTGTGTGCAGATATGAGGGCAAGTAAGGAGCTTTGGAGTATAGGCATCAGGGCAGGTAAGGAGCTTTGGGGGTAGTTATGAGGCAGTAAGGAGATTTGGGGGTACAGCCATGGGACAGCTAAGGAGATTTGGGGCGTACGCAGTCAGTGATGGGGTCAGACTGTGAACCAGGTCTGAGCTCAGCGCCCTCAGAGCCTGCCTCTGCATCCAGGGAACTCGGGGCAGCTGCCAGTGGCCCCCAGTGGCCCCCCAGGGAACAGCAGGAGCAGCCACTGAGCCGGGCCCCAAGGCACCAGCAGCGAGTGCACGGAATGAGCCTCCGGCAAGTTCCAATGCATCGGTCAGGATAGGCCTGGGAGTATGCCCGCAGCCTCACGCCCAGAAAGGTCGAGAGCGGGCGGGACATCTTGCAATTTTCTGGCATCTTTTGTAAGTACCTGCCAACTGGTAAGGGACGCCAGGAGCCTTGAAAAGGCAACACAAAACTCCCACTGAACTCGGTCCCGCACTAAGTTCTCTCCTCTCGGGAGCATCTTCCCTTTCTCTTCTACTTTCCAACTCTGAGTGAGCATCTTCAGTCCTCAATATTTCACTCCTGAAAATACTGAAGAACCCGGGACTCGCTTAGGAGCACAAAGACCGCCTGGCTCCTGCCTCGCCTCCAGACAGGCCGGCTCAGCACAGACTTGGGGGGGGCTTTGCTGCGTGTCTCCGGGCTGCCAAGGTGGGAACTTCCTGCACCTGCAAATCGGCCACCTCTGTGAAGGCCGTGGGCTGTGCACGGAGTCCTTTGAGCAATTCTGGGGAGGGAACGAGAGGCACATAAGATGCTCCCAGCAGTCTCAAGAGAAGAGTCTGGGCCAGTTCTAGCAAATGAGCAGCACCAGCCATCCTGGGGGACCGGGCCGAGCTCACTGGGGAGGTGTGGGCCGATCCTGGGGGCCGAGGGACAGGACTGGGCACAGGGCCTGCCTCAGCTCAGCAGGCAGGTGCAGGGAATCTGGAAACCAAGGCGAGCACCTCCACACTGGACTGAACTGGGCACTGCACCAGAGCTCCCCAGTGACCCCAAATGCCGCTAACGCCCGCATGCAGCCCTAAAGGGAGCCGAGGGTCTGAGGAGCACAGAGAGGCGGGATGCGGCCCTCTCCTGTGCCCTGGAGCCCTGTGTGAGTGGTGAGGGCAGACCCAGGTCTCTGCTCTGGGCTCTCTCTGGCTTTGGTCTCAAAAATGACTGAACGGGCCGGAGGCGACAGCGCAGCGGGTAGGGAATTTGCCTCGCACGCAGCCAACCCTGGTTCAATTCCCGGCATCCCATATGGTCCCCTTGGCACTGCCAGGAGTAATTCCTGAGTACAGAACCAGCAGTAACCCCTGAGCATTTCTGGGTGTGACCCAAAAACAGCAAAAAAAAAAAAAAAGACTGGAGAGCCGTTAGGCTCAGCTTACAGACCTGGAGCCACGTTCACCAGGAACGCGTTTGCCTGACAAGCCCTGAGTGATGTAGGCAGGCAGACAGCGGAGGCCCATGGAAATGAACTTTAGCCCTAAGACTCCAGACTCACCTTTTTGGAATCAGGAACCAAGGCTTGATAAGACTTTCATCACCAACAATAGACTCTGAGCAATCTGGCAAGCTGGATGAACCTTGATTAAGGGTCCAACCCTTAATCCACACAGAGAAGATCCAGCAGGAGCAGAGGTCAAGAAAGGGACATTTTGGGGCCCGGAGCGACAGCCCAGAGAGTAGGGCTTTTGCCGTGCATGCGGCTGACCCAGGTTCGATCCCTGGCATCCCATATGGTCCCCCAAGCTCCACCAGGAGTAGTTCCTGAGTGAAGAGCCAGAAGTAACCACTGAGTATTATGGGGTGTGACCCAAAAAAAAAAAAAAAAAAAAAAAAAGGAGATTTCCAAAGATGACCACTTCCAAGATCTACCTCCCTTGGCAACGGCCCCGTAACGGACCTTAACCTAGGTTGAAGCCCCATGTTGCAGGACACTGTTGCCCAGAGCCTCTGCACCTTGCCCTGAGCTACCTCCTGCCTGCAGGCCACTTTGTAGATAAAAGCGGAAAACAGTTTGAATCTGTGACTCTATGTGTCAGTATATCTTATCATGTATTCTATCTTAGATGGTATAAATACTTTCTCTCATGCTACCACAATCATCGTAGGACTAGATAGATCTTACCAGTAATTTTACCTGGCCACGCTGGATCTCTAAGTAATTAGACCAGAGAGAAATGCGGTTTCCCTCCAGGCAAGCAAGCATGGCTCTCCAATAAGTCTAAAGACTAATATACAAAACAACTATGAAGTGAAGATGAGACTCTTGTGAAGGCTTGGAGAAATATATACCTGGCTGTAGAATATCCATTGGTACAGATAAATGCCCTTTCCCCTCTACATAGGGCCTGCAGGGACCCTTCCAAGGCAGATCTTGACTGGAGCAATATAACATTTCAATGGGACTAAGTGAGGTCCTGGGAGAAGTTACCTGAGGGCGATTGACCCTACCAGCTTTCCATTGATGTGGGCCTGGCTGGGCTGAAAAGTTATACAAGCTGTAGCCTGCTTCCTTCCCGGCGCTTTTTGCGCTTTCTCTTCCTTTTCTTTGCCCTCTGCCTCCTCTCTCCCTCTTCTCCTCTCTGTTGGGCCTTAGCATGTGGTAGCAGCCATCTTGGCCTAGGATTCTAAACCCACACATGGTCGGGGCCCAGCCAGGAACCTAAAGTCTGGGGTTTTTCCTGTTATTAAATTGTATACCAGGGGCGGGAGCGATAGCACAGCAGAAAGGACGTTTGCCTTGCACGCGGTTCGACCCTGGTTCGATCCCTGACATCCCATATGGTCCCCTGAGCACCACCAGGAGTAATTCCTGAGTGCAGAACCAGGAGCAACCCCTGAGCATCGCGGGTGTGACCCAAAAAGAAAAAAATAAATAAATTGTATACTAGAACAAGTGTGAGTAAAACCTTTTTGAAACTTTGCAGGATTCTCGAATCTTTCTCCATCCGTTGATCCCCTGGGGCAGGAGATCCCTGAACCTGCTCCCGGGTTTTGTTGGGGTGCCCTGTGTGCCCCAACAGCCTCCTATGGGAGTTGCTTGGGAAAAAACCCTATTAAAGCCACCCTGACCAGGCCTCTTGACCCATGTGGAACGGCCCATGGAGCCACGGGAGGGCGGTAAATGGCTCGCCCCGGCGAGTCCAACATAACTCCTGCGGCCAGCAGACACGTGGGGGAGGAGACCAAGCCAGCTGGACTTGGAGTGGGGATCAGGTCCTCCCCTTCCCTTCCATCTCCATGCCCCAGCGGGCGGGCCACAAGCACGCAGCTACCGCAACCAACAAATCCAGATAAGCGGCAGACCAGACCCACAACTGCGCTGGCACAGCTGTCCTGCGCCGCAACAGACTTAGATAATAATCAAGTTTAGTACCAGGTCTTTCCCAGGCTCTTGCACATACATACGCTGTAGTAATGATCATTGTAGGTGTAACAAATTGGGAAGGCTAATGGGGAATGGGGAATGGTAACGCCAGACTAGAACTCCCCATTGAATGGCCACATAGAGACTTGAACCGTAAATAACTGTATGGCAAGCCACGATGTGTAGGAGAGAGAGAAATACGGAGAGAGAAAGAGAGAGAAAGAAAAGGTGCCTGCTATAGGGGCAGGCTGGTGGTGGGTTGGAGGGAGTGTGGGGACATTGGTTATGGGAACTGGGCAATGGTGGAGGGACGGGTGCTGGAACACTGTATGACGGAGACCCAATTATGAACATCTTTGTAATTGTATATCTCACGGTGGTATAATAGAAATTAAAAACGCCATGCTGACCAAAGGACAGCCGCATATGCCGCCTGAGCCCACGTGGCCGAGCACGCGTTGCTGCATCTCCCCTCTTGACCTGTGCACTCTCTCCAGTAGCCCACATTCTTCCTTGAGCACGTTACTGTTTTCTCTCTCCTCCTTCCCTGTCCTAAAACCTCCTTAATAAAACCTGCTTTACTTCACTGCTCCTCGACTCCTGAGAATTCTTTTTCTGCAAGGGAAGACAAGAACCCTGAGGAAACCCCTGCGTAAGGCCTAGGACTGACTTTCCTGCAAAGGGCAATTCCTCACTCCAGCCTGAGTCGTTGGCTCCCCGAGAAATCTCGGGTGGTGGGGATCAACTCCTGTGCCCAGAGATCAAGCGGACATCAGGTGTGGCTTGACGGCCACCTCGTGGGGCTGGTGGGGCTCAGGCCCACGCCGTAGGGGCTCATCCGAGACTTTGTCAGTTCTTAGGCTGCCCAGCGGGTCCCGGTGGCAGAGGCGGCTGGGGAGAGAGCGACCATCTCTCCCCTCGCCTCACGTAAGCCACCCATGGGGGCCCACCTACATCACTGAGCACCACCAGGTGTGGCCCAAACAAACAGAAACACCCTCAGAGAACATGGGGCAAGTTTGAGGGGAAGGGCCCCTATGGCCGAGCCGGCCCTGCAGGAGCAGGTTAGAATCGTGGTTCGGGCTCGCCTTTCAATGCCGTGGTCTTCCGAACATGCGCCTCCTTGCTGTGCTTTTCGCTGCCTGTGTTCTTTCTCTCTGGAACACACTTCCCCTCACAGCTCTCAATGAAAAATAAAACTATCTTCCTTCACTAAAAAAGAAAAAGTTTTGGTGCCTGTAGCATACGTGGGTGAAACCAGATTTTAAGGTAAACACTGGGAAGAGGGTTATGGGGGGGAGCTCTGCAGGGAGCCCGGTCAGGCGCTTCCCAGCAGGTCAGGTTGTTCTGTACTTCCCCCTCCCGCGAAGACCCTTTCCACAGGAAGTGGCCAGAACTGAGTCAGTCCTCGGAGTCTCTGAACAACTGACGGTGAGGCTAAGAAATCCAGCATCAAAGGGAAACAGCCTTAGAGAAGTTTCCCCGCAGGCAAGAATTCCCAGGAAAGGGAAAAGAAAGGATTCGTTCAGTAGGAAACAGCTGGCTTCGAGTCCCTGCCCCAGCTGAAAGGGAAAGAGCTGCGGGTGGTGGGTGAGGAGGAGGCTGGGCTGTGTGGGCGCCCTCTGCTCTGGCACTCCAGCTCCTGAAAACGGGCTTCCCGGGAGCTGAGCACAGTTCAGGGATAGGGGTTGCCTGGGTCCCCTCGAGACGCCGGGAGTGAGCCCTGAGCACAGACGCGTGTGGCCCCCCAAACAAAAGACCCTCCACTTCGTCCAGCTCATGATGCTGTTGGAGGCTCAGGGAAGCAAAACGAGCCTTGTTGGGCCTCCCCTGTGACCCTGAGGACAGGACCCCAAGGAACTCCAAAACTTAATCAGCTTAATCAGCCATAAACATTGAGTGTGGGTGGGGGGAGTCACGAACCAGGTATTGCTCTCCGCTAACTGAAAAGGCTTAATTGTGGACACCACCAGAATGTTTTCACAAAACAAAAAATGTGTTTAACCGTTGAGCTAAGGAAAACAAGTTGTTTTGAACATGCTATAAAACCCCCTGCCTTGGTATGCCCAGGGTCCTTGATTGAAACCCGCTGTGTCGGACGCTTGGACCCCAGCTAGCTGGAAATAAACCTCCCTGTGTGACTTGTATTATTGTGTGTGGTCTCTGTTCTTCAGAACGGGGAGTCGATTTCCGGCTTTAACACGGCACATTCCACACGTGTCACCCACCGCTCGTCCTCGGACACCTGGCTTGGTGCCATCCATTGGTTGCTGGACTTTGTGCTGTAATGAGCATAGGAATGCACACATGATTTTGGAAGGAATTCTTATCTCGGGGTGAAGCAGGAGTGGTGATAACAGGTTTCTATGTTGGTCCATAGTTCCCAGGTTCTTATATATACATACACACACACACACACACACACACACACACACACACACACACACACATATATATATATCACTTGTATCACTTGTCTTCCTGTTGTTCATTGATTTGCTCTAGCAGGCACCAGTAACATCTCCATACGTCCTGTTGCAAGCAAGTGTAGTCCAAGGGCATCTGCTTGCTCCAGGAACAGGAAAAGCGCCAAACTGTCCTTCAAGGGTTTATTATATATATATATATATATATATATATATACACATACATATATACACATATATCACATATATATGTGATATATATATATATATGTATATATATATATAACTAGACACCCCGTTGTTCATTGATTTCCTCAAGCAGGCACCAGTAATGTTTCCATTTGACCCTATCACGCGCCAGTGTAGCCCAATGGTATCTGCTTGCTTCAGGAATACGAAGAGTCTCAAACCATTCGCTCAGGGTCTTGACGAAGAAGTCTGACCATCTTGTAGGTGGGCGGCCATGTGATCTTTTGACGTCCTGTGGAATCCAGTCGGTAACAGCTCTAGTCCAACGGTCGCCTCCAAATCGCATTACATGTCCAGCCCATCTGATTTTCGATGCCTTGGATTCTGGAACAGCAACGGAGGTCGGAGCTCCGGATTCCTTCTTTCACTTGAGTGAGGCATGATATTCCAAGCACAGCTCTTTCAATTCCTCTCTGGGAGACCGAATAGCATTCTCATCCTGCTTTTGTAGGGCCCAGGTCTCTGAGGCGTATGTTAATGCAGGGAGAATGGTGGAGTCCAAGAGATGTGCCGGGAGGCGGAGCCGGAGGTTCTTTGTCCTTTTAGCTATTTCTTCGATGCCTTTGAAGGCATTCCATGCCACTCTCTTCCTCCTGCGCAGCTCAGGTTTTAGGTCGTTCATCATGTTGACTTCTCGACCTAGTACACATAACTGCCGCATTCAGAGATGTTTGTTCCATTTTGGCTTGCTTAAAACCAGTGACCGAGGTGTGTGTGTCTGTGTGTGGTGGGGGCAGCAAAACCTTGGGACGACGACCTGGTGCTACTAAGCTCATCTTCGGTTAAGGACTAGCCTCTCCCTGCTAGGCCGGGATGAAGCCTGGTGCTTGGGCGAAGCACTTTTAACAGCAGGTAAAAGCAGTTTTCAAGGGCCGTGGAGCGGCAGCGCAGGGGGCAGGAGCTGGCCATGGTCCACCCCAGACACCGCTCATCATCTCCTGAGCCGGCCGGGAGTGAGCCCAGGGCGCCAGGGAGCCCCCAGACCCAACAACCCCGCAGGGAAACCCGGGACAACTCCCCAAGGAATCCTGAAGGGGGGCTAAGCTCAGCGGAACAAAGCAGGGGCCGGCCGAGGGCAGCTGGGCGGACACACAGGCAGTGGTGCCCTTGGGCCCCTATTCGCCTCCCGCACGCCCACGGCCACCCAAGGGCGCCCGGCCTCGCGCCCCCCCACCCCGCGGGGGCCGTTTCCTGCTTCTGCGGGGCGACAGGAGGAAAGTCCTGAGGCCGTCCACGAAGACCCCCCGGGCCGGGGGCGCGGGCAGGGCCACGGGCAGGGCGACCCGCAGGCGGCGCGCAGCCAAGCGGCTCTCCCCGGCCCGGGGTCGCCTTCCAGAACGTTCTGCCGCGACTCGGACGCGCCCAGAGCAGGAGCGTCAGGGAGGATTCGCCGGGAACCAGAGGGCAGCGGCGGCCAGGGGCGGACACCCCGAGCGAGGCGCGACGGAGGGACACACGGGGCAGCCGGCGACCGACACGCGCACGCCCGCACCCCTCTGCGCATGCTCCGTGCCGGCCTCTCCAGCGCGCATGCTCCGTGCTGCCCAGCCGAGCACCGCCCCTCCACAGCGCGCATGCTCTGTGCTGCCCGGGCGCCGCCCCTCCACAGCGCGCATGCTCCGTGCAGACCGAGCGCCGCCGCTGCACAGTGCGCATGCTGTATGCCGTCCTGATGGTCCTGCCATCCTCTGCGCATGCGCCACCCTGCCTCTGCGCGTGCCCGGTGCAGTGTCCGGGGCACTTGGAGGCGCAGAGGCGAGTGACCGCTGAGCCGGCCCTCGGCGCGGGCAGGGAGTGGGCGGCGGCCCCGGGCCCTGCAGTCCGGCTGCTTCGCGGGAGGCCGCGGTGTGTCAGGCCGCCCAGCAGCCGACACGCACCGGGGTCCAGCCGCCCCGTTTGCAGCGGGGACCCCCGCCAAGGCCGTGTCCTATTGGCGGCTCGGCCCGGCTTTGCCCTGGTCGGTTGTCAGGTGGGGAGGGGGCCAGCGAAGTCGTGCCTCTTGCCCCGGGTACCGCCGCCTCTGAGAACCAGGTGGCCTTGCCCACTGCTAACCAGGCCCGGGCCTTGCTGGAGGACCCCGAGCTGTGCCTGGAGTGACCCAGCGCACGGGCAGGTGTGGCCCGGCCCCAGATTACAGGGTCAGGACCGGGAGCTTCGTGCAGTAGCCTGCGCGCGGCTGGTGCAGTGCGCCGAGCGTGCCTGGGCAGTGGGCAGCTGCCTTGGCTCTTACGGCCGCGTGGACACCGCCAGCTGGGGTGGTCCGTAAGTGCGCCGTGCTTTGAGCCCGGGGTCGTTCCCACCGGGCAGGGGGAAGCAGAGCCCGTCGGTCCTCCCGGCCGGTCCTCCCACCCCAGCTCCACGTGTCCACCCTGTCCTCATCCTCCTGCCTGTCCTTTCCGGGCCGCCCCGAGGGCCATGGCTCTGCGCTCGGCTTGCAGAGGGGGCGGCGCAGCCGCCTGGCCATGCCGCTGTGGCGAGGGCCAGCTCGGGCCTGGATCCCCGCGTCAGAGCTTTCCTGGAGGCCAACACCGAGGTGACCAGCGGCGGCAGCCTCACCCCCTGAGATCCGGCTGCGGCTGCTGACGCCCAGCTGCAAGTTCTGGTGGGAGAGGGCGGAGCACTGGCCCCTCAGCGACCCTTACTGGGCCATCTACTGGCCCGGGGCCAAGCCCTGTCCAGGTAGAGTGCGTGGCCGGCCCTCACTCTGTAGCCTGAAGTGCAGTGGCGCATCGGAGAGCGCCGGCGCCTTCCCGCTACAAAACCATGTCTTGGTTTTGTGTTCTGAATTCCAGTCTAGTAATAATTAAAAAAATTAGGGGCCACATCTGGTGGTGCTCAGGGCGCATTCCTAGCTCCGTGCTCATGAATTACTCCGGGTGTGCAAGGCTAATGCCCTACCCACTGTATTAGCGCCAGATCAGTAAGTAAAAAAAAAAAAAAAAAATCATTAAGGGGCCGGAGCCATAGCACAGCAAGGAGGTTGTTGGCCTTGCATGCAGTCAACCCGGGTTCGATCCCTGGCCCCCCGTATGGTCCCTCTAGCACTGCCAGGGGTAGTCCCTGAGTGCAGTAGGGTTACTTCCCTGAGCATTGCTGGGTGTGACCCAGAAAGCAGAGAAAAAACAAAAAAGACATTCCAACCAGGAGTGCTTAGAGGGACCTTTGTATGATTCTTTGGCCGTTCTGGGTCAGTCACACTTCTCACCTTGGCCTGGTGGGTATCCCAGGGAGCGCAGGGAAAGTGTCCGTCGCGGGAGGGCACAGGCGCAGCAGGGGGGCCAGCCCGTGGGCTGGGCCGTGGGGGGACGGTTGCCAGTGGGTCTCCTGCCGCACCCCAAGGGAAGTGCAGGCGACCGTCCCCCTGGGTGCAGAGTGACCTCCGCTCCTGCTGCGGTCCGGTTCTCGCCGGGCTCTGCATGTCTGTGTGCGAATCCACTGTCATCACCTTTTCCTGCCCTTCTCGGGGTCGCCTGTCCCTCCTGCCAGGTACCTCCTGGACAACCCCGACGTGGTGCGCGCGGCAAGTCTGTACTGGACCTGGGGAGCGGCTGTGGCGCCACGGCCATCGCAGCCCAGATGAGTGGGGGCGTCGCGCGTCCTGGCCAACGACGCCGACCCTGGTACGGCCTGCCGGCTGCTCCCTGATGCCCCGATGCGGGCGCGTGGCTCTAGACGTCACGGTGGGGCTGTGCCTGTGTGCGGTTCTGGGCGCCCTTGAGGCCAGAGGCTGTACAGCTGAGTGTCCCTGGCTGCCGGCCTGGGAGTGCTGCTTGTTTCTGGGCCGGTACTCTGAGTTTGGTTCCGGGTGTTGGAATTTCATCTTCCGGACACCAGTGTTTAGGGAGACCTGACTCTTGTCTGCCCTTTTTAAACAAGTTTTTCCCTTGTTTTTTTTGGGTCATACTCGGTGATGCTCAGTGGTTACTCCTGGCGGTGCTGGGGGACCGTATGGGCTGACCCCATCAAGGCCAGTGCCGTCCCGCTGCCCTGTCTCCCCAGACCCCTACTGTCCGCCCTAGGCAGGACAGGGCGTGGCCTCTAGAGCAGGTGACTGCTGGCTGTCCTGCTGCAGCCCGGCTTGTGCAGTTGTCCTGAGAGCTTCCACCAACCTTGACTCCAAGCCAGTGAGTGTTTCTTTAGAGCTCGACGCTTTCCAGGTGTTCTTTTGTTTTCACAGAGCCACATATTTAAAATGGTGATACCACAAACTCAACTGCTCTACCTTTTGCAAAAATAAAACTTTTTTTTTTCTTTTTGGGTCACACCTGGCAATGCTCAGGGGTTTCTCCTGGCTCTGCACTCAGGAATCACTGCTGGCGGCGCTCGGGGACCATATGGGATGCGGGGACTGAACCTAGGCCGACACAGGCCGGCCGCGTGCAAGGCAAATGCCCTACCCGCTGGGCTATCGCTCCGGCCCCAGAACAACTTTTAACATCAAGGGGAGCTGTGTAGCATTGTTTTTGTTGGGGAGTTAGGGGGAAGGTTGGACCACACCTGGCAGTGCTCGAAAGACCCTGTGGGGTGCCAGGCATTGAGCCCAGGTCGGGTGGGGGGCAGGGCCAGCACCCTGCCTGCTGTGCACCGCTGGCCCCGCGCTAGGTTTCCTGAGCCCTGGGGGACGGCTGCCGAGTCACGGTGCTGTCTTAGTTGCAGGAGTGGCGGTCACGCTGAACTGTGAGCTGAATGGACTGAAGCCCGTTTCCATTTTGACGCGGAACATCCTGGATTTGAAACAAGAGCCCTGGGACGTGGTGGTGCTCGGAGACATGTTTTACGACGACACCCTCGCCAATGGACTGGCATGCTGGCTGGAGAGCTGCTTCAGGACCCACCGAACTCGCGTTCTGATCGGCGACCCGGGCGTGCCCGTGCCGTGGACACAGCGTGTGGCGGCAGGTGCACTGCCTGGCGGAGTATGAGCTCCCGAGCCCACGAGGCAGGACAACAACGGGCTGACCACGAGTGCCGTGTGGGACTTTCAGCCCCAGCCCTGAGCCCTGGAAGCGTGGACACGAGGTCCCTAGGGGTTGCTGGCGGCTGGGATATGCCCCCTGTCCCTCGTGGGGGGGGTCACGGGACCGAAGTTGGGGCAGACCCACCTCTGGAGGACCTGGTTCTGTTCTTGAGGATGTCTAGGCTGTGCCTTCAGATGAAACCAAATAAAAATGGGGAGGGAGGCCGGAACGATAGCACAGCGGGTAGGGGCGTTTGCCTTGCATGCGGCTGACCCGGGTTCGATTCGGCATCTCATATGGTCCCCGAGCACCGCCAGGAGCAATTCCTGAGCAAAGAGCCAGGAGTAATCCCTGAGCATCGCGGGTGTGACCCAAAAAGATAAATAAATAAATAAATAAATAAATAAATAAATAAATAAAAATGGGGACAGAGCAATAGTACAGAGGGGAGGGTATTTGCCTTGCATGCAGCTGAACTGGTTCAATCCCCAGCATCCCACGTGGTACCCTTGGAGCACCAGGAGTGCAGACCACCCTGTGCCTCGCTGGGTGTGACCCAAAAAGCCAAAAAGATAACGCATGAAGCCAGGCTAGAGCAGGGGGTGCTCTGAAGCCAGGCTCGGGCACAGAGGCCCCGGAGCTCCTGTCCCACACTCGAGGCGGTGCTAGGTTCGTGCCGAGGCACCCGGGCCCAGCCGTACTCCATCCCCAGTGGAGCACGTGGGCCTTGGCTGTGACTGCCCTGAGGCCCCATCAGGGCCACTCTGTCCCTTCTCCTTGTCATCTGATGCGGCCTTGCTTGCTCTCCGCCTAAGAGGAGCCCAAAAGAGGTGATAGCTGACCCCAGCCTGACACTCTGCTTGGGACCTGGGGCGAAGTCACTCCGAGCCCAGATGGTCTGGTTTAGACTGCAAGGCCTGTCTCTGGGTGCATGGGAGGGCACCTCCTCTGTGCTGTGCTGTCTCTGAAGGCCGCTGCAAGGACATTTCTCCCCACCCCTGGGTCCAAGGGGGCGATCTAACTGTCTGGACCAGGCGAAGGTGGGGGGTGGGGCGAGGCTGCTGGGGAGCACATAAGTGCAGAAGCTGCAGAATTGGTAGAAGGTGCGGGGGATGGCTCAGAGGGAACCGTGAGTCACGCCAAGAGCAGCTGTGCGGTAATTAGACCTTTTGGGCACCATTTAGTTTTCTCTGACAAAGGTTTTGGTAAAAGCACTAATTCTGGATAATGACCCAGTGTTCATTGTTTGAGGGACTTACAGGGTAAACGTTGCATGAGCACGCGGGATCCTGGTCCAGCTCATCAGCATGTTGCAGGTGCCCGAGTGGCAGATGGGGGGGTCTTGGGCAGCGTCAGCGCGTGGCTGTTAGGATGGAAGAACAGATGGCTGCCCGTGGCCGGCGCGCCAGGCAGGAGGGGACATCTGCACTCGTCCGTGCACCACGATCCCCCATGGCTGTTTCGGGAGCCCGAGAGCCGGTGAGCGGCAGGTCCATTTCACCCGCTCTGAGGCTTCACGGAGGTTCGGGATCTCTGTCCCGTGGGTCCTGCTGTCTGCCAGACGCCACCACGCTTGCTGCCTTTCTCACTGGCTCTCAGGGGCTGCTCCAACGCCCAACTCATCTGCTCTGTGCCTGCCAATGCCACCTATAGGGCAGGCTATGGCGGTGGCACCTTTAGTGCTGGGGTAAGCCTGCAGTGTAGGCGAGCTGTCCTCAGAAAGGAGGAGACAGGACATGGATGCTGTGAGCTGGGGTTGCAGGACCCTCAACTTCCTTGGGATGCCTGGACTCAAGTCAGTTTCTGAGGATTCAGTGAATCAACTAGGTTGAGGGGGATGGCAGAGTCCTGCCAGATGGCGTGACTTCCTGGGCACCACGTGACAGAGCTCTGGTGCCCCCCCATGGAGGCTCAAACTAATGAAGATAATGAATCAAGCTGAGAGATAACTTCTGGCAGGGATTGGGGACCGTGTGGGGTCCTGGGGATTGAACCCAACCTGCTCTATTGTTCTGGCACTGACCTGCCCGTGGCTTTCACCCATCCCTTCAGCAGTGTCCACTGCCCTTCACCAGTTCCCTGCCCCTCGCCTCCACCCACCCGCCTGCCTCTAGGAGTGAACTTCCTTTCTACGCTTTTGCAGTCTGGCTTACAGACTGTTGCTGGTACATCAGGCTTCAGCACCTCTCTCCCGCCTCCGCCCACCACAGGCTGCCCCCTCCTCCCCACCCTATCCCGCAGCCCCTCCTGTGGCCTAAAGTCTTCTCATGCTCTTTGTTTCCATTGTGTTGATTTGCCTTTGTCTGAAGAGAGATTATAGACTGCAACAGCAGGAGAAGATGTCAGTTTTTTGCTGACATAATCTTGAGAGCAAGCGATTGGGAGGAGGGTAGGAGAGTCTTACTCAGGGACAGGAGGGCGGAGCATTACTTTTTCCCTCTTTTTGGTCCACATCCGGCAATGCTCAGGGGTTACTCCTCACTCTGTATTCCTCATGGTGCTTGGGAGACCCTATGGGATGCTGGGGATGGAACC
>JAJIBD010002661.1:0-242500 GCA_021461705.1 Cryptotis parvus
TATATTTATGTCATGCCAATAAATGCAGTCATTCTATATCTGTCTTTTTCCTTCTGGCTAATTTAACTCAACATGATAGGAGGGGCATTCATTTTCTCTACTCTCACCCCTGAACCATTGAGCCTGCTACTATTCTAGTTTGTGCAATGGCAGGAAAACCATCAGAAGTATGGTGAATTTGCTGCAGATGGGAGAGAAGAGGAAAAGGACCCATGTCATTGAGTGCCCTTGTATTAATGACCTAGTTCCAACATTCAGCTTTATTACAAACCAGCAAACCTCACTAGACCCTTGCGCAAAATGAAAGTAATCATTGTGCCTACCACAAATTACTATTCTAAGAAAAAAATGAGATAATAAGTTTATAAAATACTAGTTTAGTAACAACTCAATTCATTTTAATTATCATTTTCTGAAGAAGTACAGAGCTCTTGTTGAATTAATAGCAATAGTTCCTGTGTTCTGCCCCCTCTTACTCCTTCTAATGTGTCACTTGAAGCATACAAGCCTACTATTCTGATCATCTAAACCACTACAGTTACAAATTTACTTTATAAACACACAATACAGTTATTTGATGCTTCTTTTTCTCATCAGCTAATTAGGTTCTTCTCCCAGTTAGATTGGATGTCCTACACAAAGGTAGTCCCAGAGTTGCTTTTCTTTGAAGCCTCCCTCCATGTTCAGCTCTCCCCCCAGTCCCAGAATCCTCCCTTACATATGTATAACAGGACATAAAGCCCTTTCCACACTGTATTGGAGTAGTTTATTTTTACTTATATTTCCCCATTAAATCACTTGGTTTTTTTAAGAGTAAAGACTTATGGACAAGTTATATCTTTAACACCTAGCATGAGGTCCATAGCCTTCTAAAAATAAACTCAGGGTTTTTTGAGTAAAAATGTGAAAAAACTAAGTGCTACTGTTGCATAAGACACACTTATTCGAATAATCTTCTTGATGATCCATGGGCACCTTGATACCTTGGCCAAGCCAAGCTGAGAATACACAGGAAATTCAATAAAAGTATCGAATATTTCTCTCTCTCTTTCTCTCTCCTTCTTCACTTCTTCTCTCTATCATATATATGTACACACATACATATGTATATAGTTCTTATTCTTTCTTGTCAAATATATAAATACATTTATTTCTCATTCTATCTTGTCATTCTTTTCTGTATTTTGTATGCATGCTCAGTTTTCTAGATTTAAAAGATTTTTGTAAAGATACCAGTGAGTTGGTAGCAGAAGCTACAAACAGCAGGCTTTGACTTAGTGTTCTACATCTGTCTTACCTTAAGCTATCACAAATGCTCACAAGCTCTTTTCTATGTTTACACTATTCCGTAGACTAGAGGTCACCAAACCATGCAATTTTGATAGGATAGGGATTAAGACAATCACTATCTCATTCCATTTTTATACCAAGAGATACATTCTTGGCCTAGCAAAATGGTATAGTCCACTGATCTCCAAGGACATGGTGATTTTCCAAAATTATGACAAAGGACTTTCTTCCTTTGTTATTGGTCTAATAGCAAGACACACACATTGGCTTTAGTTCCAAAACTAAATGGAACTAATTTAGTAATTTCTTCCTACTGCATGAATTGTGTGCCCAACTTTATATCAAGTTTTCCTGAAAATGGTGCCACTTGAAATCATAGTTATGAACTTTTAGGAGGGTCAAGGGAGTAGATACAAATGAAGGTATGATTCAACTTAAAGTTATATTTACCTTCTGATCAGATATGCAATTGCTTCAAATAACACATAAATCAGAATAAGCTATTAAAGTCATACTGTTCCATTCCTACCATTGACTAGCAAAATTCAGCTATGCAAGGAGTGTTTATAATAAGTTTCCGTAGTTTTACATATGCCTTGGGGGTGCCTTAGCTCATTTACATTTCTTCTCCTGTAGGCTTTCCTCTTTCCCTGGTGATAATTCTTGTTCATCTTTGCTGATAGCAATCACAACTTTTTGAGCCAAGTCCTTGGAAATTCTTCTCTTTTTCCTTTGCTTATAAACAATGACTATATTTCAGAGGAAGTGAAATTGGCATTTTTAACAAACCTTTCTAGCAGAACGAACTAGGGGCCATTGGATAGACTGCCTCAAATTCAAATAGGACATCAAAAATTTTGCTTTCGACATTATCCTTAAATTACTATATGTTTTAATTTGTCCAGAGAGCATTTCATTGATGACAAACAAGTTTGGAGACAACTATAAAAAAAATGAAACTAAATTCATATTAGAGGGGTTTAGTTTGACTTCCCCTGTATTAATCCCTGTATTGTTTGTAAATCTTTTTTTTTTTTTTTTTTTCTTTGTCACACCCGCGCAGGGGACTTCCTCTCTGCGCCAGGAATACCCCGGCCATAGGGATACCCGGGCAAGCTGCGTGGGGCAGGCGCCCACCCGGGCTATCGCCGGCCCTGTTTGTAAATCTTATACTCATTTTCTAAATAATACAATTACATTTTTAAAATTTTTTTAATGTAAGCTTTAAGAAATCCATTAATTCTTGATAATTCTGTTTTGATATATTTTGAAACCTTAGAGAATTTTTTTTAGAAGCAATAAAGAGGTATTCCTGTCTTCTCTTAAACTGAGAAGTGCTGTGTATTCTAAACTGAAGGTCACTCAGGCTGTGGCTGAGACATTTCAAAAGCCATGTTCTTTGATAGAGGAGACAGTATGCCCACATGGCTGCAAAAAATTCTCTGCAATAAAGCAAGGTGCTCTTGGGAGGCAGGAGATTTGACTTGTTTTCATTCCTGTTTTGCTGCATTCCTACACCTTTACCAGAACCAGCAGATATCTGATACCTAAACATTTTAACTTAAGTAACTTGAAAAAATTATGTGATGTTGAACTATACTACTTTAAAAAAAAAAAGAGTACTCTGTGAATTCTAAAAGCAAATGGTAGAGTATAATATAAGGAATTAGGCACTAAATTTCTATTAATTCATAAAAACTAAAATAGAATCCATTAAGAGTGGTGGGGTGTGGGTGCAAAAGAGAAATAAATTATCCGTGATCATGCTTGAAATGCAAAAACCTGATCATGTTTGGCATCCGGCCAGCTGCCATTAAAGTAATTATTTTTAATCATCAGCACTCGGTGACATGCATACGCATATTTGTTGATTTACTGAGAAAAGCACTTTATATTGTAAATAAAAAGGATAGAAAAATATACATTTGTATTTTAGAACAAATAATAACCATTATTCTTACTCTTTTGTGTTTCTTTTTTTTTTAATGAAAGCCTTTTCCACATGGCTCAGATTTAGCCCTGACATAAACTGACAGGTGTGAACTTATTTTTATGTCCTATTTGATAACGGGATAATTGATTATATTTGTTAAGATTGTGAACAGAGGTTTTCTGTTAGATCCTTTAATGGTAATCAAAGGAGACTTAGACTATGACCATTAAAATCCAACCTAAAAATTGCCAAGGACAGCCTCAGAAACACTGAACAAATAGTTACTTGCTCTCCACTTTGGTTTGTCAGTATTCGCTGGGTTTTAGGTTGTGAATTGTGTTCAGTAGAAGGGGGCAGAAGGGAATTCTAGGCAAAGCAAAAAAAAAAATGCAAAGGACTTTAGGAAATAGTACTTTGTGTTGCGTAAAGGGAAGATCTATTATGGAAGTTGTTGAGGCCTGAACGTACACAGAACAGACTGATGAGTCTGGAAAACCTTCACCCAGAGCAAGAGGGCATCTCCTAAGTTTTCCAATACACATGCATTTATAAACCCAAGTTCAGTTACTGGCACCCTATAGATTACCCCCAATCCCTGACAGGGAGTGATTCCTAAGCGCAGAGCCAAAAGTAAGCCTTGAGCACTGCCATATATAGCCCAAAATACAAAACAAAATAATAAAGATGCCTGGGAATCCCACCAAAATTACCATTCATTTGCTCAAAACTATTTTTCCTATAAACCCTTATATTCCTTTTTCCTTATATGGATTTTCATTTAATTTATTTAAGTCTGATAATTATTCTATAGTATTTCTGAACATTGTATCTCCTTTTGCACTGCTTTCTCAAGTTTCAGGTTGTTGTTGGGGATTGTTTTGTTTGTTTGGCCACCGTTATAATAGTGTTATTACAGGTTCTTTTTTTCTCTCTTTTAATTAGGCACAATTGTATAGGACTAGCTTGGAATCTTATCATATGTTATAAATTTTATGTGCAACTGTGTTCCAAAAATGTGTTTTGGGAACACAAATTAATTGTAATTTGCAGATGCCAGCATGTAGGAGTATCATTGTGAACTATTTAAAAAATTACATGCTATTGTCCATGCACTAATAGGGCTTTTGTTTGTTTGTTTGTTTTTGACAAGAAACAGCATTTTTTATAGAAAAATAATGCCTCACCAGGAAAACATATTTGGACTGAGGGTCTAAGAAATACAAAAAGATATACTTAACCAAAGGATGTTAAGGTTGAAAGAGAAATCTTCCTGCATTTTCCCATATGTGAAAATAGCAAAAAATATAAAGAACAGACCCCGAAACTAAAAGGGGACATATGATTCTCACAAAATCCTTATACTACCCTCAAATTATTGATTGTATTTAAAATACTAAATTCTTACTCTTTAATCCCCAGTGGAGCTCCTGAGCTTGGTTGAAGGAGAAAGAGGACATAGGCTTAGCAAAGTACATCAAGCTCACTTTTTATCCTTTCCTTTACAAATTCTTTGGCAAAAAGCCAGAACACGAATATGAGTGTTCCAAAGAGAAGTTTGGGTTTGGATGGGAGATAGATGGAAAGAAATGGATTTTACATAGTAAAGACTTAGCCTTTTAGAATTTAACCAGCCTCCTCCTGTGAATAAATCACTGTTATTTGTCCCAATATCAGCACGTCTGTGCTTCACTGGACTCATGCATACTAACTGGCCCAAAAGGTATTCTAACTTTCTGATTGAAAAAGTCATCAAATGTTATATTTGGATTTCAAATGTAATCTTATATTTTAATTTTACTTATTTTCTCTAACCCTATTTTCTCTAAATGGCAAAATATTTTACTTCCTTATTTTTTTGGCTATGACCAAAACTGGATAGCATCTTTGCATGATTGTATCTCTGAAGAGGAGAGAGTTAGGAATAAAGTTAGCACTGGTGTGTCCTTGGCCTTCAGAAAAAGTGCATGTATAGACATGGGGGGTTGTGCGAACACACATTTGATTCTATTATAGCCAGACTGAAAAGCACAAATTTCTGACCAGAAGGAATTTCATAATAGAGCTCTGCATAAGTAGAGAAAGCCATCACTTTTATTGTTTTACAATGATATCACTTTTAAGAAATGTTTACTTACTTTATATTGGAGGATCTTTTCCAATTTTATGATAGATTTCTATTCCTCTAATATTTCTTCTACACTCAGCTGTCACTTTTAAATATGTCAGCACCATGCTAACATATTTGTATTAGAATCAACAAGGGATTACATTGCCAAAAATTTTGACAATAATCTGTCTCTTTTTTCTCCTTCCTCCCTTGTCAATCTCTTTTCTCTCTTTTTCTCTTCTATTTCACTTTCTCTCCTTTCTTCTCTGATCTTAAAGAGAAAGGATGTGATGTATATATAGAAAAACAAAATCAATCTCTTAAGTTTTCAGGTCTCCACTTTTTTAAAAGTATAATTTACATATAATATATTATTTCTGGATATACAGACAATTGCATTTGAAGAACACTCATAGTTATGCAACAATTGATAACCAGAGAATCCAAATCATTCATTGTTTTCTCATGTTCCTTTAGATTCAATCTCCTCTCCCTATCCTCCATCTCAACTCATTTTTGTACTTCCTTTGCTTTCCCTTTTTATAATATCATATAAATAAAATCATATCATATTCAATTGTTGGATCTTACTTTATTCACTCAGCATAAAGCTTTTTGAGATTCACCTGGGTTTTTTCATATATCTATTACTATATAGTCATAAGTATAAATCTTTATGACTATATTCCCATTTGTTAATTTATCCATTAATACATATTTCAATTGTTTTCACTTTTTGAAATTTATAAACAGAGGTTATATAAACATTAGAATTCAGATCTTTGTGTGTATCTCTTAAAATATTTTTTAAAGTATTAGTACAGGAGGATGAAGACTAGAGGGGATAAGAGAAATCATGCATGAGACATGAAGGAAAATGCCTGTGGCAAAAAGTGCTCATACATAGTCTTTTGTTGATGGGGAAGGGAAATATAGACATATCTGAAATAGTTGGTGGGACCAGTTTCTGTATCATTACGTGGGTATTTTGGGTTTACAACCCTAAGTGTGCCTGAAATATAAAGTTTCTACAATACTTATGAATAAACAAAAATATTTTAAAGTGAATTTATGACAAAAACAAGAGGAATTGATTTTATTCTTAAAGGATTTCTTTTATTAAAAGGAGTCGATGGTAGGTTATGACCTTGAGAGTTTTTAAACATTTAATATTGGTTTTTCAAATAGTTTAGTGAAAATTATATCTTACTATTGATAAAATTTATGTTTCATTGTGAAATCCTTGTTTCTTGTTTGTGTATGTATGTGTACATGTTAAATGCCTATTCTTAGCATCCATTTTATGGATATTTATTCATTAAAATTATTTTAAGTAACTCTTTATTTGTGATATAATATGTTTTAAGTGTTATGATTTTTTTCCTCAATTATAAGTTAACTATAATCTTGCTATTGTTTTCAAACCAAAACAATTTCTACTGAATTTAGATTATTGAGTACATTAAGCTGTTCATGAAATCAGATGTATTATTAGTCCCTTCCCTTTGGATTTCCCTCTTTGGTGTTATTTGTTTTAAAATATTTTATTATACCACCGTGAGATATACAATTACAAAGATGTTCATAAGATGTTCATATGTGAGTTTCAGCCATACAGTGTTCCAGCACCCATCTCTCCACCAGTGTCTATTTCCCACCACCAATGTCCCAATTCCCTGCCCCCTCCCCTAGTCTGCCTCTATGGAAGGTTCTTTATTTCTTTCTTTCTCTCTCTCTCTCTCTCTCTCTCTTCCTTCCCTTCCACATTGTGGATTACAATACATACATTAAGAGGCTGTCATGTGTATCTTTTTGCCTGTATTTAATGCTCAGTTCTAGGTTTGTATTAGCACCTTTTGACAATTGTTAGCACACTGTTCCATTCTGTATCCTACCAAGCCTCTGACTCCCACACGTTTGTGATAATTTCCACCTCTGACAAGACCTCCTGATCCATGTTTAGCCTGACCTTGGATATTGGTATCATAATATGTACATATATATATATATATATATATATATGTCATGCAAATAAATGCATTCTGTATCTGTCTCTCTCCTGGCTAATTTCACTCACATGATCCTCTCCATGTCCATCCATTTATAGGCAAATTTCATAACTTCATTTTTTCTGACAGCTGCATAGTATTCCATTGTGTAGATGTACCAAAGTTTCTTTATCCAGTCATCTATTCTCGGGCACTCTGGTTGTTTCCAGATTCTGGCTATTGTGAATAGTGCTGCTATGAACATAAATGCCTCTTTCGTGTTATTACAGAAAGTACTTTCCCTTCCAAACATAAAATGCAATTTTCTCATAATATCTCAATGGTTTCATTAAATTATATGATTCCATAAATGTAATAATATATACCATCAAATACTTCTAAAAATATCAGTGTAAGTAAAATATTTAAATTTCAATAGTTTTATAGCATATACAAATTACTTATTAAACAATTTATTCTTTTATAGCTATTCAAAATATATTGCTTGATCACTTGATCATTTATTTGACATCCAGGTATTCATTGATTTGCTCTAGCGGGTGCCAGTAATATTTCCATTTGACCCTATCATGTGCCAGTGTAGCCCAATGGCATTTATATTGCTTATCATATTTAAAAGTTAATTTGCACCCACTTCTGTTTTTTTCTTTTGGTTCAATATTATACTAATATACTATTTAATATGTTTAATTATGCTATTTAATGTTTTATTATAGATTATATTTAATTATAATATTTAATGTTATATTATTATAGATTAGATTGTTGATAAATGGAAAAACTACTTACTCTACATTGCTTTTTTTTTTAACACTTTTTTGATATACTAAAACATTGCTTATTCAAGTGAACTTTGAAATCAGCTGTGTTCTACAAAATTTTACTAAGTATGATGAAAAGAATTTTGTTCTATTTATAGGTTAATAAGTTATCATTTACTTAAAATATATTTAGAGCAGCCATTCTCAGTGGGTTCTGGGTCCTGAGACCATTCTAATGATACAAACACACTTATAAAAAGTAGAAAAGTTTTTTTTTATTTATTTTTTATTTTTATTATACCATGTGATATATACAATTACAAGGATGTTCATAATTGGTCTCTACAATACAATGTTCCAGAACCCATCCCTCCACCAGTGCCAAATTCCCACCACCCATATCCCAAATGCCCCACCACCAAACCCTGCCTGCCCCTATTGCAGATGCCTTTTACTTCTTTGTCTCTTTGTCTATGTCCCTGTATTTCTCTCTCTCTCTTCTGTTACACTTTGTGGCTTGTCCTACAGATATTAACAATGTATGATGTCTCCATCTGAATATTTAATAGTAAGATATAGTGTGACATCATAATTCCTCATTCCTCATAACCTCTCTAGTTTGTTGCAAATAGAATGATCATTGAAGAGTATAAATGAGAAAGATCGTGGGAAGGACCTGGTGCTAAAATACGTTAGCGTCTAAGATTAACGTGCGCCACGTGCCTGTGCAGCTATGGATCTGGAGTGTCTGTCTTCTGGCTGTTGGCTGAGGTGGCTGGAGCTCAGAGTCACCCCTACCAACCCAGAGTCTGGGAAATGGGTGGAGGTGCCCAAATCCCTGCTCTGAGTCTGGCAAGCATGGCTGCCTGCATGCTGAGCAAGTCCTAGGAGCTATGTAGGATACAGCCAGACACTGGCCAAGCCTTTTCTTTAAAAAAGTAGGAAAGGTTTTAATGGAAATGTGACAAGCAGGATAAATAGGTATTGTCCAGAGGAAGAGTAAAGGATTCATCCTAGAATAAAGTGGGTACCAAGAATCCAAGTCAGAAAAAGTGCTGCTTTTGGAAAAATAGATAAAGTTTCTACTTAGAGTATGTGAGTTAGAAATAGGTGGTGAGATACTGGACTGTCAAGTCAAGCTTGACATTGGTCACAAAGACTTTTACTTTTATTCAAGATTCTATGGGAGGGCATGCACTATTATAAGGATGATAATAACAAGCCATTTTCATTTCAAAGGTATATATCTGTTCTTGAATTAAAATTTATTTAACAAAACTTGCATTTATAACTTATACCCAAGATTGGTGGTCCAGCAAATGTTCTGTATAGCACTAAAGAATTAGTTCTTATATGCTAATAATTTATTGAGTTATAATGAGCCTCAGAAATTCACTGAACATTTATTGAGCAGCTAATCTTTGGCAAACATGATAGCCATTAGGGATACACATATAAAAATATCTATACATTTACATATATGTGACAGATTCCCTCAGGGATTTCACACCTAAAGTTTAGATAGAACAAAATAACTGTAATTATAACTTAATGTCATTTGAGATGTACTCTAACAATGTAATACATAATAAACTACAGAATCAGAAGACAGGAGCTCTAATTCTGACAGGAAGAAGAGAGTTTAATGAAATAGTATTGCAATGAGAATGATGTAAAAATTGACATTCAACAATTAAAGTTTCTTAGATATAAAACACAGAGATAGTAGAATAATATATTTATCTCTCAGAGGAATAAATCAGAGAATAATTCATTCTGGCCATTGAAAGACACAGTAGTATAGACTGAAGAACTAGTTAAGGGAAAGAAATGCAGCTAAACCTGTAAAAAGGATGTAAATTAGAAAGTGGATTGCATCACTGCAATCACTGCAAATGATGTGTTTCAAGAAAGAAACTCCACAAAAATGCAATTTGTCAGCAGGAAGAAGTTATTTGCGCATTATACATCTTACATAGGTTTACTATCCAAAACACATAAAGAACTCTCACTTAGCACAAAAACAAGGAACCTATTCACAAAGCTGTACAGTAGACGTGAGTAAGTAATTTGCAATGAACACATATAGGTGGCCCATATATCTATGAAAACTTCAAAATCACTTATTTTAGAGATGTATATCAAGCCTGCAGTGAGTATGATCTGTATAAAAATGACTAGTTATAACAAATGTTGACAAAGATATGGATAAAAAAGAAATTCTGGTACACCATTGGTGGGAAAATAAATTGGAGCAGCCTTCATGGACAACAGTATGGATATTTAAAACTTCAAATAAAACTTCCATGTATATCACTGCTAGAAATTTATCTTCAGAATAAGGAAACAGTTATTTAAAAAGCTATGTACTCTCCTTTACTCATAGCAGCATAATTCACAATAGCCAAAACAAGGAAACAACCTAAACGCACATTGACAAATAACTCGTAAAGAAATGATGGTACATACACTCAATGAAATATGTCCTTTCATTAAAAAGAGTTGAAATCAAGCCATTTGGAGAAAATGAATAAAACTTGAGGTGAATATAAAATAAGTGAACTAAATGAAGGAAGTAAAAGACAATTACCAAAGAATTTTACTCATATGTGACTGTATACAAAAAGCTATCAAAAGAAACTAAGTCCTGAACTTAGAGAAACCCAGTGGTTTTCTATCAGAAGTCATCAGAGAGAAAGGATCCTGGACAGAAACATATAAAATGTTTCTTTTGGATGGTTAGGTGGCCCTGTAATACTGATGATTGATGGAGTAAGTCCCATTACATTGAGGTGTTATAGTATTTATGAAGTTATTTAGGACTGTAAACAAATGAAAAGTTAATTTAGCTTAATTTAAAACGTGTTCCATTTGGAGCAGTATTGAAAAATTCTAGGAGCATTCATAATAATTTTTTTCAAAAAATTTGGCCATGATGTTTATGCAGAGATCCTAAGACAAGTAAAAAATACATAGGGCTGACCAAAACTGTAGAGGATGGAAATAAAGGTTTATGTGGAGCAGTACTAGAATGGAATGTTCATAGATAAGGCAGGGGGAGTAGAGGAAGAAATTAGAGGTGTGGATTGATTTGAGGGGGAAAGAGTGAACTTGTTGGGGAGCAGGTTAGTTTTAAGCAAAGATGGCTAATATTTTCTATAAAGGTCAGATAGTACAGTTTTAAACTTTGTTGGTTATGTGGTTTCTGTATGAATTACTCAACTCTGTAGATCAAAGCAACTATGCAAGATACGTAGTGTGGCTGTGTTCCAGTATTATGGGACAAGGATCTGGACTTGGATCATAGGCTATAGTTTGTTTTTAGCCCTTGGATTAAGATACCTGGGGACTTACATGCAGATGACTATTAGATCCACAATAAAATTCATTTGAAACTCATGAAAAGTGCTGAATTCTATAAAACAAAGTTTAGGAGAAATCAATGGATAGATCATGAAACAGCCACGGGCAAACCAGATCCTAGTTGCAAGAGGTGATTTGTTGGGTAAAAACAGTAAACATATCCTCTTTGATTTGATCTCAAATGAAGAAAAACACTCTTCGTTTACCATTAGTCCCATAATTCCTTAATGCATCATACTAGTCTCATATTTTTTGCTTCCCCACCATTCTCCATTGTTTTGGTGTTTTCAGCTCATCATATTGATGATGTTTGATTTTGTGTCTAGAAAAGGATGGTGGTCAAGTACAAAATTTGAAGAGTCCTTTACTAAATCTAACCCTTATTTCACAGTGAGTTCATAACTTCTTTAAGTTTCGCATATCACCCTTTGGTTTTATCACTAATTATAACATTCCAATGAATGTATAATAGACATCCTACCAATAATCGTTGGTTGAATGGAAATTGCTTCTGAGATAGAAAGAACTGGTGATGCATGCCATGGTTTTATATTTAAGTTTCTGGAACTTCAATTGTTTAGCCCTGTTCTCATCAGTAGCCTGCCCATCCTTCCTCTTATGGCTCTCCCCACAAATCTATTTTCCTTCGGCAATCCCATGAAACCCTAGAACCAATCCATCCTACCACACGTGGAGTTCCTGTCAAGTGTTCTACTTTCTTTTTTGTGACTTCTCTTATTTCCTACTTATTTATCGTAATGCACTGTCCTTTTGACCCAAAGAAATATCTAATGGCTTTTGCAGAAAGAAGGTATGCATAAAAGTAGCCTTTTTCATTTAGCCATAATAGTATTTAATATAACTGCAAACCACTTTTCATTGCTTTTTAAAGACCCCTGCTAAACAGTTAAACAACAGGCTCTCTACTGGGAAGTCGAGGAGATTGACTACATAGTTTATAGGTTGACCAACATCCCTGAGGAACTCAGAACCATATGAAGGTTCCTAATACTAAGCTCCTCCTATCAGGATCACATAATCCCTCAATGCCCACTCTCATTTTTTACTAACTCCACATTAAATACAAGACACAGTACAAGAGGTGCTGGTGCCAAGAGGAGGCTAATGGAAATTTTCAATGGAGGAATTTCTTCCATTCTCAGTGATGTATGTACTCTTTCCAGACTAAAACGATGGCCATTGCCTTGTGGGTTTTATTAGAAGTGGAATTTCATGTATAGTGACAGAAAATTAATGTATAAATTAGGAGACCTATTTGCTCCCACTAATGATTGTTTAATGATCTTTAGACATCCAAATCTAAAATCAGAGAACAATGACTACTACTTCATTGAGCTAGCAATGCCTGCTACTTCATAGAGCTAGCGATGCCTGCTACTTCATAGCATTGACAGTACTTCACACTAACAAATTACTACGCCAAATGCATTACCAGTCAAGTGTAGAGCCATCCTCTTGCACAATAAGATACACCTCATATGAAACACAAACATGCCTTTTGGGCACACAGCAGTCAACTCACGGTTTAGTCAAAAGACAGCTCTACCATGAAATAATTTATAAATATGAGATATAATAGGAGAGACAAGTATTAATAAGTATAAGCCCAACCTTTCAAATAAGTTCAATTTTACTGTATACCCACAGTAGTTGGTAACCTTCTGACATTCTTATCTCCTAAACTTTGTTTTCTATCCATCTGTTAAGTATTAAACGATGTCAATTCTTCCCCTCCCAACTCTAGATCTACCCCCATCAAACTAGACTAAATAGAACTAAATTCAATTACTACATTAAGATATATTTTTGCTTTACTGAAAAACAAAATATATCCTTTTTACCTTAAATCAAAGGGCATGCTTGAGCCATGTGCCTCCTGATAACTCAGCTTCTGAGGTGGGAGAGAGACATACAAAGCTACATGCATTACTTCTTATGTACTTCCAGTGAAATTTCACTTAGGAAGTTAAATCTCTGCTTCTAAAGGGTGAACAAAGGCAGTTTAAACATGCTCCCAGTTTAGACACATTTTACTACATGAAATCCAAAATAGCAAATTTGGGAAGTGCTAGGACACAGCTTTAAGATCTCCAAGTAGACATTCTTAGAATAAAACCCTTGATATAGAAGAATGATAGTCATATGGTCAATAAAAATGACAGTTGATGAATCCAGGAGTGATTCTGTGGTTGTGTATCGGGAGCAGATGAGCGAATGGACACCAGGTCTAGTGGATACCAATCAGATACAAGAAGATAAAAGTCTACCTAGTATAAGCAGAGAGAACTAAGAAAATGGTGTGTTAAAATTTTTCTTATTCTATTTATATGACCTATCATTGATAAATAGAGCCTTCCTTCAAAACAAAGACTACTATCTGTATATAATAAATATTATAGAAATCCATAAGAGAAACTAAAATTACTTGTTGGCAATAGTAACTCAACAAATCAAATGCATATGATTAGGGGATAATCAAGTATTTTCCCAAGTCATCTTGAAGCTACAACTGGACAATCCAGGGCCAAAAAATGCATTCATCCAAAGGCAAAAGTATGAGTCTGGGGGGCTTGTTTGGGTATTGTGAAAATTAATGTTTCTAAACTGCCACCGATGAAAGGAAGATAAAATGTGCTTATTTTCATCCTAAATATGGACAAATGTTTTCTTTTAAATAAGTTTTTTTTTAAAACAAAGATAACTGTACATGGCAAAAACCATTTAGGAGATATATAACTGTTTGAAGCTTGGAAAACATTTACACTATGGTAAATAAAACCAGGCAGTGGCATCAGAAATTGACCTTAAATTTACTGCCAAACAACTTTTCTCTCAGACTGAACATAGGTGTCTGAGCTGGAAACAGGGTTCCCACCCAGTTATGTGGAAACCCATGAATTGTCTGTCTCCACCTATTTCATACCCAGTCTCAGCACCTTTGAGAATGCAGGACATAAGAGAGAAGGCTTGTGTGGAGTCATACTGCTCTGATGCTGTATGGCTTGTTCCTAATGTCAAAGGGTTCCATAGTCAAAGTACTCTGGAAATCATCTCATCGTAAGTGTGAACTCTCATGGGTGAGAATGCTCAACATGCTAGAAGGAGACTAAATTTCTAGTCCACAAACTGCTTTTCAGGAAGGCCCACAAGGGTTACTCTCACCTTGGACTCATTGATGTGGTGGATGTAGGAGGTCCCCACCAACTGAAGGGGGCTTGAGAGGCAGGCACCCCCTGACTTTCTGAATCACTAGTCTCCTGATGGTGATCAGAGCACCAAGAAGGGACTAATTTAAAAACCAAACAATGTGGTAATTGCCCCTGGTCACCAGGTTGCCTTGCTTTTGGAAGGCTGCTGTTTTCCATTAGAGGGGCCTGGATCTGATGAGGACTAACAAAGTGTAACGAATGATCAAAGTGACAGTTACAACAACGCGAGTGCCCAGTGATTGATCTGGATGACATAATAATGATCACCAATGAGATGAGGCGGGTGGTGGTCCCCTCCAGGTAAAGATGGGGGTGGGCCCCCAGCAGGTCAAAACTTTTCTCTGTTTAGGGAAAGGAAGGTCATAGGGTGGAAGTAGAGGCACGTGGAGAGGAAAGAACGAAAAACTCATACTGGAAGCTTTGGGATGAGAAGAAAATGGGTCAGCCATGGCCAGAGATGAAATCCTCGTTCAGGCACAGAGACAAAATTGTCAGCCTGGGAATGTCACTAACCCGACCACTGAGGTACTTAATTTGCAAGAACATTCATAGTGAATAAAATACCACTTTCTATAGAAGGCATAATTTTTATAGCACTCATCCTACAGTTCATATTGCTAGTTATGTTTTCTAAATATCCAAAATTTCTAAATGTTGGGGCCGGAGCAATAGCATAGTGGGTAGGGTGCTTTCCCTGCAAATGGCCAACCAGAGTTTGATCCTAGGCATTCCATATGGTCCCCCAAGCACCGCCAAGAGTAATTCCTGAGTGCAGAGCCAGGAGTAACCCCTGAGCATTGCAAGGTATTACAATGCTCAACAAAAAAAGCAAAAAAATAAAATAAAATAAAATAAAAGCAAAAAAAGCAAAAAAGAAAATTTTCTAAATCTCTTCAAAACTCAATAGAAGGCCCCAGGACATGGCTCAGTGGTAGAGCAGCGCCTTATTTCATGAGCCTTTGATTTTTATGCCTGACACTGCACCACATGGCTAAGTGCAATCCCTGCCCTTGCTGTTATGTTACCATGCCACAATAAGTGTGTGAATCTTTGTGCTTTGACCAAAATACAACTAAATTTATGTGACCACTGCAATAGTGTGATCTCCAGCACAAAAATACCAACAACAAGAAAAAGGAAGGGAAGGGAGGAGGAAAATAACAGAAATATTTAAAGACAATACAAGAAAGTAGAACTTTGAAGGTTTATTTGAACACACATGGTCAGAGCAGCACTTTTCTCTGGTTTTGGGCTCCCACCCAGGGCTTACTCCTGGCTCTGA
Organism: Cryptotis parvus; assembly: GCA_021461705.1. Classification (NCBI taxonomy): domain Eukaryota; kingdom Metazoa; phylum Chordata; class Mammalia; order Eulipotyphla; family Soricidae; genus Cryptotis; species Cryptotis parvus. Next base: position 15,976 of record JAJIBD010002661.1, read on the forward strand.
ACTCAGAAACTACTTCTGGTGGGATCAAGGGACCATGTGTGGTACTGGGCCTTATTCTGGGTTGGCTGCATATAAGACAAATGTTTTCATAGTTCCCCATGGTACTATCTCTCCAGCCCGTTAGAGGAATTATTTCAAATAGCCGGATGAGGTATACATAAACAATGGAAACGTATTTGCCTTTAGAAAGGAAACAAAATATATCAGGGAGATGCACCGGGGCCACAGTACTTGACTTTCATGAAGTCAAGCCAGGTTCTATCCCTCCACAGCATACGGATAGTCTCTCAAATACTCCAGGAGTCATTCTTGAGCACAAAACCGAAGTAAGTTCTGAGAACAGCCTGCTGTGGGCAATCCCCCACCACCATATACTGTAAGATTTCACTGTATGAGCTACTTAGGAACATAATTACAGAAACAGAAAGTGGAACAGTGGTTACAGGAAACCAGAGTGGAGGTGTGGGCAAGGAGAAATAGAAAATGACTACTAAATGAATATAATATATATCATTATATATATTATATATAATATAATTTCAGTTTAGCAAGATGAAAAATTTTGGAGACATTATATTAGAATAAGAATATACTAGTACTATTAAACTATAAACTTAAAAGTTTCTTTTTGTATGCCTCACACACACACATTGAGCCTGGTATTTATTGTCATTTGGAAACAAATATGTTTAATAATACTTTATATTTCCCAATTTATTAACATAGTCTTTGTTTTTAGTTTTCTGCTTTGGTTGGGATGACTCCTGGTGGACTCAGGGCTACGTCCAAATTAGTGACTGGGTAACTATGCAGTTCCAGTTATCAAATCCGTCCATTGACCCTGTGAGGCATGGACTCAGTGAATTCGGTCATCTCTGATTCCTGTTTCTTATCTTTAGTAATATGAGTTGAACCTAGCTCTTTACTCTGTTGAAAACCAAAATATTGTACAGGGTAGTGGGTGGGCAATAGTTTTTGTCCCTAGGCTAATGGTCCCAGATGATGAAAATCTATAGTTCTTAAATCTGTGTTGCACGTATTCATATTATTTTTGTCGAAATCTCTTTTTTTCCCCTACTCTGGGTAAGTTTCTTGCTGCCTTCAAATGAAATGAGGAAATATTAAGGAAATGAGAAAATTTTTCAGAGACTAATTCTACTTTTACATAAAATAAAAATTAAAAGATGCATCACAAATGATCAAAGGTGCTGTGCTTTATCTGAGCAATGTACTTAGTCTTGAGTACTCTGCTTTTTTACTTTTGGACTCCTGCTATGCTTATTTTGCTGCTTTTCCTGCTCCTTCCTATGAAGAACAGCATAAACAGTTTTCCAGTTCAGTTGTGGATGGTGAGGAAATGATTTTTTTTTTTATCAAACTGAACTGGGAATGATAGGCACAAATATTACCAGCTCTAGCTTCATCTCTGTTCACAGTTAAGAAACTGATTGAACACAATCCATTTTCAGTGAAAAGACTGACCTTATGTTCTTCTTCAACATTGAGTAAATGTGTTTAAGAGTCCTAATCTTTGAAGCATAATAAAGGAATAACAAATGGACAAAAGAAATAGTCTCAAGAACTAGTCTACAGAACAGAGCACACTATGGCAGTGTGATGTGGGGGGTTAGGGGAAACAGGTACTCTGTGTGTTGTTGGGGGGCATAGTGTTGAACTGTTATAAGCATGAAACCATATACTTCATTTGTATTATTCTCAGTGACTAAAATCTTTCAAACAAAGAGTGTTAGTATTTAATATTACTTTTGTTCTTGCTAAATACTTTATTCTATGAAATATTGTTTTAGTTATTTATCATTTAGCCTGACAGGAATCAAATCCAGGGCTTCACACTTGCAAAGCTAGAGCTCTACCACTGAGCATCCAAAGCCCAGAAATTTGTCTGTTTGTTTGAATGACGTATTCTCAGAAAGAAATCTCTGTGATATTCAGTGACAAAAATGAGAAATAACTTTTCATTCCTACCTCAATCTTACTGGTGAACCTGCAAGCAGAGGTTCTCTGTGGAAGTTTATCTTTTTTTTAATTTATTCAAAAACCCAGATGAAACATGACCTTCTATCAAGTGACCCTTGGGACTTTAGGCCTCTCACAAACCACTTTTATCACCTGCTCCGGCTCCCTAACTGTCTTGCTCATTTCCCTGTGGAGGCTGAGACACAGGAAAGGGAACAGGGGAAAAGGGAAAAGGAAAAGAAAAGAACAGCTGTATCCTAACAGACACGGATGTTAGTCCCGGCTCTCCTCCTCACTTATGAGGTCACCGACAGCCCACGTTCCTTGCTGGAGGGCAGTCTGCAGCCACCCATGGCTAGGGACAAAGGCAGGGGAAGACCACATGTGAATCCTCACCCCAGCTCACTAGTTCTGCCTTATCTCCACCTCTCCATGCCCTCATTACCCCAACTTTGAAATGGTAAGCCTGCCTGCTTAACATTTGTAGATATTTGGCCTGCAAAAAAATCTACAAAACCCTCACTGTGAGAACCTGCTGTAGAATGTGACGGCCTCCACAAATGTGAGACCCTTTGGCTCATGACCATTTGGCAGATGTGACTCCTGGAGCTATTGACACAATTGTCCTTTATGGTACTTGGCAATTTGGACTTTGCTGACAAACAGGACAAAGGTGGGAACATTTGCTTGACTTTCAGTTTTAAAATAAAGTTTAAAAGGTTTTTCACAAAATGTGCCAAATGTGCCTGTCGCTGGTTTCGCATCTCTTTTGCCCACACTGGCCTTTTTTTTTTTTTCTCTCTGAGCCCCTCTCTGGCTGCCCTGACCTCTCTCTGACCTCTCTTTCCATGTCAGCCTACTTTCAAAACAAACCAAGAAGGGGCTCAGCAATTTGTCTTTTTAATAATCCAGATGCAGTTTCAGGAGACTAGCACTTCTTGACAGAAGGGACCTATCACTGCAGGTGGTGCTGCTTGAATCTTTATGCCCAGCCTAGTCAAGGAACACAAATCTGGTGCCACACCTTAAACCAGGGTGAGGCCAGGCTTACCTGCAGTCCTCTGGTCTCTAAGTGGACTCTGATGTCAGTTTGCGCATTCTCTTGAAAGGCTTTTCATTGTCCCACTATTTTCCTAAAGGGTCTTGGAAAATCATTAGCAGTGACCAAATATTTTCCAGAACTCACAGATGTTTCTTCCTGGTGATTTTAAACTTTTCTGAGCTACTCAATTCTATCAGTGGCCACCCTTTGAGGCTCCAAGATTGTTAAACTGAATTTGTTTAGTACTTTAACTGTTTAAATAGTTAACAGTATAACTAAAACTCCAAACTCCCCCTACACACACATACACACACACACACACACACGCACACATATGCATACATGCCTAAACTTGTCAGATCAAAATGGAAAAATACCTCTAATTGTTTCCAGACAATAACGACACTCTCCCTCTGGGTGAGAATAAGTATGACTTAATTTTTCACAAAGGATCTAGGGAAGACCCATGACATGTTCCTGTGATCTGGATTTCCTTTTATAATGAAATCCGCTGAAAAATAAACTCTAGATTCAATATTGAACCAGGCATCTTTGCTTCCCCTAGACCATTCCAAAATAACTCTTGTTTTGTTTTAGACATTTTTTATACATTAGTAGATTTTATTCTTGTATTGCTATGTCAAAAAGTCAATAGTTCATGGAGTGAAAACTGTTCATTGAAATAGGACAAATACAGATTCTTTGCCATCCATTAAAAATCATTGTGGCATTCTGTTTCTATTTCAGAATCTGTGGTAGAGGATCTGGTCATTGATGGTGGTGGAGTACAGTAACTTTGTATATCAATAACATAAACTTTAACACTATTGAAACCATGTGATATAAACTATAGTAATAATTTTTAAAATGTTCTATGTACGGAATTTCATCACAAAGAGATTCACTTATTTGTGTATTTAAGATTGTGAAATAAGATTCACTTACTTGTGTGCAGTTATTAGGACTTGGTAAATTTAAAACCAAAACAAATTAGAGGTTAACATGTGTATCTTTCTGCCTGTATTCAATGCTAAATCTAGGCTGGTATTATCACTTTTGACAATTATTAGCACACTGTTCTCTTCTCCGTCTTAACTAAACTCTGACTCCACACATTTGTGGTAGATTCCACCTTTGACAAGACATCCAGATCCATGTTTTGCCTGACTTGAATATTGTTTTCATACTATATATATATACATATATGTATGTATGCATATATGCACACATATATATGCGTGTATACATATATACATTTATTTATATCATGCACATAAATACAGTCATTCTATATCTGTCTTTTTTCCTTCTGGCTAATTTCACTCAACATGATCCTCTCCATGTCCATTCATTTATAGGCAAAATTTATAACTTCATTTTTCCTAAGAATACATAGTATCCCATTGTGTAGATGTACCAAAGTTTCTTTTTTCCAGTCATCAGTTCTCAGGTACTCTGTTTTATTCCAGATTCTGGCTATTATGAATAGTGCTGCTATGAAAAAAAGTGCAGATGGTGTTTCTGCTAGGTGTTTTTTGCTTCCCAGGGTATATTCCTAGGAGTGGTATGACTGGGTCAAATGGGAGCTCAATGTCTAGTCTATGGAGGAATGTCCATATTGTTTTCCAAAAAGGTTGGATCAGTTGACATTCCCACCAACAATAGATGAGATCCCCTTTTCCCTTCATCCACGCCAGCACTTGTTGTTCTTGCTCTTTTGGTTATTTGCCAGTCTCTGTGGTGTGAAATGATATATTATTGTTGTTTTGATTTGCATGTCTCTAACGATTAGTGATGATGAGCAATTTTTCATATGCCTTTTGGCCATTTGCATTTCTTCCTTGTCGATGTGTCTGTTCATTTCTTCTCCCCATTTTTGATGGGGTTGGCTGTTTTCTTCTTGTAAAGTTCTACCAGTGCCTGATATATTCTGGATATTACCACCTTATCTGATGGGTATTGGGTAAATATTCTTTCTCATTCTGTGGACTGTCTTTGTATCTTGGTCACTGTTTCTTTGGAGGTGAAGAAACGTTTTAAATTCATGTAGTCCCATATGTTTATCTTTGCTTCTAGATGCTTTGTTAGTGGTGTTTCATCTTATGAAGATGCCTTCAGCTTCAATTTTGTGGAGGGTTTTTCCGATATTTTCATTGATGTACTTAATAGATTCAGGTCTGATATTGAGATATTTAATCCATTTTGATCTGATTTTTGTGCATGGTGTTATACAGAGGTCCAAATTCATTTTTTACATGTTGCTGCCTAGTTTTCCCAGCACCACTTGTTGAAGAGAATTTCCGTGCACCATTTCGTACTGTTTGCTCCTTTATCAAAGATTAAATGATCATGTATTTGAGGCTGGGTGTCAGGATATTCAACTCTATTCCATAGGTCCACAGGTCTGGTTTTTTTTTTTTTTTTTTTTTTTTGCTTTTTGGGTCGCACCCGGCTATGCTCAGGTTGAGGGAGAAGAAGAAGAAAGAGGAGGAGGAGGCTGAGTAGAAGGAGGAGGAGGAGAAGAAGGAGGAGGGAGAAGGAGGAGGAGAAGAAGAAGAATAATAATAAGATGATGAATATGAAGAAGAAGAAGGAGAAAGAGAAGGAGAAAGAGGAGAAGAGGAAGAAGGAGGAGGAGGAGATGAAGAAGAAGAAGAAAAAGAAGAAGAAAGAGAAGGAGGAGGAGAAGGAGGAGAAGGAGAAGGAGAAAGAGAAGGATAGAAGAGATAGAAGAAGGAGGGGAAGAAGAAGAAGAAGAAGAAGAAGAAGAAGAAGAAGAAGAAGAAGTAGAAGAAGAAAAGAGAGAAGGAGAAGAAGAAGAGGAGAAGGAGGAGAGGAGGAGGAGGGAGGGAGGGAGGAGGAGGAGAAGAAGAAGAAGAAGAAGAAGAAGAAAGAAGAAGAAGAAGAAGAAGAAGAAGAAGAAGAAGAAGAAGAAGAAGAAGAAGAAGAAGGAAGAAAAAGAAGACGGTGACAAAGGAGGAGAAGGAGAAGAGTGACTACTATAGAGGTAGACTGGGGGAGGGAGAGAGAACCTGGAGACATTGGTGTGGGATATGTGCACTCGTGAAGCAATGGGTGCTGGAACATCATCATTGAAACCCAATTATGAGTGTCTTTGTAAATTTCTATCTTAGGGTGTTATAATAAAGCAAAACAAAAAATTCTAAACTCTGCCAGAATAAGATTCTGGATTAGAATTTGAAGAAGAGAATTCTGGGAAATGAGAGGAAGAAGGTAGAAAACTAGAATCAGGTATACATTTATTTACACAGTGTTTTATGTCTACAACTTTCAGGAGCTCATATCATATAACTTTCCTAACATTCCAGTAAATAAGTGTTACTGAGTCCATTTAGAAAATAAGGAAACTGGAAAGATGAGACTGAGAAATTAAAAAGGCCCAGTAAATTGCTCAAGACCACACAGAGTACATGCTTTAAGTTTGGTAATATTTCTATGTCAATACATGCAGATCCAACTTCAAATATTTTTCTTTCAACCAACACACTTTGCTTGAATTTGCAAGCAAATATTGTGTGTGCATTAATACAAGTCAAGTATTAAGCTGGAGAAGGTTAATCTGGGTTCTGCCCCATCAATTCACCTGACAGACTCCCAGGAACACAACAATAATTTAGGAAGCAGCCCCACACTAATGACCATCAGTTCTTGAAAACAAGAAAAGTCTAGAACTCTTAGGTGGAAGTGGCCCCTTCAGGGGAAGCATGCACAGCTGATTCCCGTTTTGCCTCCTAAAGGAACATCGGGCTGAGTGCAGTGAGTGCAGTGAGTGGTTCAGTGGAGAAGGGAAATTGATGTCAGCTCCCAAGACCAGGAATCCACAAATATTGGATTTTTGTGTTTTATTTGGAGTTACTTGATGGAAGAAGAACTCATTTGTTTTTGAAGCTGTATTTTAAGCAGTGGGTCTCCAAATGGTTTCCTAGTGCCTGGGCTCATCTCTGATGAGATTTTCACTGGCTTACAATAAAAACTTAAATATAGCTTTATCTAGCCTTTTTTAGACAACATGCTTATTTTCTTTAATTTTATCTTTTAAGAATATGATTGGCCTTATATAGTTTATGAAGTAATGGCAAGTCTACATGAAAATTAGCTTGCAAAAATGCAAGCTACAGACAAATCTCTATACATATGTCAGTATATCTTGCCAGCATACTCTCCAGAAGAAGCATTAAAAGGAATGGGAAATGTGAGATAAACCAATGTAGAGGTAAACCAATGAACTAAACCAATGTAGTCACATTATGAAATTATGTATAAAGGGTTTTTAATAAGGAAAAAGCATCAATATTAAGAAAAAATAAAGAGAATCAGTATACCACTGATTTTTCACCATCTGTATAAACAAACTATCCAAATTATTTATTTCTTCATAGACTACTACATTCATGTAAATGTATAGAGAAATATCATAAAGAAACTACTAAAGAAAATATAGCAAGTGGATAACAGTATCACTCTCGTTTAAAAAAAAATACTATATGGGGGCTGGATCGATAGCCCAGTGGGTAGGGCATTTGCCTTGCACGCAGCCAGCCCATGCCGGTCCGAGTTCAATCTCCGGCACCCCATATGCTCCCCCAAGCACCACCAGGAGTAATTCCTGCATGCAGAGCCAGGAGAAACCCCTGAGCATAGCGGGTGTGAACCAAAAAGCAAAAAAAAAAAAAATGCTATATGGATGTCACCAGAAACTTTTTGCTTTACCTCTATTTCTTGACACACTTTTTTTTTTTAAATTGCTCCTAGAATTGTATTTCCAGTACAGGAACATGCCACGAACTGCTTTAAAGCAGTCACATAGCAGAAAAGCCAAATAATATCCAGTAATGTTTGAAGTCGAATGCGGTCATACTACACCCGTAGTCCTTTCACCTCATGAGGCGAGGGGAAACTCTTATCTGAGTGCACTAGAGTTAACAACTGAGAACCTTCGTGTTCATTGCGCTAGTCCAAGTTTGTGGAATGATGCATGACCTGCAGCAAGGCGGCTGTTTTGACACAATTTTAATATGGAGAACATGTTTAACTGGCTTTCATGCAACTAGAAAATAAAAGTTTTAAGTTTTATATTTTGGAGTCAGTCTCTTTTTGGTTTTAGTTACACATATTTAATATTACCAGCTCATGAAAGTTAAAATCTAGTTATTACTGGACTAGTTAATGTAAGAATTTAATGAATATGCAAAGTATAAAAATCTATAATAATCATTGCCACATAAATGTGCATTTAAAATTTTTCATTTTAAGCAGCATGATTTATAATACTAATAGGCTTTCATGAATAAGTTTGCATCACCAAATCCTCCAAGTTCCTACTTCTCACCACTATTGTCTTAGTACTCCCAAATTTTCCCACACTCTTTTGCCCATTCCATGTACACACCAAGAATGGTAAGCTTAGTTCTGTAAGCCAGTTCTCACACTCATGCACTCTGAGAGGGCAGCATAATAAGAGCTGGTGATGCTGTCACTAGTCAAGCACATGCCTTATACTTTTTGGAGCTTTGACACAACTAAAATAAAATCTAAAAAATGTACAACTATATAAGAAGAAAACAGCGAACCCCATTAAAAATGGGGAGAAGAGATGAACAGAAACATCGACAAGTAAGAAATTCAAATGGCAAAAAGACATATGAAGAATGCTGATCATCACTAATCATCAGAGAGATGCAAATCAAAACAACAATGAGATATCACCTCACACCACAGAGACTGGCCCATATCCAAAAGGGTAAAAACAACAAGTGCTGGCATGGGGTGCGGGGAAAGGGGGACTCTCATACACTGTTGGTGGGAATGTCGACTTGTACAACCTTTCTGGAAAACAATATGGACATTCCTCCAAAGACTAGAAATTGAGCTCCCTTTTGACCCAGCCATACCACTCCTGGGAAATATACCCTGGGAAGCCAAAAACACACAGCGGAAACACAACCCACACTTTTATTTTCATAGCAGCACTATTCACAATAGCCAGAACCTGGAAACAACAGTATGCCTGAAAACTGATGACTGGATAAAGAAACTGTGGTACATCTACACAATGGAATACTATGAAGCTGTTAGGAAAAATGAGGTTATGAAATTTGCCTATAAATGGATGGACATGGAAAGGATCATGTTGAGTGAAATTAGTCAGAAGAAAAGAGAGAGATATAGAGTGACTGCATTATTTGCATGATATATATATACATATTATGATACCAAAATCCAATGTCAGGTGAAATGTGGATCAGGTCTTACAAAAAGTAGAAATTACCACAAATGTGTGGGAATCAGAGGTTAGGTAAGACAGAGAAGGGAACATATACGAATAAATGTTGAAAGGACTAATACCAACCTAGAACTGAGCATTAAATACAGACAAAAAATACACATGATGGTCTCTAAGTGTATGTATTGCAATCCACAATATGTAAAAGAAGGAAATGAAAGGGAGATAGAAAAGAGATAAAGAACCTGCCATGGAGGCAGGCAATGGGAGGGGGAGGGAATTGGGGACATTGGTGGTGGGAAATGGGCACTGGTGGAGGGCGAGGTGCTGGAACACTATGTGACCGAAACCTCCAAACACAAACACCGTTGTAATTGTATATCTCACGGTGGTATAATAAAATATTTTTAAAAATCTCAAAAAATGGACTCAGAAAGATAACTCAAGGGATTGGGTACATGCTTTGCATGCTGAAAGACCAGGTTTGATCTTTAGTTCTTCTTGGTCTTCTGAGCACCTCTAGGCACAATCTTTTAGCACTGAGCAGGAAGTAGCCCAGGGTTACACAGGGTTTGGTTGAAAAACAAGACCAAAAAAAGACAAATTAAAAGGACCATGTAACAATGGAATACTATGCAGCTGTTAGGAAAAATGAAGTTATGAAATTTGCCTATAAATGGATGGACATGGAAAGGATCATGTTGAGTGAAATTAGTCAGAAGGAAAGAGAGAGACATAGAAAGACTGCACTTATTTGCGTGACATAAATATATCAGGTGGTCTTACCAAAGTGGAAATTATCGCAAAGGTGAGGGAGTCAGAGGTTAGGTAAGACAGAGAAGGGAACATGTGTGAATAAATGTCAAAAGGGCTGATACCGACATAGAACTGAGCATTAAATACAGGCAAAAAAATGCACATGATGGCTTCCAAGTGTATGTAGTGCAGCCCACAATGTGTAGGAGAAGGAATGGAGAGGGAGAAAGAAAAGAGATAAAGAACCTGCCATTTAGTATCCAGGATATATCAGGCACTGGTAGAACTTTACAAGAAGAAAACAAACAACCCCATCAAAAAATGGGGAGAAGAAATGAACAGAAACTTCAACAAGGAAGAAATTCGAATGGCCAAAAAACATATGAAAAATGCTCATCATCACTAATCATCAGAGAGATGCAAATCAAAACAACAATAAGATATCACTTTACACCACAGAGACTGGCACATATTCAAAAGAGCAAGAACAACAAGTGCTGGCGTGGATGTGGGGGAAAAGGGGACACTCATCCATTGTAGGTGGGAATGCCGGCTGGTACAGCCTTTCTGGAAAACAATGTGGACATTCCTCCAAAGAATAGAAATTGAACTCCCATTTGACCCAGCCATACCACTCCTGGGAATCTACTCTGGGAAACCAAAAATACGCAGCGGAAACACCATCCCTACTTTTATGTTCATAGCAGCATTATTCACAATAGCCAGAATCTGGAAGCAACCAAAAGTGCCTGAAAATCGATGACTGGATAAAGAAGCTTTGGTACATCTACACAATGGAATACTATGCAGCTGTTAGGAAAAATGAAGTTATAAAATTTGCCTATAAATGGATGGACATGGAGAAGATTATGTTGAGCAAAATTAGCCAGAAGGAGAGAGATACATAATGACTGCATTTATTTGCATAACATAAATATATATGTACATATTAGGATACCAATATCCAAAGTCAAGTGAAACATATATCAGGAGGTCCTGTCAAAGGTGGAAATTATCACAAATGTGTGGGAGTCAGAGGCTAGGTAAGACAGAAAATGGAACAATGTGCTAACAATTGTCGAGGGTACTAATGCCAACCTAGAACTGAGCATTAAATAGAGGCAAAAAGTTACACATGACAACCCTTTAGTGTATGTTCTGTAATCCATAGTCTGGAAGGGAAGGAAAAGAGAAAGAGAAAGGGAAAGAAATAAAGAACCTTCCATGGAGGAGGGATGGGGGAGGGGGGGGGAACCCGGGACGTTGGTGGTGGGAGATGGGCACTGGTGGAGGGATGGGTGCTGGAACACTGTATGACCAAAACCCAAATATGGACTTTTTAATTGTATATCTTTGTAATTTTAAAAATAAAAAATAAAAAAGAACCTGCCATTTAGGCAGGCTATGGGAGGGGGAGGGAATTGGGGACATTGGTGGTGGGAAATCGGCACTGGTGGAGAACGGGTGCTGGAACACTATGTGACCGAAACCTCCAAACATGAACAATGTTGTAATTGTATATCTCACAGTGGTATAATAAAATGTTAAAAAAAAAGGACCGAGTAAAAAGTAATTAATATTTAAATGAAATATGGTAACGTCTGTTCACATAATTTAAATAAATTAAATTTTTAATTCTTTAGATCTCAAAACTGCAATATTTCATATATCATAATTTTCAAACTTGTTTCTATTACCACTGCCCCTTAAAGGTTCACCACTAAGACTACTATTCACATTTTACACTGAGGAAAGCCACAATTTGTATTTCGACACTTGTTTTGAAAAGGATAACTATGCTTCTCCTTTACAGCAGTATATGCATTTAAATGTATAGGAACTTCCCCCTAAAGAATTTGGTGTACACTTAGCTTAATTTTCCCATTGTCATCCACTCTGTCCTCAGTCTTCCAAAGCAAATCCTTGCCATAAGTATCTACCACAAAAGAGGCAAGTACAATTTTCTGCTTTTGTCTCTTACATCATCATCAGTTCAGTACTCTGGGCTTGGAATCAACATCAAGGTAAGCCTTAGGGAGAGATCAAATTTGTGAAACTGGAAACTTTAGGCCAGTAGACGGCAGTTCTTTGGACATTCTATCCAAAAGCGCTGTGTTTTAGGGAGTGGGGCAGTGAACTAGGGGATCAGTGCCAGACACCAGTATGCCTCTGGAGTCATTCCAGACCCTGATGCAACCAACAGCCATGGTCTCTTGTAAAAGACAACATCTCTGCTGCTCAGTGAATATTCATCACAACCTTTTACCAGACCTGGACCTGAGTCCAAAATTTTTACACAGATGGGGCAATCATTTCCTTTCCTTGAAACTTTTGGTTTACAGATGATTTGGAAAATGCTTTTAGCCCCTTGTAACTCAAATTCAATGCCCTCCAAACTTTGCTATCTTGCCTTCCAGACATCAAATTCACACCCTTTTCTTTTTTATTAATAAGTGTGAGATATATCTTACTCGGGTCTCTGATGCCATACATTTCTTCAGAAAATCAACACACGCACACATTCTAAATCCTGAAGTAGAGCCCTCTCTAAGAGTTTTGCAAATTTATTTGGCACAATAAATATATCGATACTATTTTGTAAAAGTTAATGAAATCACTAAATGAGAAACAGTTTATGGAGGATTTAGCATAGGGCAAAACATAATTTCTCTATAAATATTAGCTACCATTACTACTGTCACATGAGGTCCTTGGTGATAAAATGACAGCGACAATATAATGGCATCAAAATGTGCATTTTGGGCGTTGAGAGATAACACAGTGGGTAGGATGCTTGTCTTCCTCATGTCCAACTTGATTTTAATCCCCAGAACCCCATGTGGTCTCCCAACCCTATCCAGGAGATGATCCCTGAGCACAGAGTCAGGATTAAGCCCCAAGAACCACTGGGGATGATGAAAATAATGGGGGGAAAACATATTTTAGTTCTCAAATTTTAAATCAGAAAATAAATGGAATTAATAGAGACTAAAATCTTTGTGTATTCCAGTGAAACAAAAATTACATTTCTATTAAAACTTTAAACTTAGTTAATTAAGCATATTAGTGGAATGTTTAGTATTAATCAATTGTAGATATTCAGGGGGTAATTTGTTTAGTTTTCTCTACTTTCACAACAACTTTTTGTCTCTTGTCAGGCTACAGTACAATTTCGGTCCTTGTTTTAAAATTCATCAGTTGAGTAGCCAGTAGCTATCTATCATATAATATTTCCTCTCTAACTCTGGACAAGGAGTCTTCTGATGCTCATTCTTAATACCCAGAGATACTTTGTACTCGCACACACAGAATCATGATTATGTATTTGCCACAGGCCATCTCGATGAACTCTAGAGCTATGTCACGTCCTGTGCTTTTCCAAGTTAACTTCATATTCAATGGAAGATTCCAAATGCCATGTGAGTAGACAAGGGACTGATATTTCTAAGGCGGAAGTATCGCAAAGCAGCAATTCCAAATGATCTTTCATTTCTAAGTTGTGACCTCCAGCTAAATACCAATCTTCAAACTCTTGCTAACTATACTGATATTTCCCTCAGCAGTAGTCAAAGGTTCAATTGAGTCAGATCAATACTTTGCTACATTAATGTCTTCCTGTACCTGATCTTATACCAGCATGCTGTGGAGAGGAAGTCACTTAAATATTTGATAAGAGAATAAGCAATCTCTAGGTAAATTTGCAATTGCATCCTAAAAACCTTTTACGTATTTTCAAGGTGTTTTTATTAAGTAAATATAATAACTGATAGCAACAATAATATTACCCAAAAAATCAGTGGATAGTGTTTTGTATGAAATTATAAAAGCCTCAGCTGCATTACTCAATGGCTGCCTATTTAAAATAGAAACAATAACTGAAAAAGGAGGAAAGGCTCCGAGGATGTGTACCTTTCTTTATTTTTTTTCTTGTTTTAAATATTTTATTATATTACCATGAGATATGCAATTACAAAGATGTTCATGTTCGGGTTTCGGTCATACAGTGTTCCAGCACCCATTCCCCCATCAGTGCCCATTTCCTACCACCAATAACCCCAGTTCCTCCCACCTCCCTAACCTGCCTCAATGGCAGGTTCTTTTATCTGTTCTGCCTCTCTCTTCTCTTAGATGTGTACCTGTTTTTAACTATAAGTACAAAATGCATTCTTTAGTCATTAAGTACTCTTTTTTTTTTTTGCTTTTTTGGGTCACTCTTGGTGGCGCTCAGGGGTTACTCCTGACTTTTCACTCAGGAATTACTCCTGGCAGTGCTTGGGGAATCATAGGATGCCGGGTATCAAACCCGGGTTGGCCACATGCAAGGCAACGCCCCTACTTGCTGTGCTATCGCCCCAGCCCCCATTAAGTACTTTTTTAAATATTGGCATTTATGCTAGAAAGATGCTGGAACATAATGATGTTGGTAAGCTTCTTAGAACTGAGACCAATTACACATGCATTTGGTTATTATAGGTGCAGCTTACTGTCGCAGAGAAAGAATGGAAAGAGAGGGGAAAGAAAGATAAAAGAAAAGAAGAAAACAGTGAAAGAGAAATGTCCATTTGCTCACCACAAACAGAAACTGCTTCTTCCCTGATCTGTGTCTAGGCTATGGGGTTAGCCAAGAAGCAGCTGCTTTGAGGAGCGTTAAGAGAATTTAAACCAGGGAACTAAGATGCCCACAAAAGGCTTTTACTGAAGGACAGGCGTAATATGGAAAGAAAGGGGGGAGAGGTGTGGGAAGGGCTCACGCTCCAACTCAGAACTCAATGTGTACAAAAATTTTTAATTTAATTCAGATATTCAGATCTTTATGAAGGCAGAAAAAATTTACTTAACATTTTGAATAACTGTTTAAATACATGTGGTATGTGGACCTCTGTTCTCTTGCCTCATACCCAAACACCTTAAAGGCCTGACACTGGCATCTTAATATATCACTTGTAATTGTAATGTCCTTTCCTGTATCACTGTCACTATCACTGTCTTCCCGTTCATCGTCAATTTGCTCAAGCGGGCACCAGTAACATCTCCATATGTCCTGTCTCATGCTAGTGGAGCCCAAGGGCACCTGCTTGCTCCAGGAACATAAAGAGCCTCAAACCATTCCATCAGGTCATGGGAATGAGGTCTATAATTGTTACTGGTATCTGGCATATCAAATACACGGGTAGCTTGCCTTTCCTGTATGAGGTAATAAAATTCCAATCACACCATTTCTTAAATAACAATCAAAGCAAAGAAAAATACTCAATAGAACTGTGCATACATCACACGTATGAGACCCTGGATTCTCTCCTTGGCACCCTCTCCTTCCCCAAATATAATAGCAACAACAAAACCAAAATTAAATCACTGACATTTCAATGAAACATCCAAATCACATAGATGCTAATAATGTTGATTTTTTCTTTTCTAGGCAGGAAGAACTCTGGACAGGGCTTAAGAAAATCAAGGATGAACAAAGAGTTCATCATAGAAGAGGAAGGAACTTTTTGATCTTTCGAGTAACTGATGAGTACAAAAGTCAGCTTGTGTTTTTTGATTTTTACTTGTTACTTATGAGGTCACACCTGACCTACTCCTTATTCTGTGCTCAGGGATAGTTCCTGTTGGGGCTCAAGAGACTATATGTGGTGCTGGGGTTAAATCCAGGTTGGCTGCATTCAAGGCAAGCACTGTACACACTATACTCTTTCTCCAGTCCCAGTTTCCAGCAGTACAAAAGTCTGAAAGGAACCTTGTAGTTTTAAAATTACCTTATGTGGGCAGAGAGGTACAAGAGAAGAGGCAAAGAAGCATAGAGGTACCAAAATCCTTAAAAGTAGTCAAACTCTAGGGAGTAAATCATCATGAGACATTATTTAAGCAATGATGTCTTTGGGTTTAATAATAATACTTTATGTTTTAATTTATTCCAGAGGTCAAATACTAGGCTCTAAGGCCTGATGTAAAACTGAGATATTGGTTTATTATTCATTCGTTCATTCATTCATTCATTCGTTTGTTTATTTGGTTGTTTGTTTATTCATTCATTCATTAATTTATCTGTCTATTTATTTTGCTTTTTTGGGTCACACTCTGAGACTGGCTCAGGGGTTACTCCTGGCTCTATACTCAGAAACCACTCCCTGGCAGTACTCATGGATGTCAGGGATCGAACCCAGGTTGGCCACGTGCAAGGCAAGCGCTCTACCCTCTGTGGCTATCGCTCCAGACTGACTTATTTTTCTATTTTGCCAATACTAAAGGTACATAAGTAAGTTCACACTTTGGAGCAATATCCACTTATTTATTCTGGAGGACTCTTAGAGCAGCCAGAGGAATTGAGCATATCAAGAGAAACTATAGAAGAAAGATTTATACTGTTTCTAATTTATACTCTTTCTTGTCCAATCAGTTTGGAGACCTTAGAGAACAAAGTATAAAACAAAGATGGTTTACAAGGCACAAGAAATAATAATGCTATTTAAAATAAAGCAATCAACTTTTTAATTATAATGGTTTTTCTTTAGAAACTTCTAAACAAAAATTGAGTTTACTGAGATCAGAAATGACATAAACTTTTCAAAGATTCACCAAAATGAATGATATAAATTTTAATTACTTTCCTTAAGCAACTCACTTTTTTCTCACAAAATAGCAGAACAAAACCTATAGATATCATTCCAGAAAGTTTCGTTGTTGGCAAATGATGAGATCATAGAGGATAATCAAGAAAAGTCTCATTTTTATCAAATTAATGTCTGGGGAGAGCACAGATTTAAATTGGATATCAGCTATGTCATTTCCATATGTCACAACTTTTGCTTATACTCTCTTGCTTAAAGACCTTAGCTACTTCTAAATATCAAATATTTGATGTTCATTATGCTTTGCAGTTGGTTAAATTGTCTGATCTGAGCAATCTGAGCAGGCTTTCTTCTATAATTTTATTTTCATCTTTCTTCATTATCCTCATTCACCACTTTTTAAATATCCCTTTACTCTTCCTGTTTTTTTAAAAAATATTTTATTATACCACCTTTAGATATAAAATTACAAGATTTTCATGTTTGAATTTTGGTTCTACAGTGTTTCAACACTCATCCCTCCACCCCTGTCCATCTCTCATCACCAATGTTCCCACCTCCCTCCCCCTTCCCCCAGCCTGACTCCATGACAGTTTCTTCATCTCCTTTCTTTCTCTCTCTCTCTTCTTCTTGCTTCCCTTTCTTACACTTTGTAGTTTGTAATATATTCTAGAACAAGATTGGTTCCACTAGTTTGATGTACCGGGTCTAGACCATGAAAATGGCGGCTATTGTGGTGAGCAAGTCTCATTCTGCTGCTTGTGAGGCCCTACAGAGGTGATGGGGCCACTCCCAAAACCCATCTTGCCTCCTGGGAGCCTCAGCTGAGCTAGGAAAGAGCCGGATGGAAGCTCTCTCGTGTGTCTGAATCTCTGAATCATGGCCGAGAGCCCCGAGGCAGTTCGTGGGCAGGGCCACCAGGCTTCCCGGACAGGTCAGAGAAGGGAAGGGGTACCCCAGCTCCATCTCCAGGAATGCCTAGTGACTTCCACCATTGAGAGCCGCCTACCTGGGCTTGAACTCGGCTGCTCTGAGCTGGTCTTGAGATCAGCATCTCTCTTGCATGGGTTCTGATGAGCTATGGGGTCCAGACCATGATAATGGTGGCTATTATGGTGAGCAAGTCTCATTCAGCTGCTTCCAAGGCCCTACAGAAGTGATGGGCCCCCTCCCAAAACCCTTGCCTCCCGGGAGCCTCATGGTCAGAAGAGCTAGGGGAGAGGTGGATGGCAGCTCTCCCTCATGCATCTGAGTCTCGCATCTTTCTCTCTATCTCTATTTCTGTCTCTTTATTTCTCTCTCTCTTCTCCTACAACTTGTGACTTGCCTTATGGTTTATGATGCAATTGTCTATGTATATATTCAGTAGTAAGTTCTAGTGTGACATTATAGTTCCTCATCCCCCATCAACCTCCCTAGTTTTTTTAAAACTACAGTGATTGTTATGGTATATAGATGTGAAAGATCCTGGGAAGGACCTGGTCTTAGCCTACTTTGTTATCTAAGCCTCTTGTGTGACTGCACACTGTCATAGCTGTGCGTCTGGTCTGCCCCTTGTTTGGTTCATCTGATTGTGGAGGCTTTGAGCCCTTAGCCACACCCACTGGCATGGAGAGGGAAGAGCCCAAATCCCTGCTCCAATTCTGGCCAGTGTGGCTTCCCCCCCACATGACTGCTTTACCCTAGGAGCTACATTGGTCTTGGCCAGGGACTAGCCGATTCCTCAGAGAATCCATGAGCTGCTCCATGTGGGCCAGGCAGTGCAGCTGTGAGTCTGTCTGTCCCTTGTCCAGTTCATCTCTATTGTTACTGTTGTTTGGCATATCGAATATTCCACAGGTAGCTCGCCAGGCTCTGCTATGGCTTTGGGTTCATCCCATGGAGTCCAGTCTTTTCCTATGTCAGACCATCCACCATCCAGGGCCCACAGGGCAGAGCTCTGGGGGTGTAGACAAGCCTATCTCCTGTCTGCCACCTGCCAACACAGCCGGTCACTGCAGCCACACCTGCAACACCTTGAGGGGCAGTCTTCTTCCTCTGTTTTCCTTCTCTTTTTACCTGTGTTTGTCCAGGGAAGTCTTTACCCTCTCTCTGATAATTCTAGTTCCCTACGGAACTGGAAATGATTTCTAATCCTACTCTCTGTCTCACCCATCTAGGATTCATCAAATTCCTATAGAATGCAATGTACCAAATGTGGAAAAACCCTCAATTGTGGACCAAATGAAAGAGCTAGGTAGAGAAATGAAGGAGAAGTAAAAAAAGAGGTTAACAGGAGGTAACAGGGTCAAGGGTCAGGGGCCTGATGATATATGTATATATCTGAACAAAGCACCCGGTACAACAGGTACACCCGGCAGAGCAGAAACCAACTTTCCCGTTGAACCCCCTGCATTCCATGGACCACGAGAACAACTTCCGACCCAAGTCCACCATCCCGATGGGGCCTCAGAGGAGCCCAGAGAAACCCCCCACACCTTGCTGGCAGCGATCTTCACAATCCACACTCTGCAGCTGGTAAGATCTCCACCCAGCATATTAATCCAGTCTCCAGCCCACAGATTAATCCAGTCTCCAGCCCAGCTTGTCAGAAACCCAGCCTACAAGGACCCACCTTGCAGAGACCCGCCCTTCAGAGGAGAGTATTTCAAGCCCAGGAATGCTTGAGCATAAGACACAGGTACACCCAGCAGAGCAGAAACCAGCTTTCCCCATTGCGTGCGCTGCCACCACGATTTACCTCCAAATTACCATAAATATTCTACCCACCCCTCTGAGAGAGCCCCAAAAAGTAATGAGAATATAGCACCCGCATGGCAGAGCCTGGCAAGCTGTCCGATGCATGTTCGATATGCCAAATCCAGTAACAAAAATGTTTATTATCCTGAGCCCGAAAAAGCCCTAAATACGGCAGCAGTAAGAAAGGCAAACAAACAGTGCCTGATAAAATTTCACGGCCATCCTAGGCTCCCAAAACGAAGAAGGACTAAAATGACTGTCTGTACTTTCAATGCACTTACGCTGGCCTCAGAAGCATATACTGAGGATCTGATGGTGCAAGCACAAAAGATCAAGTACGACATCATTGGTCTGACTGAGATGAGGAGGCGTCAGTCACATCATGCTGTATTTGACACCAGAGAAGAATTCTTCCTTGGAACATGCAACAAAAGAGGCATCTGTGGCGTTGGTGTCCTTATCAACACGAACATGGCTGTCAACATTAATTCATTTGAATGCCTAACAAACCAAATAGGACGATTACACTTGAGGAGATGTGGCCTACTGTCAGCAATTTCTATCTTCATTGTCTATGCACCAACATCCACATGCAAAGAAGATGAAATTGAGAAATTCTACATGGAATTGGAGGAGTTCTATAAAAAGATTACACCTTCTACAAGATCATAGTCGGTGATGTTAATGCCAAGATAGGACCGAGAAGATCGGCTGAAGAACTCCACATCAGGACCCATGGCCTAGAATGGAACGAACAGGGTGAGAGACTATCTGAGTTCATCATGTCCACCAAGACCATTCATGGGAACTCACAGTTCCAGAAAGCTGAAGTGAAACGTTGGACATGGGAATCTGGTGGACAGTTCCACAATGAAATTGACCACATCATCTTCAATCGACGGTTTAGTCTGACCGATGTTGCTCTCGTCCCTAAATTCCAAACAGGATCAGACCACTGTCTCCTTTGTGCAAAATTCTACTTCCCGCAATGGGGGAGAAAAGGCTGCAAAGTTTAAGAAAAGAACTCCCAGAACGACCACCAACTGGGAACTCTTTGGCACCATTGCAGCAACATGGGAAGATACCATCATTGACGACATCGATGAAGAATACAACCGACTGGTTCCAGCACCTCCATGATTGTGCGAAGAATGCCGAGAGAGAAAAAGACACAAAAGGACGCTTGTCTTCAGAAACTATTGAGCTCATTCACCAACGTGTCAAGGCGTGAGCCTCAGCAGACCAAATGCTGACGTCCAAGCTTGCTAAACGGTGCAGAGAAGTGATAAAAGAAGACCTCAAAGACAGAAGAGCAGAAATACTGTAAGATGCAGCAGAAGCCAGGAAAAGCATTCACACTGCCCTCCTGTCCTTCGCCAACTATAAGACCAAGATGACTGCCCTCCGACGCCCTGATGGATCTATCACATCTTCCAGAAAGGCAATGGAGAAGATTATCCAGGACTTCTACTCAAATCTCTTTGATAGCCACATCCACCTGCCCACATACCAAATTCCACAGGATGGATATGTCATTCCCAACGTTCTCCCTTCTGAAATCCGACATGCCTCTCACCGGGGTGAAGAAGGGAACAGCACCAGGCCCAGACAAAGTCAGACCCGAACACCTGAAGAATCTGCCGTCGGTACTCATCAATACACTAGCTCGGCACTTCACATGCTACTTGTCCCAATGCAAGGTGCCCTCCCAATGGAAAGCCAGCAGGACAGTTCTACTGTTCAAGAAGGGAGATATTCATCACATCGGCAACTATCGCCCCATCTGCCTATTGTCCGTCATCTACAAGCTGTTTACACGAGTCATCCTGAACAGGATTAGCAGAACACTAGATGGAGGACAACCATGTGAGGAAACAGGCTTCCGGAAAGGATTCAGCACAATCGACCATATCCACACAGTAACCAAGCTCATTGAGGTTTGTACGGAGTACAAGATGCCACTCTGTCTCACGTTCATTGATTTACAGAAAGCCTTTGATTCTGTGGAGACTGAAGCGGTCATTGAAGCCCTAGCCAAACAGGGCATTCAAACCCAATACATCAAGATCCTTCGTGAGCTGTATTACGGATTCACCACCAGGATCTCACCATTCTACAAAGAAGTGATCGTTGATGTCAAAAGAGGGGTTCGACAAGGTGATACCATTTCACCAAAACTCTTCAGCGCCACCCTCGAGAACATCATGTGACAATTATAATGGGAAGAAATGGGAGTGAAGATAGATGGTCGGCAACTACACCACCTCCGCTTCGCTGATGACATCGTTCTAATATCACCAAACATTAGCCAAGTGGCACAAATGCTGGCTGACTTTGACCGAGAATGTGGAAAGATAGGTCTACAGCTGAATCTGAAGAAAACTATGTTCATGAAAAATGAACTTGTTCCTGAGGCCCCATTCACTCTCAATGGAACAAACATCTCTGAATGCAGCAGTTATGTGTACCTAGGTCGAGAAGTCAACATGATGAACGACCTAAAACCTGAGCTGTGCAGGAGGAAGAGAGCGGCATGGAATGCCTTCAAAGGTATCAAAGAAATAGCTAAAAGGACAAAGAACCTCCGGCTCTGGGCACATCTCTTTGACTCCACCATTCTCCCTGCATTAACATACGCCTCAGAGCCCTGGGCCCTACGAAAGCAGGATGAGAATGCTATTCGGGTCTCCCAGAGAGGAATCGAAAGAGCTATGCTTGGAGTATCACATCTCACTCAAGTGAGTGAAGGAATCCGAGTTCTGACCTCCGTCGCTATTCCAGAATCAGGGACGCTGTCTCGTTTGCCAAGGCATCGAAAATCAGATGGGCTGGACATGTAATGCGATTTGGAGACAACGGCTGGACTAGAGCCATTACCGACTGGATCCCACGGGATGTCAAAAGATTAAGTCGCCGCCCACCTACAAGATGATCAGACTTCCTTGTCAAGACTCTGAAGGAACGGTTTGAGGCTCTTCATATTCCTGAATCAACCAGATGCCATTGGGCTACATTGGCACGTGATAGGGTCCTATGGAAATGTTACTGGCGCCCGCTCGAGCAAATCTATGAATAACGGATTCAAGTGATCAAGTGATCTGAACAAAGCACAAAGCATAGTATGCTTACAACACTGCAAAACATGTGACCCAAACCACATTAATTAAACTTAAAAAATATTCTTGTTAAGATGGCAGGCTGGCTTGATGGTTATGGGATCAGGAGGTTAATGGTGGAAGGAAGCTGACATTTGTGAAAGGACTGGTGGTGTAACCTTGTATGCCTGAAACTATTGCAGACACATTTGTAAATCATAGTGCCTAGAAAAATTAATTAAAAGAAAAACCCCCTCTTTGCTTTTACCTTAGACTCAGCCAATGCTGGTTCTATTTCTGCTACTACAAAGAGTAGCGATCCCTGAGCACAGAGTCAAGAGTAAATCCTAAACACCACATGTGGCCCCCAAAGCAAATATAAACAAAACAAAACTTTAAACCTTTCATAGGCCTGTTTGAAAATTTTCTTAGCATAACCCTTTCCAGGTACTTGAGTATGGAAAATGCAAACATAGAGAGATTCCTTGGAAGCCATTGTTGTTGCACTAGATTGGTGTAAATCTTTCTCAGAACTGAAAGTGCTTTCTATGATCTTCAAGAGCATTTATTATTTGCATCATTCTTCTTTTTTTATTCATATCAGGGGTATTATTTTTATTTATTTATTTATTTTTTTTTGCTTTTTTGGGGTCCACACCTGGCAATGCTCAGGGGGTTGCTCCTGGCTCTGCACTCAGGAATTACTCCTGGCAGTGCTCTGGGGACCATATGGGATGCCGGGGATTGAACCCCTGGCTGGCACAGGCGGCTGCGTGCAAGGCAAATGCCCTACCCGCTGGGCTATAGCTCTGGCCCCTTATTCTTCCTGACAAAAGGATTTCATTGTTAATTTTCATAAGGGCCTCAACCTTATCATCACATATCACATCCATTCTAGGACTTCAGAAGTGTCAAGAAGACTTAACTAGCTTTTTAGTTGTGTGTATGACATCAAAATATTTAGAAGAAACAATACTAAATAATTTTATTACTTCCCTAAATTTTAAAAGGCTCAATTTAGTCTATGAATTATACTTCCCAGTAGCCTTCCCCATGCTCCCTCAAAATGCACATTATTTCCTGTAATCCTAAACTAAAACTGTTTAGGAAGGATAATATAGATATGTTTTTATAGAATTCTATGTGGGGCAGGGGGAAATGACAGCTGTAGTGAACAAGTAGACACCCAGATGAGGCAGAACTAAGTCTCCTTTGCAAGGTTGGCTGTAGCAAAACCAAGAGCAAAGAAGAGGCCAGAATACAGCCTTCAGCAGCAGTGGTGTGGTGGGGGGGGGGGGGACAGGGAGGAGGACCTACATTGGAGTTTAATGGAGTTGCTCCTACCTTTCCCACTCAGGAAAGAGAGAATGTCCAAAAGCCCCACATTAGAGGGAGAAATTAGCTGCCTTAAGAAGCTGAGGATCATTTGAGAGCTAAACGTAGTTAAGGACTAAACTAGGGGGTCAGAGAATATGTTTCTATTTCTCATCTCAGAATGGTGATAGTATACACTACCTCCTCCTCCCAGCTTCACCAAGTTTTCACTGAGGGTAGGAATAACCTTGCATTTCTGAGGTTCTCAACTCAACCATTTTTATTCAAAGCAACTCAGTCCTTCTGCCTGATACAAACCAGTGTTTCAGAAGAAAAGTAATGGGTTCTTTGAAAACAACTCCCTCTTAAAATCATTCAGAGGGTTTTCATGCATGAAAGAATGTGGAGGAGAAAGAATGGAAGGAGAGAGAGGCGAGCCAGCACCACACCAGACACACTGCAAATGCTCACTCATCTAATCATCTAATGACTAGAGTCAATTATGAGTATGTATTTTGGTGATGAAAAATCAAGTCTTGAGCTTACATTGTTAATGTATTTTGTTTCTTTTTAATGTAAATATGCTTCCCGATTAATTTATTTTATTTTTTAAATATTTTATTATACCACCATGAGATATGCAATTACAAAGATGTTCATGTTTGCGATTTGGACATGCAGTGTCCCAGCACCCATCCCTCCACCAATGCCCATTTCCCACCACCAATGTACCTGATTCCATCCCCCATCCCCTAGACTGCCTCTAAGTTAGGTTCTTGTTCTCTCTCTCTTTTCTCTCTTCCTTTCTTACACATTGTTGATTGCAATACATTTAGAAGTTATAATGTGTATCTTTTTGCTTATATTCAATGCTCAGTTATAGGCTGGTATTAACACTTTTCGACAATTAATAGCACACTGTTCCCTTCTCTGTCTTACCTAATCTCTGACTCCCACACGTTTGTGGTAATTTCCAACTTTAGGAGATCACCCCAGCCAGCTCTCCACTTTCAAGCAGTCAAAGCCTGCGTGCCGTCTCTTCTTACTAGTCCCTTTAAGCCACCAGTATAAGGAACTCACCAGCCAACACTGACCTACCACACCTCCAACGGTCCCACCAACAACCTCAGAGTTAGCAACTGTTTGGCCCCAGTATCCTCTGCTTTCCTCTTCCCCTTTGTTGCAGGACACCTAAAAGCCTAGGCCTCTGCATCTGTCCTGGATTGCCTCCTGAGGTCACTTCATAGATAGGGGGATAGTCTGAATGTGGCAGTCTTATCTGACCATGTATTCTGTACTGGCTGGTATAAATATTCTCTCATGCTACCACAATCATAATGGGACTAGCTAGATCTTACCAGCATATTTGCCTGGCTGCATTGGATCTCTAAGTAATTAGACCAGAGAGAAATGCTGTTTGCCTCCAAGCAAGCAAGCATGGCTCCCTGATACCTCAAAGGCAACTAAAATACAAACTACCATGAAGTAGACGAGACTCTTGTGAAGGCTTGGAGAAATATTTAACTGGCATTAGTATTAGTCTTTGGTACAGAGACATGCCATCTCAGAAACCCCTTCTCTACACTATAAAGGCAATTCTAGGCAGATTTTGGCTCAGGACATTAGGTGAGGTGCTGGGAGAAATTACCTGAGGGCATTTGGCCCTTCCTGCCAGGGGAAGTTACATTTAGCTTATAGCTCCTCCCAGGTCTGCTAGGGGGCTTTGAATTAGCTCTGGGTCCTTGTAAACAGCCAGATTGTCTCCTGAAGTTGCTACATTTCTATAGAGCTATTTTCCTGTTTTCATCTCTAGATAGCCCAGCCCAAAGTGGGCAGGGCTGGGAAGTTTGGGTGGATTTCTAGCTAAAAAATAAGCTTCAAGAAGAAAGAAGCCCTTCTTTTTTTTTCTCCCTTTTTGCCATTTCGGCTTCCCTTGGCATTTGCCTCTCCGTCCTCTCCATCTCTGTTGGGCCTCAACACGTGGTGGCAGCCATCTTGGCCTACATGTGATTGGGGCCTAGCTGGGAACCCAGAATCTGGAGATTTTCCCTGCTCTTGGATTGTATACCTGAACCTGTGATAAGTAAATCCTTTTGAAACTGCATCAGATTCCTGAGTCTTCATCCATTACCCGCCGGCCGGAGGTAGAATGGAACTCGCTTCCCGGCACTGTTGGGGACCCCAGAAGTGTCCCCAACACCCCTTGATTCTGATTCGAAACAATCCTGCCTTTTAAGAAGGTCACTTGGATCTCTCTGTAAGAGAGTTGGGTGAAAACAAATAAGAACATAGCATTGCAGGAGTGAGGAAGCCAAAGTAGGTAGGACCTTGAGATATGCTTTGAAAGCTATGAATGGGGGAAGAAAGGGGAGAAAAGAAGAGGTGTTGGGACATTAGAAGTGCAAACAGACGACCTAATTTATTTGGAAATTCCACTCAGCTGTAAAATTTCTCCAAGACCAGACCTCTGGGGGCATGACTTCATAAGTATTACTCTGATGTTTCCAAAACTAGATCTTAGGAGGTTGTGGAGCATAAGTATGACCCGGCTCCAGATGGGTGTCATGCCAGGAACTCACAGCAGGAGTGTCCCCAAGATTCTGTCCCCCGCCCACTCCTGACATCACCCAAAAGTTGTTTGAGCCGTGATTTCAAAGCAGATATTTTCTTTTCCATTTCTTTGGGGAGCATTGGAACTGTGACAGGAATCTCTGTGGCAAAAAACAAAGAGAACAATAGGCTATAACATGAAAGTGTGCCCAGTTAAAGCTATTCTACGACACTGCCAGTTTCTTTGTATACTTACATTCTCCAGTTCTAGAGGGGATGTGGGAGAACAGATGGCCCAGCCCTTTCAACACACACTGTCCTTCTCAGGGAGCAAAAGCTGCCGTGGTGCGACAGGCACAGATGCTCACCCTGAAGACCAGACTCTGCTGCCTTGCACAGCTTTCACACAGGACACACAGCACTGCTAGGGTCTCTCTCCCTCAACATTCCTAATCTCAGGAGACAAGTGGCTAAACTACACTCAAGCTTCCAGCATGGGTTTATGACCAAGAAGAGATGTTCAGAGACCAAATTCTCTCAATGGTGAATGCATGAACTAAATGTTTCTATCTCTGAATGATGTGTTGGAAACGAGCTCCTTGCTGTCATGATATGAGGAGGTGGAGTATTTCAGAAGTGATCAAATTTAGAGGTCATGTGGATAGAGTCCTCATCAGTTGGGCTTATTGATGTAAAAAACAAAGAATGACTAGAGATAGTATGGCATAAAACACACTTGCCCGGTTTTGATCCCCAGCATCCCAGATGGTCTCCTAAGTTCTGCTAGGAGTGATCCTCGAGTACAGAGCTAGGAGTAAGCTTCAAACATTACCTACTGTGCCCTCAAAACAAAACAACAAGCAAAAGGGCCAGGAAAGAGCTTTTTCTCCCCATGCCTGATTCCCAATGGAACCTGGATACCAGGAAAAAAAAGCTGCTAACTAGAAGATGCTTCTCACCAGTATTTAGCCATACTGACCACCGACTTTAAACTTTCAAACTTAGAAGTTTTTAGACTTTTTCCAGAACTGTAAGGGAACATTTCTGTTGTGTCATCTGCAGTCAGTGGAATTGTCAACAAGCAGCCTGAATGAGTTGGGATAGGGAATTACCACTGACCCTGTCTTTCTGGATTAGCACCTCCTGCTACAGCTATTGAAAGTGCCTCTTTAGTCCAGAGAAGGTAGCCTGGCCACAGACACCTACCCCGGCCTCAGACACCTCCTCTGTGGTGAGGGGCTGAAAAGGAAAACCTTTCTGGCTCTTTCTAGACTGCAATTTCTTTTTTTTTAAATTTAATTTAATTTTATTTTATTTTGCTTTTTTGGGTCACACCTGGCATTGCTCAGGGGTTTCTCCTGGCTCTGCACTCAGGAATTATACCTGGCTGTGCTCGGGGGACCATATGGGATGCCGGGATCGAACCCGGGCTGGTATGGGCCGGCCGCGCCCAAGGCAAACGCCCTACCCGCTGGACTATCGCTCCGGCCCCTAGACTGCAATTTCTGAAGCGAGGAGCAATCCTTCTCAACCAGGCTCCAGTCTTTAAGGCTTCACAATCAAGTAGCTTCATTTGTTTCCCTTTCACCCAAATCTTTCCCTGTTTTCTAAATTTCTGTACCTCAGAAAGGACACTACACCAAAAAAGAAAGCCAACACCAGCCTGGTCATGCTGGGAGAACTAATGAAATCCCATGACAATAAAATTTCCCTTGCCCTGATGACAGAAGTCCAGTGTTGCAGGACTCCTAAGGGCCGCTGCATCTGCTCTGGATTGCCTCCCGCAGATCACTCCGTAGATAAGGGGGTAGTCTAAATGTGGCAGTTTATCCGACCATGTATGCTGTACTAGCTGGTATAAATATTCTCCCATGCTATCACAATCATCGTGGGACTAGCTAGATCTTACCAGCATATTAGCCTGGCCACGTAAGGACACCTAAGTAATTAGACCAGAGAGAAATGCTGTTTGCTTCCAAACAAACAAGCATGGCTCCCTGATAAAATATAAAACTACAATGAAGTAGAGGAGACTTGTGAAGGCTTGGAGAAATATTTAACTGGCATTGGTGTTGATCTTTGGTACAGTGACATGCCATCTCAGAAACCCCCTTCTCTACATTTCAAAGGCATTCCGGCTCAAAACATTAGCACAGTAAAGGCCCTAGGTGAGATGCAGGGGAGGGGTTACCTGAGGGCATTGGACCCTCCCTGCTTTCCATAACAATGGGAGGAAGGTCTGAGTTGTGGGGGGTATAAACTTGCTGGTTCCCACTCTCCCGGGCTTCTTCTTCCCGGTGGAATCTCGCCTTGTAAGCGTTTTTCCCCTTGGAAGTTATACACGTGGTGGTCGCCATCTTGGCCTACACGTGGCTGGGGTTCTAGCCTGGAATCCTAAGCATCGGGTTTTTCCTTTTGCTGATTTGTATGCCTGAACCTGTGATAAGTAAAGTCTTTTAAAACCTCATCGGATCCCTGAGTGTTCATCCATTCCCGCCGGCTTCGGAGGTAGAAGGGAACTTCGCTTCCCGGCACTGTCGGGACCCCCGGCGGCGCGCCCGACAGTCCAGTCCCTGCAGTGGCAAATTAGTTTCTGGTGTCCCGTTTTCCCAGAGGCATCTCCCAAACTCTCCTAAAATGGTCTGCCAGGAGCATCTCTGCTCACATCTGCTTTGTTCACTTCCTCCTTCTTTTTTAGAAACTCCTCATGCAGAGCTGCCCCACACACTTTACAGCTTTACCTGCTGCCAAATATAACAGTGGAAACAGTCCTGTCTAGGCAGGGGTGCTGTCGGCAGAAGACACCTAAGCCATCCAGGAACAAGCATGGAGATAGGCTGCACATACAAGTGATGTAACTATCTCTGTTCTGCTACCCCTGTCTCCTAGCCAATGTGCCTTGTGCCCAGAATCACAAAGTCTGCCCTAAAGGCAGTTCCTTCTGCTCTCAGCCTTTCTTCTTCCCTCTCGACTAAGGAGCCAAGCCAGTCTTGGGAGAATGGGGATGGAGTAGGAAAGAAATAGTTTCACTTCCCCCTTTACTCAATACAAATGCACACACGCATGCACACACACACACAGACACATACACACACACACTAGCTAGCTAGCTAGTATGTAAACAAAGAGAATTAGATACTTTAGTGTACATATATTCCAGTTAATATAAACTGCAAATTTTCATCTATGCATATTTATATATTTATTTTCAGAACGTATAATAAATATGCGTTTTGGGACTAGAGCAATAATACAGCACTTGCCTTTCATGCAGCCAACCTGGACTCGATCCCAAGAACCCCATATAGTCCCTTGAGCTGGGACTCAGGGAGTGATCCTGGAGTAAGCCTGAGCATAACCGGTGTGGGTACAAAGCAAATATATATATGTATATATATATGCATTATATATGCATATATATAATGCATTATATATGCATATATATGCATTTTTAATATGCATACACATTTTATATGACAAGGACTTTGGCCCAGTTCTTTAAAAAGCCACTTCAAGTCCCAGTTTGATTTGGCCTGCATTTCCTTTATCATTGTATGGTAAGTTTGCTCCCTCTATCCTTTCAATAAAGTTAAAATTCCTTGTAATTCCAAAGTATAAATATCACTTATCAAGAGCTCTTCAAATCTTATTTAAAAATATATAATATATGTATATATTTTATCCTAAAGAAATATAAATGCAAAGAAAGACGCCATCACACTGTTTATGTAAAACGGAAAATACTAGTTGCAATGAATCTCTATATAATGGATATCTGTGATGCTCAGCAATATATGTGAAGCTCTGGTGTCCTGCTTTCCCAGAGGCATATCCCAAACTTTCCTAAAATGGTCTTTTAGGAACATCTCTGCACACATCTGTGAATATAAAAAATGTTTACAAAATAATGTAAGGAAGAAAGCTTAGAAAAGTTATATAATAGTGTCCTGATTTAATAATTTTAAAAAAATAGTTGAAAAAGACAAAAGAATTACACCAATGTGCTATTTTATCAAAATGTATATTCCTAGGTGGCAAATCAAAGTATTTTTTCTATTTGCTTGCATTTTCTCCTAACACCCCTAATAGTCACTTTTTAATTGGTTAATAAAGACTATATCACTTGTCTTCCCATTCATCACCGATTTGCTCGAGTGGGCACCAGTAACATCTAAATATGTCCTGTCACCTGCTAGTGTGACCTGCTAGTGTATCCCAATGGGCATCTGCTTGCTCCAGGAACAGAAAGAGCCTCAAATCACTCCATCAGGTCATGGGTATGAGGTCTATAATTGTTACTGGTATTTGGCATATCAAATACAAGACAGGTCGCTTGCCAGGCTCTGCCGTGTGGGTGGGATACTCTTATAGTCTCCTCTAATATTGTGCATTTATTGATGTGAGCTGGGCTTGTGATCAGCTCTTCTGCTGACGAGTGGGGAGTCCGGATGTGGAAAATGGCGGCCCTCATGGTGTGGTGTTTCCTCTGGCTTCTTACGAGGCTCTGCTGGGGTGGTGGGCCAGGGCTAGGAACCTGCCTACCCTCCAGGGTGCCTCGTGATCAGCTGGGCACAGGGAGAACTGGTAGCAGCTCTGATGCATGTATGTGAGTCTCTAACACCCTTATATAATCACTTTTAATTGGCAAATAAAGACTATATGTGCAACTATAAATTTAATGTAACAAACTCAGACCTAGTCGGATTTATCCTAAAATGGATAGAGTCACACTGAGACACAAAAGCTGGAAGCGACGGTTCGCACATGGATCAGTGCAACCAGGAGTGCAGTTTGAGCCGTGCTTACATTCATCTGTATTTACACTCTCCACATGTCTGTTAGGTGGGTATCCTTATACTGACTCATCAACAGATGAAGAAACTACTTTTAGAGAGACACAATTATCTTGGTCACTAGCTGCAAAACAAGGACTAGAAACTCACTCATCTTCTCCATGACCCCAAAGACTGCTGCCTCTTCAGTCTTTTCCCAGAATGAAAAGTCTGAAATGAGTGTGAAGAGGTGTCTTGAAGGTGAAGGGAATCAGCCAAGGTTAGAGAGATAAAAACCAGAGCAGGAGCATATGCTTTGCATGCCTGAGACTGCTGGTTAATTCCTAGCACAAAAATGGCTGGGTGTGGTCAAGAGGTCTCTGAGCACCTCTGGAACTGTGCAGCACTCTTGGACCATAGCAATCAATTGTTTGGTCTCGGTAGCCAAAAATCACTGAGAGGAGCCTCGAGGCATCCTGAATCCCTGCCCCCTCTCCAGTCAACCAGGACTAGGAAGTAGAGAATTTCGGCCAGTGCAAGTACTCTCAGGAAAAGAGAATGGTGTCATTTTCCCCTGTGCTTGCAGCTAATTCCTGAAACTGGTGTCCCGCCAGATCCTGTACTTAGAAGAAAATTCCATCTGCTTCTCACATGTTCTGCCTCCTGTTCCCATGTCTCAGATTTAAATAATAATAATAATAATAGTAGTAGTAGAAGTAATAATAATAATAACAATAACAACAACAATAATCGAGTTGAACAATTGCCTCCAGTTCCAATAAGTATAATAACTAAAACTGGAAATTCTTCTTGAATCCCAAATTCAAATCAACCAGCATTATTTCTTAATAATAACACAGACTCTGCAGTTGAGTACCTTTTACCACTCTCTGAGGACCCGGAAGCGATTCCTGTCAGCGTCCAGAGAGAAAAGCCCAACGACTTTGACCCTCACCTCCTCACGTCCCCGTTATCTCCCTCTGACGCATCCCTCTATATTAATTGGTTCTTAATTAATCTTTGTGCTTCGGGATTTGAAAAAAAGCGTTAGTTTTGGTAGCCAGTTTTGACTCTTGCTCATTTAAAAAAAAAAAATCAACCAGCATTGAAGAAGAAAAGAGCAAATTAGCCAGCATTGAAGAAGAAAAGAGATCCAGTGCCATTGCTTGCTAGAGGGCCCTGCAGGCCTGAGGCACACCATCGCTCCCTCACCTCTCACACCCTCCTCAGACCAACGTGTCCCAGTATTCCCTGCAGCAATTGAATTGACCGAAACATAACACTCTCCTTTCCAAGTGTCTTGGGTTAATTTCTTTATTTTTTCTGGCCCACATGTTGAAGTCTTTCCAGACTGATGGACTAAAGTGGAAATTACAACCCTATCAGCTCTGTCCAAAACAGATGCCACATAATCACAATCATATTAATAAAACTGGCAAGAGTGAGTCTGAAGTATGTGAAGGGAGAGAGAAAAAAATTAACAACTTCCAGAATGTCTCAACTGATTGAATGCGCCAGCTTAGCAATAGGTTTCCTGATAAATCTGAAATTGGCCTTCCCTTATCTACACTCCAAGTAATTCCTTTTCTTTTATTTAATATATATGTTATATATTTTTAAATATATATAACATATATTATATATATTATATATAACAGATATATATATAAATATAACTGTATATATTTACAGTGGGAAGAAGGGAGAGAGAAGTGGGGGATATTTGCTGGAATCTTTTTTGGACTTCACAACACTCTCGGCCTTATTTATGCATGGGTTTCCAGCTGTGCCTGACATAAGTCATTGAAAACTGGCACATGTTCCCATCAGCAAGCACAGCACAACCACAAGCTTGGCAAGCGCTGCCTGTTGCCAGATGCCTTCACTGTTTCTTAAACTATGTATTCAAGGCACTCCACTTTTTCTTGCTGGAAATACTTTCAAAGAAGAACACAATGTTTTGGGTTGCCTGGCCAAAGTTTAGCTGTACTTTTGCATCTTTGCCAAACTTCCTGTTTTTAGCAAAACAATTTATTATCTTGCTGATTCTTTAGACGCAAAAAGGATTTGCAGGCACAAATAACTACTTGGTTTTCATGTCATTTCAGAGAGGAAAAAAAACTCATTCCCTTTCCCATAATTATTATGTAGATGCAAGAACTGAAACATGTTTAACCTTTGGGAGTGTTACGAAGGTGTAGAAAAGGTTTAAATTATTCAAAAATCTCTACAGTCTGAACTTTAAAGAACTGACAATTAGTTTTTGTGTGCAAGAAAAATAATTCTTTTCAGGTGGTTTGGCAAAATCACAGATTTGCAAAACGTGGTATTGGGGAAATAAATTTGGAGAGAATTTGGGTTGGAAGGCCAAGGTTAACAAAAGAGTTTTGATTAATCAGCAGTAAACAAAGAAAGCCTTTGACCAGACACTTTCGTGAATAGTTCATCTATGATTATTAAGCCACACAATCACCCTTTTGCCTTCCTCAGAAAACAAAACAAAAGCTAAACAGTAGAAGTATTCCTTTATTCTTACCCAACAACAAACAAGCCTATTAACTGAGATACAGATTGAAATGAAACTTTAAATTCTCAACATTATTACAACGATATAGCTGGGTATAGTCAGTTTCTTTTACAAAAATATACTTACTATAAATATAGCATATGCTATCTTTAGCAATACACACAGAGACACATATTGCCACCTGGGATTCCATAGTAATGATGTACAGTAGAGTAAAGCAAATTTGATAACAATGTGTTAATTCCTCAGTGAAATTCATATCTAGGATAGACTATTTCAGATTTAATAGATGACCTCAATGACAATCTCTTCAGGTTTTTCAAAAATGACTTCATACTAACTGCAAAGACCAAGGAACTGAACTTGTTGATTTCCTCTCTATGTCCATGCTTCCAAGATGTTAGACATCTTTGATGGTAACTGAGAGACCACTGTAAAAATAGTGCTCTTTAAAGCAGAGTGAGTCAAAGAATAAGACACTTCCAAGGAAATGGTTAATATTAATGAAAGAGTTCAGTGTAGTATGACAAAAGAACTGCATCAGCACTTTGAAAGGAATGCTTCTTAACTTAAGCAAGAGAGGGTCAACTTCTGTCTTTGCATCTGTGAATTGTTCTGGATTTATAGCAAGGGAAAAGAATGTGTGAGAGAGAGAGAAAGAGAGAGAGAAGAGCGGGACAGAGAGAGGGGAGGGAGGAAGGGAGATTGAGAGACAGCTACGAGACAGAACATGAGTATGTGTCTATTGCCTTTCACCTTTTCTTTTATTCCTGTTTTTTTCTTTTTTTTAAATTAATGCTTTGATTCTCTTCAACAAAGAGGACCAAGAAAAGAAGGAAAATCAAGTAGCATTCAATGAGCTAGAACACATATGTTGAAGAGAGAGTTAAATTGAAAGGCTTTTATAATAAATTATCATGCAATACAATCCAGCTCAGATGTAGGTAAACATATAGCTATAGAAGGTGGCTTGTAAACTCTTCTAAAAGGTGAAAATTTTTCTCTGTTATTAACCTTAGGGCATGTGTCTTCAGAGTTATTTTTAACATTTAAGCATAAACAATATCAGTACCAAATATAGGATCAAAGAAATACTGTTTCCATGTGGAGCTGCCAAAGCACAGAAGCATAGCTGGAAATCACAAATTTCCTTTGAAAAGGATGTTGCCATCAATATCATTTATTCATCAGACTAGTAACAGCAAAGTCAGTACACATATAGACTTATATTTGGTATGCACTGCTTGGAATAAGAAAAAATGCTTCATCCCTTCAACCTTTAAAAGCAAAACTCAATAAACAGAACCAAAGTCTAAGTTTCTTTACTAGTTCTTTCCAAAATTAACACATTTGAAAGTATTGTTTCAAGACTGTGGTATCAAAATTTCTTTTCTACAACGTTAACTCTATTTAATCTCCTTGGCTCTACGTTTAATTTGCTAAATTGTGCTGTTTTTGAAATTTATTGCAAAATTATTGTTCTCCAGGGAAATAATTACCATTTCTCTTACTTATATGGTATTGCTTTCCTCTGCATGTGAATTTAAAAAGGATATTTAAAAAGCAACTCTGTATTTTGAATAAGTATCAGTCAATGCAGAGTAACTCTGATATTATATTTGAATTTAAGAGGACATGTTTACCTTTATATACAATATTTTCTGAATGGGAACATAAAATATTAAAATTATCAAAGAAATATTAAGAAATGTATCTATTTACTTATACACTATACTGTTACACAAAAAGGTTCCTGGTAGCCTGGATAGATACATAAAATTTAACTACCTAACATAAATTAGAAGTAGGAATAAAGAAAGAAAGAAAACAGGGTAAAGACATAAAACGGGCCCAGGAATAGATGCAATATAAGCTCATCACTTGATCACTTGATCACTTAACATCCTGTTATACTTTGATTTGCAGAGCGTGCACCAATAAAGTTTCCATTTGTCCCTGTCATGTGCCAGTGTAGCCAATGGCATCTGCTTGCTCCAGGAATACGAAGAGCCTCAAACTGCTTGTTCAGGGTCTTGACATAGGAGTCTGACCATATTGTAGGTGTGCGGCCACATGATCTTTTGACGTCCCATTGGATCCAGTCAGTAACAGCTCTAGTCCAGTGGTTGTATCAAAGCAGTATCACATGTCCATCTGATTTTCGATTCCTTGGCAAATGAGAGAGCATCCCTGACTCTGAGTCGCCTATGGAGGTCGGAACTCTGGATTCCTTCTCTCACTTGAGTGAGGCATGATATTCTAAGCTAGCTCTTTTGATTCCTCTTTGGGAGACCTGAATAGTGTTCTATCCTGCTTTCGTAGGACCCAGGTCTCTGAGGCGTATGTTAATGCAGGAAGAATGGTGGAGTCAAAGAGATGTTCGCTCCTGGAGCCGGAAGTTCTTTGTCCTTTTAGCTGTTTCTTCAATGCTCTTGAGGTGTTCCACGCCACTCTCTTCCTCCTGTGCAGCTCAGGTTTTAGGTCAATCATCATGTTGACTTCTCGACCTAGGTACACATAGCTTGCATTCATAGGTGTTCATTCCATTGAGAGTTAATGGAGCATCTGGAACTAGTTCCTTTTTCGAACATTGTTTTGTTGAGATTCAGCTGTAAACTTACCTTTCCACATTCATGGTCGAAGTCAGTCAGCATTTGTGCCGCTTGGCTAATGTTTGGTGTTATTAGAACGATGTCATCAGCGAAGCAGAGGACCTGTAGTTGCTGACTGTCTATCTTCACTTAAGAAGGCTGAATCTAACGTTGGCCATGGGAATCTCCTGGAGGACAGTTCCACTATGATATTGACCACATCATATTTAATCGCCGGTTGTGCCTGACCAATGTCGCTTTCATCCTAAAATTCTAAACAGGATCACCATCTCCTTCGTGCAAATTCTAAACAGGATCACCGTCTCCTTCATGCAAATTTCTACGCCACATAACAGGGAGAAAAGACTGCAAAGTTTATGAAGAGAACTCCTAGAATGACCACCAAGTGGAAGCTCTTTGGCACCATTGCGGCAACATGGGAAGATGTATCATTGACGACATTGATGAAGAATACAACCAACTGGTTTAGCACCTCCATGATTGTGTGAAGAATGCTGAGAGAGTGAAAGCCACAAAAGGACGCCTGTCTTCAAAAACTCTCAAGCTCATTCACCAATGTGGCAAGGCGTGAGCCTCAGGCTACCATAAGCTAAGTTCCAAGCTTGGAAAGCAGTGCAGAGAAGGGATAAAGGAAGACCTCAAAGAGAGAAGAGCAGCAATACTAGCTGATGCAGCAGAAGCTGGGAAAAGCATTTGCAGTGCCCACCTGTCCTTTGCCAACTATAAGACCAAGATGACTGCCCTCTGATATCCTGATGGACCTATCACATCTTCCAGAAAAGCAATGGAGAAGTTTATTCCTGACTTCTACACAGATTTCTTTGATAGCCACGTCCACCTGTCCACATACCAAATTCCACAGGATGGATATGTTGTTCCCAAAGTTCTCCCTTCTGAAATCTGATATGCCATTTCTTCAGTAAAGAAGCAAACAGCACCCAGCCCAGACAGAGTCAGACCCAAACACCTGAAGAATCTGCCATTGGTACTCATCAATACACTGGCTCTGTTCTTCACATGCTACATGTCTGAATGCAAAGTGCCCTCCCAATGGAAAACCAGCAGGACAGTACTACTCTTCAAGAAGGGAGACATCCACGACATTGGCAACTATTGCCCCATCTGCCTGTTGTCCGTCATCTACAAGTTGTTCACTCAAGTCATCCTGAACAGGATTGGCAGAACATTAGATGAAGGCCAACCATGAGAGCAAGCTGGCTTCCAAAAAGGATTCAGCACAGTCGATTTCATGGTAACTAAGCTCATTGAGGTTTGTAGGAGTTCAAGATGCTGCTCTGTCTAAAGTTCATTGATTTAAAGAAAGCCTTTGATTCTGTTGAGCCCGAAGTGGTCATCAAAGCCCTAGCCAAACAGGGTGTTCAAACTCAATACATCAAGATCCTTAGTGAGCTATATTACGGATTCTACAATATAAGCTCATAGATTCAATAAATAAAACATAGAATTTGACATTCGAATTTTGCATTTCAGCACAAAATAAAAAATTTACTAAAGATTACATAATGGATAAAAACAAATACCTGTGCACTATAACATGATTCATAAATAACATATTTTCTGAACTTTATCAGAGTAATTAAAAAACATTCTTTTGGTTTATCATTGGGGAGCTAAGCCTGGTTCTTAGTCTTCAAATATAGTCATTGTCATTGGAGAGTAAATGTTGGCCACTCTGTACCTGTTGCCCAACATTATGTTAAAGCATCCTGATTCCTGTTGATGGCTTTGTTTTCCCTCTACTTCTGTTCCCTTCCTCTCAAATTTTCACCCATATTCATCCCTAAGCAGACAATGCAGTAAACAGAGTGGGAAAATGACTGATTTCCTTAGCATCTGTGTGCAACTAAAAGGGTTAATCCTAATGCCCTAGTTCTTCAGATCTGTTCTCATACCGCATCACAATTATTTGAGCCTTCCAAAACTCATTCTGAAAGTGTAATATCTACTTAAATTAAGAGCTGTTATCTAAGGCTATAGTGCACAAATGAATTACTGGTAAATCTGGAAATTCAAATGCATATGGGTTCAATGATATATTTGAGCCTGATGGTAAGTTAAATAAGCACCAGTAACTTTTTCATATCACATTTATGGACATTATGATACTACTCAGGATTAATCATATCTAAAGTGGAAGTAGATATTGGTAAAAAACATTTCTATTCACAAGTATAATTTCCAGCTCTACCACACCATGTGCATCTTTTTTCTTCCTTGACATCTGCTGTACTTTCATGTGTAGGACATGCATGCATTTAAGGAAAAGGGTCTGCAGAAAATGTGAGAATTGAATGGTCCTCAGTAGGAAGTTTGCCATGGATATGGGGGTGGCGCACGGAGGGGGAATATGACAGGGAAAAGAACACTGCAACAATGTTGGAGGGAGTGGACAACCAGGAGGAGGACCAGGTTATGAAAGGTAGTAAAGTGCTATGCATGAAACTCTATCAATAACAGTACTGTAAACCACAGTGCCAAAAGCTCTCTTTTAACATCTGCCATAAGGCAGGTAGGTGGGTGGGGGGGGGGAAATGGGATGTAAGTTGAAGGGGAGAGGACAAAGGAGAATGAATTGGTGTTTGAACATTGTATGCCTGAAACACAATCATGAATACTTGTAATCCACAGAGACTAAATTAAAAAAAAATAAAGAAAAAGGTTTTGGTGCTCTCTATTACCACACATTCATTTTCATCGCCAGATGCAAACACTGTTTATTAATATTGCAGCACCTTCTGTTTGCCCTAATAAATTATGCTTAATTTCAACATTGCTAAACCCCAACACATGAATAATGCTTTATATGTTACAAAGAATTTTCTGCTGATTTTGACAATTATTTCTCCCTTTAAAATTATTTCTCCCTTTAAAATTTCTGGAGTGAAGAGCTAACGGAACAAAAACTACAGAGTTTCCAAAATAGCCATAAGATCCAGTAGGCCATGGGACATATGCCGAGAGGAGTCCTGGTAGATGTCCCACAACTGACTCCTCATGGAGGATAAAAGAAAGAAAGGAATAAAAGCCCTAATTTGTGTTACCAACAAAATGTTGTGGTATAAAATCTCTGACTACATTGCATTTTCACTACAGATATTTTTGGCGGTGGAGGGCATAGCCAGCAGCACTTCGGGAATTTCTCTTGGCTCTGCGCTCAGGGGATTACTCCTGGCAGTACTTGAGGGACCATATGGTGAAAGGTCTCAAGCGAAGGTCAGCCACGTGCAATGTAAGAACCTTCCTCATGAACTATCTCTCAGGCCCCTCATTATGGACATCTTTACCCTGTAGGTAGAATTGGGGGAAATCTACATACCAAAGACTCACAATACTCATACAATCTGTGTGTTGCAAACTATGGAAAGGGTCACCCTGAGTCTCCTTCTGACAGAGCTCAAGGAAGCACCTAGCTATCCATTACTCTTATAGCTTATGTTCTTCTTGTATATCTTCTCCAAGGTAAGGCTGACCTCTGTAAACCAGTCAAGTAAATAACAAAGTCTTCCTGTCTTCCTTTACCAAAATCTTCCTCTAGAACTCCACCGGGTACAGAAATGATATATGAAAATACTTTCTATTAGGAAGGAGTCTTTCATTTCTTTTCAAGAAAAATTAATTTTTAAAATGGAGTAACCTACAGTCTGTTTAAAAACAAATAACATCTATGTTCTTTGACTAAATGCAAAGTCCCACAACTTGAAAACAAAGTGTAGTGTAAGGGAGAATAATGGATGCTGAGGAACATGGGTTCTAAATCCACTTACCTGGATTTGAGCTTGCTTCTGCTTTTATCAGCAGCATCTGCCCTTGGGTAATTAACTTTGTTTTAAAACCATCATGCCCTCCTCTGCAAGGTGGAAATGATGGTAGAACTTCCATAGGAAGAGAGAGGTGATGCAAGTACTGGACATGGCATGGGTCTCATGCTTGGTAACTTATTCCTGCTGCTACTCCTTGACTGTCCTGTCTGCCCTTGTCACAGTGGTTTGATTTTTTTCTTTCCAAAGCTGAAGCAGTAGCTCTTAGAGGTGTATGGAAGGGTATGGTAAGTGGACTTTAAGAGAAAGTCCGTCCTAGCAGGGTGCTTCCATGGGCAAAAAGCCTTGATGACAGGGGATGAAAGAAGCACTGCTCCCCACCTGTGGGAAAGAGCAGGAGGCTGGAACAGGTGCAGTCACCGGAGCCCCAGAAGAGGATGTCCAAGAGGATGAAACTTCCATTATCAGGGTTTGGCTGACAACCATCAGAACCACATTTCCAGTGGAACGTGTAACTACTTACTCATCTCAAATAACTTCAGGCATGTCATCACTACTGCTGGCCACAGGAATGAATCCTGCCACGGAGTGGAGATCTGTTTTCTTCCTTAAAGCCCTCAGGGTGTTCTGCTTCAATTCCCCATATGGGATGTAGATATATTAAATTTTTTTAAATGACCATAAAGTGAACATTAAGGTTGAGAAATGAGGTCCGAGGATGCCAAGAAATTCAAAAGTAAGTGTTCCCCCAGCGGCTCTAACTCAGCCATCTTTGCAGTAATACATCCTTTCCGATTTCTGAATCCTCAGTGGAATACTCTTTTCATATGGACTCTGGATCCTTGAACTGAGCCAAGGGAGAGCAGTGGGGTCCCTCCCACTCCTTCTAACTTCCCCAGGTCGTTGGGAAAATCCTGCCTAGACTCTTCTACCAAGCCCTTGCAAAAGACCAGGCATGGCAAAACACACTCTGAGCCTGGGCGGGGGTGCAGTTCAGCCCCAGGAAGCTGGATGGTTCCCCTCCTCCAGTTCCTTCCTGCAAGCCAGGAGGCTGCTCTGGCTCCACAGAGCAAATGTATCCATGTAGATATCCAGGATGCATTAGTGGTTCGACACAACTGATACGCCAGGCACCTCCAGGGTACATTAGTTGAAGTGGCTAAGGCAGCTGGTTTTTCCTCTTCAGGCATAATTTATCTATTGCACTTTACTTAATGTGCAAAATTAAATTTATGCTGAATCCATGTGTATTACCTACTGTACATGATCAGCATGAGATATACCATAAAGCAAATCCGCACAGAGCCATACTCTTAATTACTAATGGCTTCCAACACTCTTTGCTGGTCTAACCAAACTTGAAGTCCAGTTCACATTGAGAAGCTGTTTGCAACAAGGATGTAAGTGCTTCTCTTCAGGAGTTTCTGGAGAACCCAAGGATAAAATGAGCTCTGCTTTTATTTTATTTTTTTTTAGTTATGCTTTTGATTTGATCTTTCTGAAGCCTACAGTTCACAGATTCTGCACATTTTTACTATTATTGTGATTGATAGAAACTCTACAATTTTCTGAAAAATTAGCGAGTCAGAATATAACATTCTGATGGTAAGCTCAAGATTCAGTTAAGGTTCTGTCACTATCAGGTTAGGGAACACTGAGTTTCTGGCTCCATTCATAGAAACATAGGAACTAGTGTAGATTATCTGAACCTAACAATGAAAAAAATTATGCAATCAAGTACATTTAACTTCACAAAGGCAAACCTCTAGAAAAAATATTTTTAAAATGAGACATAAAATATATTTGCAGAGACTCCTACACATAAATTCACATAAAGCCAAAAGAAACTTGGTGGAGGAATCAGGAAAGGAAAGAATAACCGCACAGATAATGCAGGAGTTTAAACACAATCATATCTCCTCCAATAATTATTCAAATTAGTCACATTTAGCGCTTTTCAAGTTTATTATTTTCAAGCATTCTTCGTACAGTTACAAAACCATTACCCATGGGGAGAAAAGTTATTTGCTCTGCAATTTACATTTGTACTATAAAGTACCCATCTGTGGAAATGTCATGTTCCTCCGTTGAAAATAATCTGTACCTTTTCCCACATAAAGGACAGAAGAAAAAAAATTAAAACAGTGTCTCTATTACTTTATAGATGTCATCTTTACATGTTTTTTTCAGTATAGCCTGTTAGTATAAAAATTAGAAAACATGTCACCACTTCAAAGTACAGTACCTTTACAAAAATAAGAAAATTCTGCTAAGAAAAGGCAGGCTACTAATTTTACTTCTTGTTTTGCTATTTATTTTATATACATGTATGTATGTATGTGTGTATATATATTCTTTTTTGGGTCACTCCTGGCGATACACAGGGGTTACTCCTGGCTCTGCACTCAGGAATTACTCCTGGCAGGGGTTGAGGACCATATGGGATGCCGGGATCGAACCCAGGTCGCCAGCTTGCAAGGCAAGCGCCTACCCACTGTGCTATCACTCCAGCCTATTTCTTATATTTTTATATGAAAACCAAGATATAATTTACTAAGGACTTTAATCTGTCATTCAAAATATTTTGTTCAATATAATGCTTCTTGATTTTATGTGGCTTGTGGTTGAAGACTTTTACAAAAGCATAGATATGAGTTAAGCATTCAGACATTAAAGATATGAGTTAAGCATAGATATGAGTTAAGCATTCAGACATTAAAAACATAGATATGCATACCTATGTATGCATTCTTTCAGTCACTGTACTAATGAATTATAATTAAGTGAATAAATATGCATATAGAAATGGGTTTCCATTAATGACTAACTCTTTTGAATGCACAAGTTATATTGTGTTGCTGACTATATAGTCTAATAAATATTCTTACAGAAAGAGAATGCACTTTCCTTTTCTGGAAAAGATAAGTTAGAATTGACTAGTAGGCATTAATTGAGTAACTTCTAAGCTTGAGTTGCAGATCTGTAAAATCACACTTGGCTTCTGATCTAAAGGGGATTACAACAAAAATGCACACAGACACAACTCTAGGGAGAGGTAAGTGATGATAAATCTTAGAATGTTATAGTGTCTGCGTCCCTCATCATTGCCCCAATGTCTTGCCAAACACTGCCTCAGTGGCAAGCTTCCTACTGAAGATACATTTTCCGTGTCTACTGCCTTTGAGCATTTGTTATTCCCCTACTTGATTCTTTATATCCCATATATAAGAGAGATCACTCTGTGTCTGTCCCTTTCCTCCTCCTGACTTCATCCAGATCCATGAACATAGCAGCAAATTGCATTATTTTATTTTGCTTAAAGCTGAGTAGTATTCACCATAGATTTTTTTTATCCAGTAAACTGTTCTCAGACGTTTAGATTGTTTTCATATTTTTCTATGGTGAATATATTGCAATAAACAAAGGAATGAAAATGTCTCTTTTTAAAAAAGAGTTTTCTGAATAAAAAAATTTTTTAGTAAAGTTATACCAATGCCTTATATGTCTGGGATCACTATCGCTATCTTCCTGTTCATCATCTATTTGCTCGAGCGGGCTTCAGTAACATTTCCATATGTTCTGTCTCATGCTAGTAGAGCCCAAGGGCATCTGCTTGCTCCAGGAACATAAAGAGCCTCAACCATTATATTAGGTCATGGGAATGAACTAATATAATTGTTACTGGTATTTGGCATATCAAATACGACACGGGCAGCTTGCCAGGCTTGCCGTGCAGGTGGCATACTCTTGTAGTCACCTCTAAATATAGCATTTATTGATGAACCACGCAGCTGCTTGCAGCCTCGTGAGCTGCACTGTGATAGGTTCGTCTGCTGGGTGGAGTTCTGATGAGAGGGAAGTCCGGATGTGGCAAAT
Organism: Cryptotis parvus; assembly: GCA_021461705.1. Classification (NCBI taxonomy): domain Eukaryota; kingdom Metazoa; phylum Chordata; class Mammalia; order Eulipotyphla; family Soricidae; genus Cryptotis; species Cryptotis parvus. Next base: position 59,831 of record JAJIBD010002661.1, read on the forward strand.
GTGGATGTCTTGAATATTAACCTTTTGTCATTTGAATGTCAAACAAATATTTTCTTCCAGTTTATGGGATGTCTTTATTCTTGTCATTACTTTTTTAATAATGAACAAGCTTCTTAGTTTGGTGTAGTTTCATTTCTTTATCATTGCTTCCATTTGCTTGACCAATTAATGCCATTTAATCATTGAAGATGCCTCCAGATTCAATATCATGAGAGATTCCAACTATGTTTTCCTCAAAATAATTTATGGATGTTGTTCTGATATCAAGGTCTTTAGTCAATTTTGATTTGACTCTTGTGAATGATACTAGAAAGTCTGAGTTCGTTATTTTGCATGTGACTAACCAGTTTCCTCAGTATGATTTTTTTTAAAATGGTTTTCCTTGCTCCATGTCATAGTGTTTGCTTCTTTGTCAAAGATAAATGCCTATATACCTCCGAACTTCCAATTCTATTCCATTAGTCTGAGATGCTGTTTTGATTACTAGACCTTCAGAGAACAATTTAATGTTGGAGAAGGAGAATCCTTTCATCTTCTTTTTTTCTTATGGTTACTTAGGCTACTCTGGGAATTTTATTATTCCATACAAACTTCTACAACATTTCATCTGAGTCTTTTAAAAATACCAGGGTTATTTTTATTGGGATTGCATTGAAGAAATGTAGAGTTTTCTTTGTATAGGCATTTCACCTCTTTTGTTAAGCTGATTCCTAGATACTTGATTTTATGAGGCACAATTGCGAATTGTAGTTTTTTTTAAATTTCTCTCTTTTCTATTTTGTTACTTGAATATACAAGAGCTATGGTGTCCTGTGCATTAATTTTGGAGCCTGACACTACTGTATATATCTATTATTTCTAGAAGTTTTTTTCTTTTTTGAGCCTTTAGGGTTTTTGGACATAGTATCATGTCATCTGAAAAAATTGAGTTTTAATTTCTTCATCTTTAATATGAATGCCTTTAATACTCTTTCTTATTTAATTTTTACTTAGTTACTTATTTAATTTTACTTACCTACTTTTACTTACTTAATTTTCTTACTTAATACTTTTTACTTCTTTATTGGAGATTCTCAAATTTATTCCATCAGTCTGAAAATCTACCTTAGTCCAGTACCACACTGTTTTGATTACTACAGCTTTATAATGTAGTTTGAAGTTGGCAAGAGAGTCGCCTCGATTCTTTTCTCTTAGAATTACTTTGGCTATTTGAGAGTTTATTACCCAATATACATTTTACAGTGTTTAACCTAAAATTGAAAAAATAATTTCATGGGTATTTATATAGCGGTTGAATTGACTCTGTCACTATTAATAACAGTTTTGTAAACCACGATGCCTAAATTAAATTAAAAGTTAAAAGTTTAAGTTTAAGGAGAGTGTATGGAATATGGGGGAAATGTGGGACATTGGTGGCATAAGGAGACCATAGTGCAATGATAGTCATCTTAGAAGATGAGTAGACTATGGCTGATAGCTGGAGAAAAGAGAGTGAAGAGCACAGCAGACAGAGACAAATGGTTGAAGGACAATCTAGGTAAACAAAAAGAAGGTCAAATCAAAAGTGAAGTTTCTTTAGTACACAACTCTAGCTTTTCTCAAGGCTGCTATGAGCTAGCTTCTAATAGTACTTAAAAGAACGAAAAAGAAAGGCACGCAAAACAGAAATGGTTTCCTGATCTAACCACAAAGTCACAGGTCTGTTAGGACCCCAAGGAGATTTCCTTCTTAATCCTTGAAGGTAATAAGCTTTTATCCAATACCTTGTTCTTACCTTCCTTGTTTAAGTTAGCATTTTACTTTAAAGGTGATTAGAAGAAATAAGGATATAATCAAACTCATTGTAAAATTTCATCATCGTATTTTGCTAGTTGTTTTAAAATAATCTTGGTTAATTACACTTTCTGAAAGTAGGAATTTCATTCTTTCTATACTTCCTTCTTTTGTCTCCTCTCCTCTCTTCCTTTCCCCCACTTCTTCCCTCCTTCTCTATTCACTCCCCTTGCATCTTCTCCCTTGCTCTCTCTCCCTCCCACTTCTCTTGTTATTTCTGTCTCTCCTGATTTTCACTTGCCTTCACTCACTACCAGCTGGCATGAATTGGGGGCAACATAATGTCGAAGATATTGTTTTAATTGAGAATTTGCCTGATAACAGGTCTTAAAAATTAGAGAAATGCTATTGTCCTTAGCTTACATGAAATTTTCCTATTTTTTTCTTCTCTGAAGTAGAATGCATTATGTCATGCTTCCCCATGCCTAGTCTTCTCATCTCATTTAACACAAAGGCTTTGTCAAAATAAAGGTCAGTAGCCTCTTAAGAGTCATTTGGAGGTAGAGTCTGGTAATCAGTTCCCACAAAGGGGTTATCTGCTATCTGCCAGGATTGTTTTCCTAAATGGTATCTGATCAAACTATCCTCAAAGTACCCAAGAGTGTCTTTCTTACTCTGATTTTTTCTGCTTTTGTCAATCAACCTAGGCCAGATAATGGGTGATCTAAATATATTTAAAGTTTCAACACAGAACATGATGATTGGGTCTACATTTAGATAAAATCTCATTTGCATTCTCTAATCGGGTTGTTATACCAGAAGATTCTATTGATTTCTACTGTTGTACTTAGTATCAGAATCGAGCAGGAATCCTAGAAAATTTGTATTCTTTCCTTCCTCTTGTTTTGACCCAGACTCATTGTTCATAGAAATGATAAGCAAAGGAAATAAGCTACCTTGGAATTTGTTTGCATCTCAGGATCTCTGACCTCCTACAGAGACATTTCAAATCTCTTATATCCAAAATGCAAAATCTTTATTAGGAAGAAACTTAATTCCCCTACTTTTGTAAGGAATAAATAAAACTCATCTACACAGTAAAATGGAAAGGTAAGTCCATGGAAACATTATTCTCTGATTCTCTGTTTGGACTTTCTGATAATATTCCTTAATAAAAATTAAGAATTGCATTTCCTTTCTGATCATGGGCCTTTGAGTAGAAAGGCTTTATATATTATATTTGAAATACACCTGAGCTGACTTAAAATCAGCCTACCAAATTATCTTCCCAACCGTGACTGGACAATGAGAAATGCTTGTCAGGGAGCTAGGACCACTCCTAGAATTTAGCTAAAGTGGACCGCTAAAGTGGACTTCTCCAGCATCAATCATTTCACTGAATGATACAAACTTCTGGCGTTGCCACACAAGACCGATTCCAAGATCAGCAAGCACATTCCTGTCTAAACCCTTCACTGCAGATCACCACAGCCCCTTTCATCACGTTAATTATAGAACCAAGGGGCTAGAAGGGAAGCCCTAGACATCATCTGTTCCATCCCCCGGCTTTCTAGCATGGACACATTTAAATCATCCCAGACAGATGGAAATCTATCTGTGTTTTAAAAGACCTCCAGAGAAAGAGATTCCTCAAACCCTTCAGTCACTCCCTCTGCTGATTTAACAACTCCTGTCAGAGAATTCCTCTTTATCGCTAGTTTACATCTCACACACTGCACTTCAAACCAATTTCTTTTGTGCTGAACAATAGCCCTTCACATACCTGAAGATCATTATTGAGGCATTTCTGTAACTTCTTTTTTCAGGGCACATCAATCCCAAACCCTTTCACCTCTCCTTTTATTAACTTACAATAATCTGTAGCTTCCCACTGAACTTTGGCACAGGCTAGGGTCAACTGTAGATCCAGCCAGTGAATGGGTTTCAAAATTTTTTGCTTGCAGGGTCCACTTCACCCTCTTCAGAATGAATGTCCTTGTGGGCCAGAAAGAGAGCTTCAGAGGCTAAACACTTGCCTAGCATATGACAGGTTGGACTAGCTTCCTCCCTTTCTTCCTTTATTTTTTTCTTTCTGTTTTGGGGTTATACCTGGCAGTGCTCGAGGGATTAATCCTACTTCTAAATTCAGGGATCAGTCCCAGTGTTGCCCTGGGGGCCATATGGAGTGGCAAGGATCAAACCCAGGTTGGCTGTATCTCAGGCAAGTGACCTACTCTTTGTGTTATTTCTCCAGTCCCCAAGACCCAGTCTGTCTCTAGCAACATCAGAAACAAACCCTGAGCACAGGATCAGAAGTAACCCTGAGCACTGCCCAGTGAGGCTGTAAAATCAAACAAATAAAAAGGAACTAAGAATCTCAAGAGATTTCTTTTGTGTGGGGTATATAAATATATGTGTCTACACATATGCTTGAAAACACTATTGCATGCGCATGACAAATGAGTGAGGTGCAAATGAAAATATGATTTGTATTTAATTAATTAATTAATTAATGTTTTGCTTTTTGGGTCACACCCAACAATGCTCAGGGGTTACTCCTGGATTTTTACTCAAGAATTACATCTGGCGGTGCTTGGGGGACCCTATGGGATGCTGGGGATTGAACCCTGGTTGGCCACGTGTAAGGCAAATGCCCTACCCACTGGCGCTATCACTCTGGCTCCATGATTTGTATTTTATAAAAAAGTATAACTCTGCAGGATGAGAGTCTTAGGGCTTTCCGTCAGCCCTGGAATATACAGAGAGAGTCACTTCTTTGCTTTTAGGTTTTTTGTTTTTTTTTAGACAACTTTTCAGTTTTGCATCTACACCCAGTGGTGCTCAGGGAGTACTCCTGGCTCTGTATTCAAGATACAGAGCTCTTGACATCACTAAGGGGATCATGTAATTCCAAAGATCAACATGGGCCTCTGTGTGCAAAGCATACACTCAGTCTCTGAGCTATCTTTCCAGCCTCTAAGATTTTCCTCTTTATGGGAAACACTGCTATATTCTCTGAATGAGAAGTATTGTAAGATTCCACATAATCAGGTCTCAAAGAAAATGATTTTTGAGAAACAAATCACACTAAATCAAAGACATATTAAAGTCTTTAACTAATAAGGCAACTAAGGTATAAAACTTGGAGGGTATAAATGACTTTGAGTAGAATAATTTGATTCATTTTTTTCTTAAGGGAGAGTAGGACTTTTCTTCTTACCCTATGTCAGAACAGAGGGAAGTTACTGTTGATTGTGCCTTAACACCAATATTAAATCTCTCACATGTAATCTTGTTAATCATACACAGACATTTATGTCTATTGATTGTTGATCTGGACACAAATAATCTATTTGCCTTGAAACAACAGAGCTCTCCTAATCCCTCACCACCACTGTTGTTACAACAGAAATAAGCCATGTCTCCTGGATCTTACCTGTATCACTGTCTTCCCGTTCATCGATTTGCTCGAGCGGGCCCCAGTAACATCTCCATATGTCCTGTCTCATGCTAGTAGAGCCCAAGGGCATCTGCTTGCTCCAGGAACATAAAGAGCCACAATCCATTCTGGAATGAGGTCTATAATTGTTACTGGTATTTGGCATATCAAATACAACACGGGTAGCTTGCCAGGCTCTGCCATGCAGGTAGCATACTCTTGCAGTCATCTCTAAGTCCAGCATTTAATGATGAACCGTGCGGCGCGCTTAGCCGGACTGTGATAGGCTGGTCTGCTGGGTGGAGTTATGACGAGAGAGAAGTCTGGATGTGGAAAATGGAGGCCCTCATGGAATGGGGGTCGTCTGGCTTGTTGCAAGGCTCTGCTGGGCTGGCGGGCCAGGGCTAGAACCCGCCATCTCTCCTGGGCGCCTTGTGAGCAGCTCCGCACAGGGAGAGCAAGTAGCAGCTCTGCTACTTACCTAAGTAAGTACTTAGATCTTACCTAAGTCTACCTATTGGTTCTTTAGTCCCTGAGTTTTGATGGAGAATCTTGTGGAAGGCAACACATCTTTCAAAGGGTCTTTGAGATTCAAACTTCAGTTAAGTCACATGTTAAATTGCCTTGCTTTGTCTTTGCTTTTCCTTCCCTAATGTTACATTGTTTTCTTTTGTAGGATTTGCTTCTCTTTCTCAACAACTTGCAATAATAACACAGTCATCTTATTTACATATTGTAAGCCACTATAAGTTTATAGATTGAGCAGCAAGTATTTATTATCAACCCTGATTTTGAAATTCTACATATATATATATATATATGTAGAATTTCAAATATATATATATATATATATATGTATATATATATCACTATCTTCCAGTTGATCATCTATTTGCTAGAGTGGGCACCAGTAATATCTCCATATGTCCTGTCTCATGCTAGTAGAACCCAAAGGCATCCACTTGCTCCAGGAACATAAAGAGCCTCAAACCATTATATTAGGTCATGGGAATGACCTAATATAAACGTTACTGGTATTTGGCATATCAAATACGACACAAGCAGCTTGCCAGGCTTGCCGCGGGGTGGCATACTCTTTGTAGTCACCTCTAAATAAAGCAATTATTGATGAACCACATGGCTGCTAACGGCTGTGCTAGCCAGGCTGTGATAGTCTGGTCTGCTGGGTGGAGTTGTGACGAGAAAGAAGTCCGAATGTGGAAAACGGTGGCCTCCATGGAGTCGGGGTGGGGGGGGGGGGATCTTCTGGCTTCTTGTGAGGCTCTGCTGGGGTGGCAGGCCAGGGCTAGAACCCGCCATGCCTCCCGGACACCTCATGAGCGGCTGGGCACACATAGCAGCTCTGCCCCATGTCTGAGAGTCTCTGGTTCAGCATACTGGGACGGATTGAAAAAAACTGCTGCAGGGTGGGTGTCGATGATCCGGGCTGTGATAGTCTGGTCTGCTGGGTGGAAATGTGACGCGAAAAGAAGTCCGGATGTGGAAAACGGTGGCCTCCATGGAGTTTGGGGGTCGTCTGGCTTGTTGTGAGGCTCTGCTGGGGTGGCTAGAACCTGCCATGCCTCCCGGGCGCCTTATGAGCGGCTGGGCACAGGGAGAGCAAGTAGCAGCTCTGCCCCATTAGATATATTTTATCTAATATATATATATATATATATATATATATATATATATATATATATATATATTATCTAATATATATTTAGATATATAATAAAATAGATATATTTTATCTAATATATATATATTTCTTCTTTTCTTCTTCTTCTTTCTTCTTCTACTTCTTTCTTCTTCTTCTTCTCTTCTTCTTCTTTTCTTCTTTTTCTTCCTCTTCTTCTCACTCACTCTATCTAAGAGTAATTCTTGAACAATTCTGGGTGTAACCACAAAATATAAACAAATCAGTAAGTAAACTCTCAGCATAGATCAAGTAAGTATTATGGAAATTATCAGACAGCATATCTCTGTTCGAATGTGACACATACACTCCTAATGCAAAAAGGAAATATTTTATTTCTGGCATAGATAATTTTGTGTTAGTGCTTGTAATGAGATTTTCATCTGGAAATGTGCAGGGATGTTCCTACAAGAAGGCTTGGCCTTGGTGCTCTTAAATCCTGGGGTTAGAGTTCAAAATTTTTCTCAGCTTCTGCTTCCACCCAAGTCTGAAACTTTTCTCTATCCCTTTCCATCCCTAGATCCAGAGGTCAAATCCAACATGTCAAAAAGGAAATCCCATCCTGTGATGCATGCACACCACATGACCACACCCTCATGGAGCAGCCACCTTCTAGAACATTTGGACCCACAATAAAACTCGAGAGCCTTTATCAAAAAGATGAAAGAGGTGTTACAGAAAAGACTCAATAGGCCCTTGCCTGTGGGATCAGTTCCCATCAATGAGGAATTTCAGGAAGAAGGATACAGTAGATATATAGTAGAAGGTACAAGACAAACTCCCCAGTGGGCATTCCACTGACTGTTCTTAAGCCTCTTTTTGAAGAAATGCTTTGGTCAAAGCACCATCTCTAACGTGCAGAGTCTAAGGTAAAGGATCTGGGTTCCTGGGTCTAAAGAGATAGCATTAAAGCAAAGGAATTCGAATGTATTCCAAAGAACACATTCCAAGGAATTTCATACCTTTCAAAACAGATGTTCCTTAAATTGTGTTTTTATAGTAAATCAATTTTTAAGTCAGATACTTTCTTCTCTATTAAAAGAGAAATAACAGGAGTTAAGATACATGCCAGGATTTTATCCCTGGCACCACATGGCACCCTCCAGCATCTCCAGTAAAATCCTGGAGACACCCAACCTCCACATTTCAACCCTCACACTGAACCAAGGGAATCACTTGGGAAAGCCCTGCACCATGCCCACCCCCCAAATAGAAACACAAGCTTCTATTACATTTTCAAAGTAAGACTAATATAAATGTTGTTTTACTTTAATTGCCTTATTTTAGTATGCACAAAAGTAAAAAAATATACATGCATTTTCTGAAGAATTTGTGTGTTATGATTTAATATGGTCAGTATTATTCATTTACTCTGAAGAGGTAACCACCACCTGGATGGCAACGGTAACAGACAGGTGAAGAATTATCAGGCTCTAATAATTTGGGGTCTATATATAGTTTTCATGCTTTTCTCACCAGACTGCCTCTCAGCAAGTCCTCAGGTCTGGAAGTGGGTGAGAAAATGAGCTCTTCTTCAGGACCTATGGTTGTAGAGTGATGTATGTAGTGCTCTTTTGCTCCCTGGGTTCCCAATTGGACCTTCACAACATGATCTGAGCTTGTCAGACACCTAAGAGAATGGATGAGTGGAAGTTTTATCTTCTTGATCTTAAAAATAGTCTCACTGCTTTTGCATTTCAAAACTTGGTTTATCCTTCCTCAAGGGTACAGAACAGACATAAGCTCTTCCCAGATTGTAAACCACAATATATTTTATTTTGATAATTTCAGTACATGTGGTATTCCACCCTCCATTCCTTCCACATTTACCTTAGATTCTAGACAAAAAGCTCTGGAAGGATCAGGGTAGTCTCCAGTAAAGGGTGCTTTCTCTCTCTGTCTATTTAAAGTGCCCTTGTTATTTAAAATAAATTACATTCTATTAATAACAGATGCCTAGTACCTTGCTTCTGTAATATACTGTAATTAACAATGCAAATGTGAAATAAAAAATCTCATTATTTATCAGATAGACATGAGCAGGTGATTATGTACTTAGAGGTATAAAATGCATAATGAAAATGCACAGTATAATTGTTCTCAAGGGGTTTCTAGTTCTGGGCCACAGATAGACTTTTTAAAGATGGGTATAAAGATTGCCTGTACCTCGTTTTTAGTGTCAACCTGTGCATAAAATCATTTCTTCTTGAGCCATTAAAGCTTAGTTTGGATAATTTAAATTTTATAGCTTTATGCCTAAACTCAGGAACAACTGTGTAAAAGAGTTAGAAAGCTTACACAATGATGCATTTCTGTTTTTCCAAAATACTCATATAACTCAGGAAAATTAGACAGACCAATTTTACTGACCATTTTTTAAAATTCTATTGGAAGTGAAGAACTCCTGGATGAAGAGCTTGTATATCAAATGTGAGACCTAAGTAAACTTTTATAGCTGAGCTGTAAAAATAGTCATTTATAATGCAAACACTGCCAACTTTTTAACTATAATCCTGCCAGTGAGTGACTATAATAATCCAACAATAATCATCATTATTATAACAAATTGCCCTAAGGGAGGACTGCTGCCCTCTCTAAATGGATCAAGCATTCATTTAAAGGGGTATGTGCCCACAGAGAATTATCCCAAGTCAGTCAATTACCCTTCCTTCCAAGTTCAAACAAACTTGGGAAGAAATTAGGAAGACCATCCAGTCCTCCATTCAGTATCCTTTATACATGTAAAATGTCCTAAAAATGTAACTTATTAAGGAGATTGTGGTATCTGTAATTGAATCATCTTCTTTGTATCTAACCCAACAAGACTTCAGTTCTGAATCAGAAGTCCAATGAATTTGTGATGTTCCTAAATATCCAGAATTGATTCTACTTTGCCACTCTGAGTTTGGGTTCACCTGAATGGATGCTTTTGTAAGATTGTCTTAAAGGATCAGAGTTTGTCTAGTGGCAAAATTCACCCAAGGTCCTTGGGAGAATCCTTTTCACTCCTGTATTGCCAACATAATGTGGAGAGCATGCCTAATCCAGTCCCATGTGAAGACATAAGCACGTCCTAGTGAATTCTATTGCTCTTAAGAGTTATGAATTAGGAGCTTCTTTAAGGAAATGCTTGTCTCTACTCCCAAGAATTTATAGATCCATGAACAAATTCTACGGTAGTACTCCATATAGATGCTCTAGTAGAAATTTTTACAAATAAATGATAAGGTTAGGGTTTGGGGAAGGGACTCTGGGATATTGGTTGAGGGATCTTGATACATCACCAGAGGGATTGGTGTAGCAGCTCTACAATTAACATGATTTCAGTAGTATTGTAAACATAATACTTCCGTTAAAAACTTTAATTAAAAAAAGATTAATGTTTTAAAGGAAGAAATCTTTAAAATAGAAAATAATAGTCATTAACATAGCCTTATTTTTGTGGGTTAACATGAGTTAACCCATAAAAGTTCTTGAAAAATTATTGAAAGTAAACTTTTATTTTTCTGAAAAGATTGAAGTTATATTTATTGAGGGATTTATTTTTGACAGTAAAATTTTCCCCAATAATTGGAATGTGCACTTATAACATTTTGCTTTTCTACATCATCATATATTAAACTCAGTAGAAACAATTTTCTTGTACCTAATGTTGGCATGCAATTTCTCTTTATGTTTTTACATGAAGAAATTTCTAGTTTGAGTTGTTTTCTTCTGTCTTTCTATCCCTTTCTCAGGTTGGTAAAGTTAGAAAAAAGGGACTTAACAGGAATGACCAGAACGAACTGGTTCTATTCACTTGCCAGAGTTCTACTCCTTCTCTGAGGGGATAAGCACAGTCAAAGCATCCTACACCAGGAGCCAGTGAGTCTAACTCTAGTACTGAGGTCATATGCTGGAAACCCAGTAGCCCATGGGCCTAAGACTCATCAGCAGAGCTGATTTTGATTTCCACCTTCCAAACTTCTTCCTCTTTTTATTTATATCAAATTGTAACAAGAACAAAGAAGGGGTATCATTTGCTTGTCTCTTCCAACTGAAAAATATTATCAAAAGCAATAACAATTGTGAACCACTGTAAGCACCATTTTTTAAATTCATTTGTGTGGTTTTTTGAGCCACACCTGGCAGAATTCATGACTTAATCCTGATTCTGTGATCACTCCTATTAGGGCTCAAGGGGACTTTATGGACTGCAGGGGCTGTACCCAGATTAACCTGCAAAACAAATGGCCTACCTGCTGTACTATTGCTCTGGCTTCAGCAACCCTGTTTTGTGCCTTTTTTTTTCAGACAGGACACCTTAGGTAGGTATTATGATGTTTGAGCTCTTGCTCCCTATACAACAAGAAATAAATCAAACACCCTGATCTTTTTTACATCAAGACATTTAGTAGTCTGAAAAAATGGGTTGAGAGTTATAAGAACAGAAATACTAGGTAGATGTGATAACAGTCTTGTAAATCTCAAAAACTGTGGATTCCACAGAAGACCTCAATTTAAGCTCTGCCCTCTTGCACTCTCACTGAATACTGTGAGGCACAAATTTTGATATAAACCAACATTATTTGAATTCATAAAAAATGTTTCAAGGAAAAAAAACTTAAAGCTAAGTAGTATCTCCTGCTGGCTCTTTCGGAGCTCCATCAACCACGAGGCATCATCCTGGAGTGTGGGGCAGGTTCTGGTTCTCCCTGCTGCCTGGATACAGCCTCAAAAGTCAGAAAAAACCCACGTGCCACAATCACAGCCATTTTCAAGGTTTGAACTCTACAACTCGTCAGAGCCCTACCCAAGAGAGAAGCTGATTTCAAGCCCAGGGATGCGGGTCCAGGTGGCTAAAACTCACCAGGCTTCCATGGAGCTGGAGCAGCTGGGGCCCCATCCCCCACCTAAGTCCCTTCTGAAGGCCAACCCAGAACTGCTGCCAGACATGTCAGCCATAATCCAGGGACCCGGACATGCGGAAGAGCTGCTCAAAGCAGCTCTAAGATATATCAAAGCCTGGTATACCGATATGTCAGGCATCTCATCACATTTCATAATATTAAGTATGGAGTATACAATTACAAGGGTGTGGGCATGATGTATGGTCTGTGGGAACATATTGATAATTTCCTATACAGTAGACTAAATGGCACAGTGGAGATGTAATAATCTCCATTGACTTTAATCTAAGAATGCATTCATTGACCTGATTTAGACAATTAGCTCTGACAAGCAATATAGAATAGATTATTCAGTGTATGCATAGGACAAGCTCAAACAGAGGTTGAGAAAAATTTGAAATAAGTGTTGTCTGTGGGTTTAGTAGTGGACGATCTGGGGTTCACAAGAAGAAACCCACTAAGTTCTAGAAACTCAGAGCATGAATGCAAGAACAGAAATTGGCCAGACTTGCACATAACAACCCAGAAAAAAAAGTCATGACTTTATCAATACCATTTCCTTATATGGGTTGTAATGGTCAACATAATTATTAATGCCGGCTAGGGGGCAGGCTTAGGGATGGGAGGTGGGTGGGAAATGAGGGTCTTTGGTGGTGGGGGCATACTGGTGATGGGATTGGTGTTGAAAGATTAATCTAACAACTGTGTTGTAAAAAATCTTTGTACTTTGTAAATCACGGTGTTTAAATAAAGTTTTAGAAAAACTAGTATCCCATTCTTGACCATTTTCAGAAGTAACCAAGAACACAGGTATTTTTTTATTTTTTATGAATAACCATGAGATACAGTTGAAAAATTGTTCATGATTGATTTTCAGCCATACCATGTTACAATACCTGTCCCTTCACCAGTGTACATTTTTCACCACCAAAGTATCCAGCTCCCTCCCAAAATACCATTCTCTCTCTCTTTCTCTCTCTTTCTTCTAAGCTTTGTGTTTTTCCATATTTGTACTGAAAGGATAAGATACATATAACTTTACTTATTTTCAGTACTCAGTTTTTATACAGAGCGATCATAATGGTCCATTCTCTGTCCTAACTGCACTCCACTCCACTTGTGGCAGCTTCCAACCATGTACCAGTCCTCCTGGCTATTGTTTCTCTTGTCATTGGGCATTAGATTCATACTATGTTTTTTTTATGTTCCACAAATGTGTGCAATAATTCTATGTCTGTCCTTCTACTCTGATGATTTCACTCAGCATGATACTCCATGCTCATTCATGTATAAACAAATTTTGTGACTTCATTTTTCCAGGTGACTGTATTGTATATCTCTGTGTAGATGTATCATAGTTTTATTTTGTTCACTCAATTGTTCTTAGGATCCAGATTCTAGCTCTTGTGCTAGAATGAACATAGGCTACAGGTTGATTTTATGCTTTGTGCTTTTTGGGCCTTTAGGTTGTATTCCTAGCAGTGGTAATACAGGTTGTATGGAAGCTCAATTTCTAGTTTTTAAAGGAAGGCCCATATTGTTTTCCAAAAAATGTTGGACCACTCAACATTCCCACCAGCAATGAAAGAACTCAGGCATTCATAAACCTTATTATAAAGCCAAAGATTTTAGTGCCCATCTGAGGCTGATAAGCTCTTAACAGGCACCAAGGAAACAAAGAGAGACCATTCTTTTAATTTAAGACTCAAGTGAGTAAAAATTCAAATTTGAAAGGAAGCCACAAAAATGTTTAATGTATTATCTAGAATGAGCTATAGCCAAGAAAAAATAGTTGCAGAATGAATGTTTACATAGATGGAAAAGATGAATTTAAATAATGCTAGACAGAGAAATGGTGCAGCAGTGAAAAACATGTGAGCATGGTCATGGCAGTGTGGTGCCAAAATATCCCAGCATGTAGGAGAAATTATTTAATGATCCTCAAAGAGTTGTTTGACTTTTTGGGTTTGGGAGTCACACCTAGATGTGCTCAAGGTTTATTCCTGGCTCTGTACTCAAGGATCATATCTAATGGTGCTTGGACGACTCTACGTGTTCCTAAGGATTAAAGTGGTTCGGTCATATGCAAGGCAAGTGCCCTACCCTATACCCCCCTACCCCAAGGCAGGTTTTATCTTTTTTTCAACTTTTTAAAAAAAATATTCTGTGATTTATACTATATTAATAATGGTTTCTCATGGGTATTTTAGTATCTTAGCTTTCTTAAAGTGCAGTTTGGAACTCAGAGGTCCTCTAAAGAGTAGTGTTTACTTCTTTTTGCACATGTCAGAGGAGCCCAGACAAAATGGAGGCAGGAGACTCTGCTAGTGAGAGATTATGTCATCACAAGAAAAGAAAATGATCTTGGAAGAGCCTCAGGCAAGGAAGGCACAGAGATTTGTGGAACCTAGTGGGAAATGATTAAGTGAAATCCCCTGTTCAAATTATGAATTTTAAGTCAGATCAAAATAGAATAAATATCTCAACATCAGACCTGAATCCATAAGGTACATGGAAGAAAATGTAGGTAAAAATCTTCCATGACACTGAAACTAAAGGCATCTTCAAAGATAAAATACCACTAACTAAGCAAGTGGAAACATAGATTAAACAAATGGAACTACATGAAACTAAGAAGCTTCAGACCTCAAAGAAATGATTATCATCTACACTTCTATGTTATTAGCAGCACTATTCACAATAGCCAGAATCTGGAAACAAACAGAATGCCCAGAAAAGGTGACTGGATAAAGAAACTGTGGTACATCTACACAATGGAATATTATGCAGCTGGTAGGAAAAACAAGATTATGAAATTTGACTATAAATGGATGGACAGGGAGAGGATTAGGCTGAGTGAAATAAGCCAGAGAGAAAAGAACAGAAATAGACGACTGCATTTATTTGTGGAATATTAAAAAAATAACATGGTACCAATATCCAAGGCCGGAAAAACCATGGATCAGGAGGTCTTGTCAGTGAGTGGAACTTACTGCAAATGTGTGGGAGTCAGAGGTTAGGTAAGATAGAGAGCGAAACAGTGTACTAAAAATTGCTGTAAATGATAATACAAGTAGAACTGAGCATTGAAAGTAGGCAAAAAAAGTATATACATGATAACCTCTAAATGTATGTATTGCAAGCCACAATGTGTAAGAGAAGGAGAGAGAGAGAGAGAGAGAGAGAGAGAGAGAGAGAGAGAGAGAAGAGGAAAAGTGCCTGCCATAGATGCAGGCTGGGGAAGGAGGATTATCAGGGGGCATTGGTGGTGGAAAATGGGCACTGGTGGAAGGATGGTGCTGGAACACTGTATGACTGAAACACTCCCCTTGGCGGGCGGCTGCTTTGTGGCTGCGTGATATTCTTAGAGAATGCTGATTTTAGGATAAGGTTCTTCCCAAGATCTTTCACATTTATACATTGTATACAGTTCTCAACAGGTTCTAACTGATACCAGTAAGCCTAGCAAGAAGCCAGGGCAAACCACACATCATGCAGTCAGTCATTTTCAACATCCAGACTCCATAGTTCCACAGAGCTTCATCCAAGAGAAAAACTGATCTTTTTCCTTTAAGTTTCATCAGTAAATGCTCGAAATGAGAGCCTTCTACTGAGAGTTTACCACCTACATGTCAGAGTCTGGCAACTTACCCGTGTTTTATTTACTTGTTATGCCAAAAACTAGTAACAATTATGGACCTCAGTTCCATCACCTGAAGAATGGTTTCTTCCTGTCCCTGGAGCAAGCAGATGCCCTAGGGTTACACTTGCTTGTGACAGGTCTTATGGAAATGTTACTAGTGCCCATTCGAGCAAATCGATGAACAATGGGAAGACAGTGATACAGTGATACAGTGTAATTGTATATTTCACGGTGGTACAATAAAAATAATTTAAAAATAAATAGTTATCAAGCCACAAAACAGCCCACATATCGGGAAAAGATATTTACCCAATACCTGTCTTGTAGCAGGTTAATATTATATATATGTATATATGTATATATATGTATATATGTATATATGTATATATGTATATATGTATATATGTATGTATATTAAAATGATGTCATCAGCAAAGCAGAGGTGGTGTAGTTGCTGACCGTCTATCTTCACTCCCATTCCTTCCCATTCTAATTATTGCATGATGTTCTCGAGGGTGGCACTGAAGAGTTTTGGTGAAATAGTATCACCCCTGACGAACCCCTCTTTTGACATCAACGATCACTTCCTTGTAGAATGGTGAGATCCTGGTGGTGAATCAGTAACACAGCTCATGTAGGATCTTGATGTATTGGGTTTGAACACCCTGTTTGGCTAAGGCTTAGATCAAAGGCTTTCTTTAAATCAATGAACATTAGACAGAGCGGCATCTTGAACTGCCTACAAACTTCAATAAGCTTGTCTACCATGTGAATATGGTCGTTTGTGCTGAATACTTTTCAGAAGGCAGCTTGCTCGCATGGTTGTCCTTCATCTAATGTTCTGCCAATCTTGTTCAGGATGAGTTGAGTGAACAGCTTGTAGATGATGGACAACAGGCAGATTGGGATAGTTGCCAATGTCATGGATCTTTCCCTTCTTGAACAGTAGAACTGTCCTGCTGGTTTTCCATCGGGAGGGCACCTTGCTTTCAGACAGGCAGCATGTGAAGAACAGAGCCAGTGTATTGGTGAGTACTGATGGCAGATTCTTCAAGTGCTCAGGTCCGACTCTGTCGAGGCCGGATGCTGTTCTCGCTTCTTTACTAATGAAATGGCATGTCAGATTTCAGAAGGGGAGAACATTGGGAACAACATATCCATCCTGCAGAATTTGGTATGTGGACAGGTGGACGTGGATATCAAAGAGATACGCTTAGAAGTCATGAATAAACTTCTCCATTACCTTTCTGGAAGATGTGATAGATCCATCAGGATGTTGGAGGGCAGTCATTTTGGTCTTACAGTTGGCGAAGCCAGGCGGGCATTGCAAATGCTTTTATTGGCTTCTGCTGCATCGGCCAGTATTTCTGCTCTTCTCTCTTTGAGGTCTTCCTTTTTTTTTTCTCTGCACTGCTTTGCCAGCTTGGACATTACCATTTGGTTGCCTGAGGCTCATGCCTTGCCACATTGGTGAATGAGCTGTAGAGTTTTTGAAGACAGGCATCCTTTTGTGTCTTCCTCGCTCTCAGCATTCTTCGCACAATCATGGAGGTGCTGAACCAGTCGGTTGTATTCTTCATCTATGTCATCAATGATGGCATCTTTCCACATTGCCGCAATAATGCCAAAGGGTTCCCAGTTGGTGGTAATTCTGGGAGTTCTCTTAAACTTTGCAGCCTTTTCTCCCTGTTGCATGAAGTAGAATTTTACATGAAGGAGATGGTGGTCCGATCCTATTTGGAATTTAGTGACGACAGCGATATCAGCCAGGCAAAAACGTTGATTGAATATGATGTGGTCAACTTCATTGTGAAGCGGTCCACCAGGAGATTCCCATGTCCAACGTTTCGATTTAACCTTCTGGAACCGTAAGTTCCCATGAATGGTCTTGGTGGACATGACGAACTCAAGATAGTCTCTCACCCTGTTTGTTCCATTCTAGGCTATGAGTCCCAATGTGGAGTTTTTTGGCCGATCTTCTCGGTCCTATCTTCGCATTAAAATCATCGACAATTCGACTTGCACAACCCTTCTGGAAAACAATATGGACATTCCTCCAAAGACTAGAAATTGAGCTCCCTTTGACCCAGCCATACCACTCCTGGTAATATACCCTGGGAAGCCAAAAACACACAGCGGAAACACAATCCGAGACTTTTATTTTCATAGCAGCACTATTCACAATAGCCAGAACCTGGAAACAACCAGTATGCCCGAGAACTCAGAACTGATGACTGGATAAAGAAACTGTGGTACATCTACACAATGGAATACTATGCAGCTGTCAGGAAAAATGAAGCTATGAAATTTGCCTATAAATGGATGGATATGGAAAGGATCATGTTGAATGAAATTAGTCAGAAGTAAAGAGAGAGACATAGAATGACTGCATTTATTTGCATTACATAAATATATAAGGCGATCTTACCAAAAATGGAAATTACCACAAACGTGTGGGAGTCAGAGGTTAGGTAAGATAGAGAAGGGAACATGTGTGAATAAATTTCAAAAGGTCTGATACCAACATAGAACTGAGCATTAAATACAGGCAAAAAATGCACATGATGGCTTCTAAGTATATGTAGTGTAACCCACAATGTGTTAGAGAAGGAAAAAGAGAGGGAGAGAGAAAAGATATAAAGAACCTGCCATTTAGGCAGGCTATGGGAAGGGGGAGGGAATTGGGAACATTGGTGGTGGGAAATGGGCATTGGTGGAGGGCAGGGTGCTAGAACACTATGTGACCGAAACCTCCAAATATGAACAACGTTGTAATTGTATACCTCATGGTAGTATAATAAAATGTTAAAAAAAAAGAAAATAAAAAAAATAAAAAAGGAAAAAAAAGAAAAAATCACCGACTATGTAGACTTCTACAATATGTAGATGGTGTGATCTTCTTTATAGAACTCCTTCAGTTCCACGTAGAATTTCTCAATTTCTTCTTCCTTGTATGAGGATGTTGGTAGACAATGAAGATAGAAACTGCTGGCAGTGGGCCAAATCTCTTCAAGTATAATAATCCTATACGGTTTGTTAGGCATTAAAATGAATAAATGCTCACGGCCAGGTTCGTGTTGACAAGGACACCGACACCACTGACACCTCTTTCGTTGCATGTTCTGATAGCAGTTCTTCTCTGGTGTCAAAAAAGAGGACTGAAAAAGAAACTGTGGTACATCTACACTATAGAATACTATGCAGCTGTCAGAAAAGATGAAATTGTGAAATTTACCTGAAATGGATGTACATGGAGACTATCATGCTGAGTCAAAATAGCCAGAAGGAAAAAGACAGATATAGTATGACTGCATTCATTAATAGGATATAAATATATCAGTGTTTTACTGAGTGTGGGAAATGGTAATGACAGACTAGAACTCACCATTGAATATACACAAAGAGACTTACATGATAAACCTTAAATGTCTGCTGGGCTAGCTGAAATGTGTAAAAGAAGGGGGAGAGAGATGCAGAGACAGAGAGAGAGAGACAGAGAGAGAAAGAGAAGAAAAAGGGGGATACCTGCTATTGAGGCAGCCTGGGGGTATGCAAAAGGGGTGTGGGTATACTGGTGGTGGAAATGGGGCACTGGTAGAGGCATGGGTGCTGGAATACTGTATTACCAAGAACCAATTATGAACCCCTTTGTAACTGTATGTTTCACTGTGGTACAATAAAAAAAATTTTTTAAATAAAAATAAATTTAAAAAAGCGTGATGGGATTGACGCCTCCTCGTCTCAGGCATAACAATGATGTTGTACTTGATCTTTCACACTGCACCATCAGGTCCTCAATATATGCTTCATATGCCAGCATACGTGCATTGAAAGTACAGACAACAGTCATTTTAGTCCTTCTTTACATTAGCCAAGCGGCATAAATGTTGGCTGATTTTGACCATGAATGTGG
The DNA here is from genome assembly GCA_021461705.1 of Cryptotis parvus. NCBI lineage: Eukaryota > Metazoa > Chordata > Mammalia > Eulipotyphla > Soricidae > Cryptotis > Cryptotis parvus. The sequence goes on from JAJIBD010002661.1 coordinate 79,187, forward strand.
AAAGATAGGTCTACAGCTGAATCTCAACAAAACAATGTTCATGAAAAATGAACTAGTTACAGAGGCCCCATTCACTCTCAATGGAGCAAACATCTCGGAATGCAGCAGTTATGTGTGCCTAGGTCGAGAACTCAACATGATGAATGACCTAAAACCTGAGCTGTGCAGGAGGAAGAGAGCAGCATGGAATGCCTTCAAGAGCATTGAAGAAATAACTAAAAAGGACAAAGAACCTCCAGCTTTGAGCACATCTATTCGACTCCACTGTTCTCCCTGCATTAACATTTACCTCAGAGACCTGGGCCCTACAAAAGCAGGATGAAAATGCTATCCGGTCTCCCAAAGAGGAATTGAAAGAACTATGCTTGGAATATCACGCCTTACTCAAGTGAGAGAAGGAATCGGAGTTCTGACCTCCATCAACGATCCAGAGTCAGTGACGCTGTCTCATTTGCCAAGGTGTCGAAAATCAGATGGGCTGGACATGTAATGCAACTTGGGAGACAACTGCTGGACTAGAGCCATTACCAACTGGATCCCACAGGATGTCAAAAAGATCACGTGGCCACCCACCTACTTAATGGTCAGACTTCTTTGTCAAGACCCTGAATGAACAGTTTGAGGCTCTTCATATTTCTTAAGCAAGCAGCTACCATTACACTACACTGGCAAGTGATAGGGTCAAATGGAAATGTTACTGGCACCCGCTTGAGCAAATCGATGAGTAACGAGATGTCAAATGATCAAGTGACCAAGTATATGTACATATATATGTGTATATATACATATATATATATATATATATATATATATATATATATATCACTTGTAGAACTTTACAAGGAAAAAACATCCAATCCCATCAACAAGTAGAGAAGAAATGAACAGAAACTTCCTCAAATAGAAATTCAAATGGCCAAAGGCTTATGATAAAAATGCTCTTCAACACTATCAGGGAGGTGAAAACCAAAGCAACAGGGAGATATCATCTCACATCACCGAGACTGGCACACATCCAAAAGAACTAGGACAACCAGTGCTGGTGCAGATGAGGAGATAAAGAGACTCTCATTCATTGCTGGTGAGAATTCTGACTGATCCAGCCATTTTGGAAAACAATATGTACATTCCTCAAAAAACTAGAGATTGAGCTCCCATTTATCTCAGCAATAACACTTCTGGGATTAAACCCTGAGAACCCAAAAAATACATAGCAGAAACATCATCTGCAATTCTATGTTCAATGCATCACTATTTACAATAGCCACAATTTGGAAACAACTGAGTACCTGAGAAGAGACAACTGGATAAAGAAACTGTGTTGCATATCTACACAATGGAATATCATGCGGCTGTTAAAAAAATAAAGTCATAAAGCTTGTTTATAAATAGATGGACCTTGAGAGTGTCATGCTGAATGAAATGAGTCAGGAGGAAAAGGACATATAAAGAATGATTGCATTAATTTGTGGGATATTTTAAATAGTATGAGATTAATATCCAAGGCCAGCGTAAATAGGGGGCAAGGGAGGACTTGAAGTAGTTGGAATCTATTACAAGTGTATGGGGGCAGAGAATAGAGAAGAGACCAGTTTGCCAATGATAGTTGGAAATGGTAATGCTAGACTAGAACTGAGTATTGAAAGTAAATAAGGGATATACATGATGACCCTTCAGTGTCTGTATTGCAAACCACAATGAAAAAAAGGAGAGAGGCAGGTTGGTGGGTTGTGGGAGGGAGCAAAATTGGGGACATTGGTGTCAGAAAATGTGCACTGGTGGAGGAGTGGGTGTTGGAAAACTGAATGACTGAAACCTAATCATGAAAATCTTTGCAAAGGTCTCACTTTTGGTGATTTAATTAAAGAGAGAGAGAGGTAGAGAGAGAGGGAGAAAGAGAGAATTTCAAGATGATAAAGGCAGGCAATTAAGCCAGTGGGACCTTCATGTCCACACAGATGTTATGTGTATTGCAACGTAGCATGGGCCATGGGATGGGTACATACTCAAAAGTTCCTTTTCATCTTTTTGAGGTTCCATGCTCTGTACATGCTCCATTAGTCACTACCCTTTCCTTTTACCCTATCCTTGGATCCCATTCATTGATAAGGTTAGCTTCCTTCAAATTATCTTAGGAAGGTAAACTTAGACACAAAATGATTAAGTAATTTGCCAAATGCTAAAACTTTAGCTACAGGTAGAGAAGACCTGAAGGGGATATCCCAGTTGCCACTAAAATAGCTTGTCTTTCTGTTGGGCATGTAGTAAAAGCGGGCATGCACCAAGAGCATGGAAACAAACCTCCCAGTGCCAAGTTGGTTCTGCTTCTTATTTGGCACTTGTTTTTTAACCAGAAACCATGTCATCACATGGTGAGCTTATCAAAGCAAAATCTGAATAGAGAGCTACATGCCTTCCCTTTTCACTATGTGAACATCAATAAGTTTGTTAAATAGTATTCGCTGAGTCCTGGACTTGACATTATCACTGACAGGAAGAAAAGTCTTATTTACGAAAGCCAGGTGGATTCTGCAAGAGCCTGGTCTAGGGATTATCATAGTTGCAGTTTTGCCTTTTTCTTGAGGTATTTTATTTCTCCCTATAGAAAACTTGGTTTTTCTTCCCATTCCAGAGAGAGAGAGAGAGAGAGAGAGAGAGAGAGCAACTGTCTCTTCTTAAAGCAAACAATGCAGAAAACATTAAGTGTTTAGTGTATGTTCATCTTTTCTCCTAGCTGTTAATAAACAACACAAGTCACCTACATGTCTTAAATTAATAATAAGAAAATCATCAATTTAAGAGAAAGTCTTTCAAACATAGCTCACTTTGCATAAGCCTTCCCAAAACAATGATGGTTCTCCCAATTTTAACATACATATGACACTTCTTCTTGTGGATGCAGCTTTAAGAGTTGCAGTTGCACTGTCTGACTGAAACCCAAACATGAACATCTTTGTAATTGTATATCTCACAGTGGTATAATAAAACATTTTTAAAAAAGTTGCAGTTGCCTGAATGCACAGTTGTGTGAATGTAAACCAAAGACTTACATGGAGCAAAAAAAAAAAAAAAAGGAAAATGTCTCTCCCTCTTGGTGGACAGATGCTTTCCCAAAGACTAAATACAGACAATAGACACATAGAAAGTATTTCTTCGTCACTTATTATCAAGTAAATGCAAATAAAAATCACAAATAGATACCACCTCAGCTCAATAAGAATAGTCTGGATTTTACAAAGGAAAAAGCAAGCAGAAACAATAAGTGCTGGAGGGAATGTGATGAAAAAGAATCATCATCCCTCAATCATTCTTGGTGGGGCAATAATCTGTAAAATGATTAGACACATCTCAAAAAAGGAAGAAAGGAGTTTGTATTCAAATACCAGTGACTCCATACCTTTGCATCTATACCAAGAATATAAAAACAGCAACACAAATGTCACTAGGATTAACAGCTATATTCATTGAAGTGTCATTTCCAACAGCTAATATCTGGAAGCATCCCAAAAGTCCAATGACTGATGAGCACATAAAGAAGTTATGATATATAATATATAATATATATTATGCACATAGTATATTATATACATATATTATATATATGGATTACTACTAAGCTATAAGAAGATGAAATTTTGCTTTGTGCTTGAGGCAGTCAAATCAGAGAGAAGAAATATAGTATAATCTTATTTATCTGTGATATGTAAGGAAACAAGTCCGTGGAATAGACAGGGTACAATAATAGCAAGCTCTTGGACTTTGGCTACAGAACTATGTTACCAAGTGTGGAAAAGAGGTGGGAAAGTAGAGAGAAAAGGAATGAACTGGAATTAACATAAGGACAATGGTGAAAGGTCTTCAGCATTTGGTGGTGGAGGAGAGATAGCAACTTCATATGCACAAAACATAAACATTAACACTATTTACTCAATTACAATAAGACCAATAGAATAAAATGAAACATAAATAGTAAAAGTCCTCTTGTTATACCCATGTGCATTCTAATTTGCATCATTGATCAATATTGAAGTTTATTGGTGAATACATAGGGATTCCATATATTAGTTTCTCCATTTTATATGTTGAATAGTTATTATAATGAATTTTTAAATTAATGAATTCAAAAAGTTATCTCAAGTGGCAGAATATGTGCCTTAAGTGTGCCAGGCCTTGTTTTGATCTCCAGCAATACTTGACCCTCGTCCCAAAGGGAGCTCTGGAATCCCTCTATCAACACAGAGCCCAAACACCATGCCATCAACTTGAAGAGAATTGCCTTAAGTGAACCCTATTGAAATAGAATTCATTTGACAAATTATGGTGCATCAAATCTTTTGATTGTCAGAAATACTCCACTAAGAAAAGAGAAGATAGCAGAGTGGAAGAATAAATCATATAGATCCCCAGAAGCTCAAATCCATTGCATCCTTTTGTCTTTGTAGAGAGTAAACAACACACACCATCATGATAACAAGTGACTTGCGTTTCCTCCACAGACCATGTTTTCTCACCAAACTAACCAGCAATGCAAGTAAGAATTTCATGAAATTTCACTGGAAACTGACAAATGCTTTCCCTAAGACAATCTCCGAAGATGGATCAAAATAAAATTACAACACTAGAAGTGAAAGGGAAGCAATGTTTTTTTTTTTTTTTTTTTGGCACTACACTGCTGGCTCAGCCCTAAGCTGGATTCAGAATCTGTAAGTCTGTAAGTCAGAGTCAAGGACAAGCTCTGTCCACATTGGAGCAGAAAACAAGGAGATTGGGAATGAACCATTTGTCCCAGGGCTAGCTCTCATAAAAGCTGCCAATTTTGACTTTTGATCTTATCTTCAAATGAATTTAAACATATGGTTATTGTATTTCTGTATTCCATAATCATTAACTTGTTAGATGTATACATTTGAAGTATATCAAAGTTTTTGATCCATGTTTTGACCATGCTTAATTTTAACTATAATGGCTCTCCAAAGAAAAACAAAGGAAGAAACAAACAAGCAACAGAAAAGGAAGTGCCCAGAGCCTCTTTCTCAGACTCCAAGAGGTTCTACTCAGAGAAAATGGAGCTGATTCAGTATTAAACATTTCCTTTTCTGTTTCTGTCATCTCCTCCTGCTGTTTATCTTTTCTTTGCTATTGATTTCTCTGGCCTCAAGAATCTCCAAATATATAACAGAAAAAATTGCAGTGAGAATCATATTATAGTAAAAACACATTAGGACTGGCAAGATAGTACAGGGGTTATTGCATTTGCCTTGCATCCCTCCAACTCCAGTGTGAAACCCTGGTAATGCCAAGCATTACTTCACAGAACCAGGAATAGGACTTCAGCATGGTCAAACACCCCTATGATAATAAACTTTTGTAAAAGTACATCTATAGGCATTTAATATCTTCTTTATATTTTTATTGACCAAAGAAAGCAGGAAATTCAATGTCAATATGTCAATGTTATACATCAGATACCGTAGATGTGTTATCTACTTAATTATATATCTGTACATTGCTCAACTTCCCTGAAATCTCAGCCAAAATTAAAGAAAGTCAGGAAAATTTTAATAATAGGCACTGAGTTTAAAAAAATTATGAAATGCCCCCCCTCCTCTACTGCTGAGTTTGGTTTTCATTATAGATTAGTAGTTTAGTGACTTGCTGTGGAAATGTTCCTTATTATCACAGTTTTATTGCCTACCTCAGTACATCTGTTCCAAAATTCATATAGAAATGGCCAGACATTTCAATAAACCAGTATGTCTTGGAATTTTCATATAGTTCCCATGCACTAAAATCTGGATAGAAAGCTGGTACTTTGAAATTTACAGTCACACAGACTGAGCAACATCTGGATAGCTTTGCTCTATTGCTTTCCCTGTTCCTTTAGATTTAGACTCAAGTTATGATTTGCACAAAAGGCCAAGAAGCCTTGTGTGTGGCAGGTGTGAGTATAGCCTGACAAAAATCTTAGTGTTATTCAATTCACTTTGATTCAGCTTTTCACAAAACACATGGAACACTGCTTCTACTTCTTTTGCCAAATAACTAACAGGAAAGACAAAGCAAGGGAGAATTTTCTTCTCATAACAGAAAGATTAAGAGAAACACTTTATTTGTTATCCTAACTAGGCTCCTTGAATTAATTATCTTTCATCACATCCTTTGATAATATATATACTGTATATGCGTGTCTGTGTGTGTATTTATACAAGATCAATTTCTTAACACAGGGAGAGAAGTATCTATTGCCAACTAAACAGCCCCTCTAACTAGTTGATCAGATTTTTCATTGAATCTTCAGAATTTCCTCTTTAGCTATCCTTAATGAGAAACAAAGGAAGAGAGGGGAAAGAAATGAACAAACAGAAGGAAAATAGTGCACTTGCAATGATGTGTCCTGGGTCAATGCAATTGTAACTAAATACAAATGGCAGTTCTGTGGTTCCTATGACTGTACCAATTCTGTAACAAACCTCTTTCCTGCTGAAGCATGACTCCACGTCATGTTGTGGTAGACTCACATTGGTGGCTCACTTTAGATCTGAGGTAGGTAAAGTGCAATTTTGCAGGAATAATTTAGATCAATCTGAATTTTCGATCTGACCTTCCCCTCACCCCCCATAACTTCCTGGTTCCTTGGTCACAGAGTGATTTATGAGCAAGAACAAAAGAACGATGTGTCGATCCCAGCAGCAAGGGAAACCAGAAAACTTATTAAAGACAGGGTGGGGGCGAAAGGCAAGGGAAGGAGCCACACAAAAGCACGAGTTTCAGAACGAAGTACCTCAGCTTCTAGGCTGCTGTAATTACCCAGTCACTAAAGAAATAAAATGTTGAAATCCATTTTATAAAAAATCAATGTTTTAAGCAATATGAAGAGCTCTCATAATTTTTAAACCGTGCTCCAATATCTGTGTGCAGAAACATGCTCACCTTTAAAGAGGAAAGCTTCAATAATTTTAAATCGCTCTTCGCTGAGAAGGCTACAAACTTCCATCCTCTCCCAAATGGAAGCAAACCAGTAATTTTAAATGTCTTCCTCCCAAGCCCCTCTCTCTCCACAAAATATTTATATGTACCTTCTTTGTCTTTTTAAAACTTTTTAAGCAAAATTGGCCCCATTTAGAATTTTAAAAATGTCCTACACTTAAAATTGCTAATAAGAAACAATAACAATAGATTATCTTATGCTTTTTGCTGAAATAAGTCAAAGTAACTTTTTAAAAGATTAATAGTGACAAAATTGTAGGGTTGTATTTAAGAAACCATCTTAAGAATGTTTTTATTTAGCGTGTATAAAACTAATTTAAAATTAATGAATAAGGTTTTTATTATTTCTAATCTATAAATCCATGAAGAACACAATTTTTTATTAAATTCTAGTCTCATTCACAATGACTTTCTGTAATTAAAGTGCTTCAATCTTCTACAAATTAGAAAAGCAAATTGTTACATATACTAAGTAGGTGCTTTTCTGTTTAATGACAGTCACTCAGATGATTTATGACACACATTATTTTATATCAAAGTACAATGAAATAGGCATTACCAAAGGTAATCTCCATAATGTCTGGAAAGGGATCAGAAACCTCAGTGCAACAATGAGAGCCGTATTTAAAATGCAAAATGCAAAGACATTATTATGGTTTTGATTTCTTATGGCACAGCTCTGCCTGATCAGTTATATTACCAGTGCAGCACAAAGGGTGTTTGCGTATGAATGCTGCTACGATAACAGACGGAAAAAATGAAATATAAAGTCAATTTTCATGCAGAAATTGTTATCAAAGGGCTGATAAAGTAAAACTGTATAATCACACATACACAAACAAAAAAAGTCATGAGGAACAATCTAAAATAGACCAAGCTTTTAAACTCTCGTCCTATTAGAATATGTAATATAGTGTTAAGATAATGTTTAAACAAATGTAAGTAGAGCACTATGTTGATAATTATTTAGACAGAGCCTTACGAGTGTTTTCTTTGCAAACAGAATCAAATAGCAGTTAAAATACATTGGGGTAAAGTTTCATCAAGCTCAGACTCTTAACTTAAAAAATAAAGTTGTTGTTGTGACTTAAAAATCATAATTGCTATAATGTAGAATGGAAGCTTTAGGAGCTAAGGAAGAGGAAATAAACACATGCATACATATATATGCATTAACCTATATGTATATATGTGCAATGTATATGTGTATAATCACACACATATATATACACAAAAATTCTTTAACTAGCACAAGAGAAAAGTCAAAATGTCAGTGAGAATGCAACCCCAAACTTTCTGAGCACTTTGAAGACTCAACAACAACAAATCCAATGACTCCATCCAAAAATTGGACGAGGTGTTAAACACTTTCCCAAAGAAAAGCATAAGGATGACTAAGAGGCATATAAAAAAGTGTTCATCACTCATTGAAGAAATGAAAGTCAAAGCAGGGGGCCAGAGCGATAGTCCAGCAGGTAGGGCATTTGTCTTGCATACAGCTGGCCCATGCCGGCCTGGGTTCTATCCCGGCATCCCATATGGTCCCCCCGAGCATCGCCAGAAGTGATTCCTGAGTGCAGAGCCAGGAGAAACCCCTGAGCATTGCTGGGTATGACCCATTAAAAAAAGAAAGTCAAAGCAACATTGAGATATCATATTACACAAGTAAGAACCTCTGGAAACAGCCAGTGTGGTGGGATTGCAGTGAGAAAGGAATCCTCCGTTCACTGTTTATGGGGATGTTGTCTGGTTCATTCTCTATGGAAAGCAATACGAAAATATCTCAAAGAAATATAAATCCCATATGACCCAGCTATACTGCTTTTTTTTTTTTTGTATCTATCTCCAAATACGAAAACATTTATTCAAAACACTGTAAGAGGTGACTGGAGTGATAGTAGAGCAGCCAACACAGGGTTTATCCCCATCATCACATTTGGTCCCCCTGAGCACTACCAGGAGTAATTTCTGAGTGCAGAGCCAGGAGTAAACCCTGAGCATCGCCAGGTGTGACTCAAAAAAGAAAAAAATTATATCAGAGGCTTCTTGACCCTTCATGTTGTTGGGCATTTGGGTTACTTCTATATCTTTCTTGGCTGTTGTACTAAGCACTATAATAAACATAGGATTGATGCAGAATGATCTTTCATATGTGGGACTTAAAGAAACACATCAGGTAGCAACAAAGGGCCAAAGTCATCACAACAGTTTGACCCACACAACTGAATTTGGGGGTGGGGGTGCAGGGGAATGGGAGAATTGAAAGGAATTGGAGTCCTTTGGTGAGCATGAGTATGCTGGTATACTGGTAATGGATGAGTGTTGTGTTTGAATTACGTACACAAGAAATCATTATTAACAATATTGTGAGTCATAGAACCTCAATCAGTAATATAAAATGTTTCTTAAAAGAAAAAAAAAAAGTACTTGGATTAGCTGCAAGCAAAGACCAGTTTTAAACTAAATTCTGAAGTCTAGTAAATAAATAAATTAGCTTTCTGAAATAAGATGTAAATAATGCCTAAGTGTACCCTGCACTGAAGGTTTATCTATTCAAATAAAGGCCTCCCTCCATTGGAATGCTGTTTATCATGCAGTTTGCAAGCAGAAAGGTAGCTCCTTCTAATTCTTTTAAAGACATTTTGCTCGAGGCTTCAGAAATTAAACTGGGAACAGCAGGGAAGGGGTTTACTATTTAATGCTTTTGGTTGTAATTTTTTTAATTAGCCATTAGGAAGATGAAGGCAGGTTCAGACAGGGATGAAAAGAAAGGTTTGGAAAAAATATGGCTTTCTGCAAAGAGCCCCTGGAGATTACAGGAAAGACTGGGGTCTCCAGAGACATGCCCCACACAGAAGGAGCTCCAAGGCCATTTCCTCATGTCCCTTGGGCAAATCTAAACCTAGTTGTTTGAAAGCTTGGGGTTTAACTGGATTTCCTAAAAGATGTCATATCTCAGGCTCAGGTTCTTATAGCTGAAAAAAAAAAGAAAAAGAAATGATTGGGAAAAAGACAAAAATGCCAGGAGCACAGATACAGTTGATCTTGGGGTCTCAGAGCCTCTGGGTGTCTTTACACACACCTCCACACTTTCAGAAGGATTAAAAGAAAGACGCTGTACTTCATGTATCAGAAATCCTTGGTTTGTTCCTTATTTTTTAATGACAAGATGTGGTAGGAGAAGGCAGAAAGACAGGGAGAATGGAGGAGGGAAAACAGAAGTTTATGTGTGTCTTTTTTAGGTAGGGCTGAATTAATTTAAAGACAGAGCTGTTGAAAACGCTGAACAAAGATTTATTCCTGGAAGAGAGAATAGAAATACATTATTTGCATATAATTCAAGTCTTGAGGTGATTTTAGGTAATAAAAATCGTGGCAACAATATTGAAATGAGATCATGAGGAAACTCAAATTTTTTTTAATACTTGAAATAACCAAAGTTGTAAATCTCTAGTTTTCATTAGTCATGTCTGCTCTTCTGTATTCTTCACTTCAGGGATGACAAAATTCAGTCACTCAAGGGTTATCTTCAACTTTACCTTCACTCAAGTCATACACTAAGTCTTATTTAGTAAACTCTCACAAAAAAAAATCAACTTTATTGTCTTTATCCTCAATCTACCTGGCTGCTCAGACCAACCCTTCATTGTCTCCCAGACAATGGGTTTGACGTTTTTGATATTCCTCTTGGTACTTCCTCTCCATCCAAGAATCATCTCAGAAGCATGTAGGCCTGGTCTGAGACGACATGGCTAGCTGTAGTAGGGAGAAAAAGAGATGCTGGAAATAAGGTAACCCTAGTTTCCCTTCCCCCTTATTCCCTACTACCACTGGAACGTGGCTCCCTCAGCCTTCACAGTTCACAAACACCAGTCTCCTCATCTCCACTGACAAAACGCTGGGAGTTGAAGTTTCCTTAAGTGTGCCTGAGTCTTATTTAGGTCCTCTTGCTTTGTTGCTGAAACTATTAGGATTGCCTCTAACATCATGTCAAAAAACAAAAATATTAAGGAGTAGTTTGATTCCTTGAAAGATTATTGATAAGAATAATATCATTGTACTTCAAATTGAATTCAAATGGTCATGAATTTGATTTGCAGCCTGCTACTGATACGATAACTAATTAAAATTAATATTAGACATTTATATATAGCTCAAGTTATATATCCTGTTCATAGCATAATTTTGACATCATTCTTAGAAAATATTTTGCTACTAAATAGAAATGGAAGACTATTCAAAACACTGGCCTAAACTAAAGAATTATTCCAATTTTTGCCTTTTCCCCATTTTTATTGAACTACTGTGAGTTACAAAGTTACAAAGTTGTTCATGATTGAGTTTAAGTCATGCAATGTTCCAACATCCATCTTTTCACCAGTGTATATATCTTTCCATCAATATTCCATTTTTCTCACCAACCTGCAAACACTGTTTTTTTCTCCTCCTCCTTCTCCTTCTCCACCTCCTCCTCCTCCTTCTCCTCTCTCTTACTATCCTTTTTAGACACTGTGGTTTGCAATATTGTTACTGAAAGGGAATCATGCATATCCCTTTCTCCTTGAAGCACCAAGTGCTTGTACAGAGTGATTTTTCCAAATATTATTGTCTTAGTGGTCCCTCCTCTGTCCTAACTGTATTCCCTCCCTTTAGATTTTGATGAACAAGGTCACTGCATGCATTCTTTGATTCTCTGCCATTCATTATGAACACTTGGTACTGTGAGTATGTTATTTGATCCCTTGATCACTTGAATCCCGTTTTCATAGATTTGCTCGAGCGGGCACCAGTAACATTTCCATTGGACCCTATCACGTGCCAATGTAGCCCAATGGCATCTGGTTGATTCAGGAATATGAAGAGCCTCAAACCATTCCTTCAGGGTCTTGACAAGGGAAGTCTGACCATCTTGTAGGTGGGCGGCCACGTGATCTTTTGACATCCCATGGGATCCAGTCGGCAATGGTTCTAGTCCAGCGGTTGTCTCCAAATCGCATTACATGTCCAGCCCATCTATTTCTTTTTTTTTTAATTATTTTATTCTATTTTTGGCCTTTGCGCCACACCCGAAGCCAGGGGTACCCTGGCTCTGCACTCAGGAATTACCTGAGGCCTGGGACAATGGGATTCGGGATCGACCCCGCGGCCCTGGCGGCGGCGACCAACCCGCTGTGCTTTCTCTCCGGGACCCTCTCTCCTAAATATTTCTTTTCTTTTTGCTTTTTGGGTCACACCCGGAAGCTCAGGGTTTCTCCTGGCTCTCACTCAGGAATCACCCTGGCGGTGCTCGGACCATATGGGAGCCGGGGATCGAACCCGGCCGGCACAGGCCGGCGGCAGGCAAACGCCCTACCCGTGGCTACGCCCGGCCCCGCCCATCTGATTTTCGATGCCTTGGCAAACGAGACAGCGTCCCTGATTCTGGAATAGCAACGGAGGTCAGAACTCCAGATTCCTTCTCTCACTTGAGTGAGCCATGTGCTCACTCAATAGCTCTTTCAATTCCTCTCTGGAGACCCGAATAGCATTCTCATCCTGTTTTCGTAGGGCCCAGGTCTCTGAGGCCTATGTTAATGCAGGGAGAATGGTGGAGTCAAAGAGATGTGCCCCGAGCCAGAGGTTCTATGTCCTTTTAGCTATTTCTTCGATGCCTTTGAAGGCATTCCATGCCGCTCTCTTCCTCCTGCACAGCTCAGGTTTTAGGTCGTTCGTCATGTTGATTTCTCGACCTAGGTACACTTAACCGCTGCATTCAGAGATTTTTGTTCCACTGAGAGTGAATGGGGCCTCTGGAACTAGTTGATTTTTCATAAACATTGTTTTATTTAGATTCAGCTGTAGACCTATCTTTCCACATTCTCGGTCAAAGTCAGCCAGCATTTGTGCTGCTTGACTAATGTTTGGTGTTATTAGAACGATGTCATCAGTGAAGCGGAGGTGGTGTAGTTGCAGACCATCTATCTTCACTCCCATTCCTTCCCATTCTAATTGTTGCATGACATTCTCGAGGGTGGCGCTGAAGAGTTTTGGAGAAATGGTATCACCCTGTCGAACCCCTCTTTTGACATCAATGATCACTTCTTTGTAGAATGGTGAGATCCTGGTGTTGAATCCGTAATACAGCTCACGAAGGATCTTGATGTATTGGGTTTGAACACCCTGTTTGGCTAGGGCTTCGATGACTGCGTCAGTCTCCACAGAATCAAACGCTTTCTGTAAATCAATGAACTGTAAGTATGTACCACAACTAACGCTCTGAGAGTGGGAAAGCGAGGACATAGAGACTATGGAAGAAACATAAACACTCTTTCTCAAATAAATTTGGGAATTTACATATAAAAACAGAAATTTTATAGAAGAACTTGAATCTAGTTGGGTTTCTCAATGAACTCTGGCTTAGTACCTGGTAGATTCATCATCTTCTAATGCACAGATCAGTAAATTTCAGCCAAATCAGACACTCCATTTTTGCAGTAGCTTCAAGGTAAAAATGGTTTCTTCATCTTTGAATGATTGGAGGATGGTAAGACTATTACTGCGGGCACGTGAAAACTATAGTAAAAATTAAAATTTCAGGGGCTGAAGATATAGCACAGAGGTTATGGCACATACCTTGAATGTGATCGACCCTGGCTCATCCAGGGCACCACAGCTGACTCATGAGCAGTGCCAGGAGAGACTCTGGATAGAATAAGAAGTACGCCCTGAAAGAAAATAAGAAACAAGGAGAAAGGAAAAGTAAAAAAAAAAAGAAAATAAAAAGAAAAATTGTAGTGTGTAAATAAAAAGTGTTTTTACAAATCTTAACTATATTAAGCTACAAATTTAGATACAATAAGATTGTGTATATCAGGTTTGTGTTATTGCCACTGAAGTTACATGGTCCATGAAACACAAGAAACTTACTTCCACCTTTAGATTAAAAAAGTTTTCTGGCTCTTGTTCTAGTGCAGCTGGACATTGAGCACTGCCCTGCCTGCCAGGGAAGGCAGGTTATTCATGGTCAGACCCGGGGACTCCCATTTTACTGTTTCCCCAGGGTTCACTAATGCTAAGCCCTTGGTACTTGCTTCTCTATTGCATAGTTCTGGAAATATAACAATCTGCATTCTTATTCTAACATAACATTAAAATGCCTTTGTATTAGGAACAGTATATTTTATGGAATTTGAATCGTATTAGTGTCATATACATACTAGATTTCAATATAACAATATGAAAAGTGCACATGTAATTTTACTTTTGTATCATATTAATACTCAGCTACATGATGGCAATATTAAACTAATGTGACAAAATGATGCCAGGGTAAGATGTAAAACTGCTAATATCACAGCAAGTTATTAATGTCTTACAATGGACTCTGAAGAACAATGTGATTAAACTTCCTCAATCTTTTCCAGTCTCAGTTGGAACTCCAGTGACAAGAGAGAATAAATGGCCCTGGCAAGTGTTCATGCCCGGCTATAAAAGGTTGGGCCTTCTAGCCATGGCTCTAGGTCTTTTCAGAGAAGCCAGAGGCATTCCAGGAAAAGAAAATCTATAACTACATTAGGAGACCTGCTTTTGGTCTTAATTTATTAACTGCTTTACCGCTGAAATTTTAAACTCTGATTCCCCACTATCTGACAACAAACCCCATCCTATTGGCACCTTTTTTTTCTCTCTTGAAAAGAAGAGCTTTGGACTAGGCACTCTAAAGTTTCCAATCCCTTGCCCTCTTTCCTTCCAGGTTGACTCTTCTCTCAACCCTTTTCTGTCTTTCTCTATCAGGCCATATTTCCTTCACCACCCTGATCTTGTATTTCCTTGTTTGGGGCTTTTCCATCAACTCTCTTCAGCATCTTCCAGTCTTCTAGTTTCTCTCTTCCTACATTGTCGGGGGGCTCCGCCGGGGTCCCCGACAGTGCCGGGAAGCGAGTTCCCTTCTACCTCCGCCGGCGAGGGAATGGATGAACACTCAGGAATCCGATACAGTTTTAAAAGGCTTTACTTATCACAGGTTCAGGCATACAAATCAGCAAAAGGAAAAACCCGATGCTTAGGATTCCAGGCTAGAACCCCAGCCACGTGTAGGCCAAGATGGCGACCACCACGGAAAACTTCCAAGGGGAATAAACGCTCACAAGGCGAGATCCCACCGGGAAGAAGCCCGGGAGAGCGGGAACCGGCTAGTTTATACCCCCCCCCCCCCCCCCCCAACCTACCTTCCTCCCATTGTTATGGAAAGCAGGGAGGGTCCAATGCCCTCAGGTAATCCCTCCCTGCATCTCACCTAGGGCCTTTACTGTGCTAATGTTTTGAGCCCAGGAAGGCCTTTGAAATGTAGAGAAGGGGGTTTCTGAGATGGCATGTCACTGTACCAAAGATCAACACCAATGCCAGTTAAATATTTCTCCAAGCCTTCACAAGTCTCCTCTACTTCATTGTAGTTTTATATTTTATCAGGGAGCCATGCTTGTTTGTTTGGGAAGCAAACAGCATTTCTCTCTGGTCTAATTACTTAGGTGTCCTACGTGGCCAGGCTAATATACTGGTAAGATCTAGCTAGTCCCACGATGATTGTGATACCATGGGAGAATATTTATACCAGCTAGTACAGCATACATGGTCGGATAAACTGCCACATTTAGACTACCCCCTTATCTACGGAGTGATTTATGGGAGGCAATCCAGAGCAAGATGCAGCGGCCCTTAGGAGTCCTGCAACACTACATCTGGGATGAGATGAAATAGAAATCAAGTTAACCCACTCAGAGTACCAGCAGTGGACTTCAGACTCAGATGAGTTCTTACTGACCCTACAATTTCCTACAAATTCTGGTTAGTCCTTCTCTTGGTCTTTGCAGTCATTTTTCCAAGATTCTGTTTTCTGTTCATATTTATCATTTATTTTTTTGCCTTGTTCTTTTTTAATTTTTTTTTAAATTTTTTATTATACCACCTTTGAGACACAATTACAAAGGTGTTCATAATTGGTTCTTGGTAATAGAGTATTCCAGCACCCATCCCTCCACCAGTGCCCCATTCCCACCACCAATGTACCCACACCCCCTCCTGCCCTCCCCCAGTCTGCCTCAACAGCAGGTACCCCTTTTCCTCTCTTTCTCTCTCTGTCTCTCTCTCTCTATCTCTGTCTCTGCATCTCTCTCCCTTTTCTTTTACACATTGTGTCTGCCTTGTTCTTACCACAAGTTCTTGCTTCCATCCTCTCTAAGAAGAAACAACTTTCCCTCAACATTTTGAATCCTCCACTATGAATTTCTCTCTTCTAATTTCCATCCTTTCCCTTGCCTCCTACTTCCATGAAAACACTGTCTTTCATCATGTCTAAGGTTCACACACACACACACCCATTCCCTGGAATGTATATTCTGTTTTTAATTTTTTTTTATTTTTACAATTACAAAGATATACAATTGAAATGTTCATATTTGTGTTTTGGTCATACAGTCTACCAGCACCCATCCCCAACCAGTGCCCATCTCCCACCACCAACGTCCCCGCTTCCCTCTCCTACCCCCAGCCCTCAAAAAGATACACATGACAATCCTCTAATGTATGCTCTGCAATCCACAGTCTAGAAGGGAAGGAAAAGAGAAAGAGAGAAAAGGGAAAGAAAAAAAAGAACCCGCCATGGAGGAGGGCTGTAACAGACTTTTGACAATTATTGGTCCACTGTTCCTTTCTCTGTCTTACCTCTGCTCCCACACATTTGTGGTAGTTTCGACATTTGGCAAAACCTCCTGATCCACATTTCGCTTGACCTTGGATATTGGTATCATAATATGTATATATATATATATACATATATACATTCACATACATGATGCATATATATTATATATATATGATGGCTATATATATGATGCATATATATGATGCATATATATATATGTATGTATATATATACTCCATGGGGCCGCCATTTTCCACATCCGACTTCCCTCTGGTCACAACTGCACCCAGCAGACCAGTCTATCACAGCCCGGATCATCCACACCCACCCTGCAGCAGTTTTTTTTCAATCCGGCCCAGGTATGCTGAACCAGAGACTCTCAGACATGGGGCAGAGCTGGTACTTGCTCTCCCTGTGCCCAGCCGCTCATGAGGCACCAGGAAAGCATGGTGGGTTCTAGCCCTGGACTGCCACCCTAGCAGAGCCTCACAACAAGCCAGACGACCCCCCCCCCGACTACACATGGGGGCTACGGTTTTCCACATCTGACTTCTTTCTTGTCACAACTCCACCCAGCAGACCAGTCTATCACAGCCCGGATCATCGACACCCACCCTGCAGCAGTTTTTTTTTTTCAATCCGGCCCAGGTATGCTGAACCAGAGACTCTCAGACATGAGGCAGAGCTGTTACTTGCTCTCCCTGTGCCCAGCCACTCATGAGGCGCCGGGAGGCATGGTGGGTTCTAGCCCTGGTGGAATGTATATTCTTTTACCTTCTCATTAGGCATCTTGTCCAGGAATACTCCTTTCTCTTCTATCACTAACTTCTGCATCAACATTTTATGGTTATTTTACACAAAACAAATAATCTTTATTTAATCCCACACTTTAAAAAATCCCTCTTCCCCTTTGATTTTGTCATGAATGCTGTTGGGTCGGCTGGGACATCTGGTTGCGGACGCTCATACTTCAGTTATTTTCATTGTAGCACTCTCCTTTACATGGTTATATGCCAGTAATTGCATAATCTGCTGGGGGTGTGATCCCAAACTGCAGTACTACCTGGATTATGCACAGCATATGAGTAATGACGAGCATGAATCTCAAAGCTGAAAGGTAGGTCCTCTTTCAACTGAGCTATCCCAGACTATATTCCACATTCTCTTTTACTTTATTTTGCAACTTGAGTATAACTATTACCTTCCTTTATTTTCTATCCCTTTCACAACTCAAACCACTGTGTCCTCTATTTTCTCTCATTCATTTTTAACTTAGGGTTTCAAATAACTTCATACTCCCAACTTCAACATTAGCCCTAGCATGAATTTTCTTCTGCAGGGACCCTGCTGATCATTCTCTTCACTTTGACTGGTCTCACTCCAGCTGCTTCCTTGTACTTCATAACAAGTCATCAGAGTCTTAACATCTTTATGATCTCATTTTTTTTCTTTCCATCTCTACCACATCACCTTTAATTTACTTACTGATTAGTTCTCACCTAAATTATCTCAGTTTCTCAACCAGTCTCTCTTCTCTAGTCTTTTCGCTCCTTGAATTTGTCATCTATATCGTTGCTTTGCAAACTTCAGAGGGAACCAGCTACTAGATGGTTCGATTAGTCTTTTGCCCCTATACCGGGTCGGTGGAACGATTTGCATGTCAGGGACTGCTATGGAACTCCACGAGAGTTTCCTCTGGCTTCACCCTGCCTAGGCATCATTCAATCTTTCGGGTCCTAACAGGGTTTCTGCCCTGGCCCGCCACCCCAATAGAACTTTGCAAGAAGACAGAGGAACCCCCATACCATGAGGTCAGTCATTTTTCAACATCCAGACTCCACAGCTCATCAGAGCCCCACCCCAAGAGAAAAGCCAATCTCTCCCCATTGTGTTTTATCAGTAAATGCATGAGATGGGATCCTACTTCTGTAGTATACCACCCGCACGACAGAGCCCTGACAAGCTACCCGGGTCATATTTGATATGCTGAAAACCAATAACAAGTATAGACTTCATTACCATGACCTGAAGGAATGGTTTGAGGCTCTTCGTGTTCCTGGAACAAGGAGATGTCCTTGGGCTACACTAGCATGTGAAAGGACATACAGAGATGTTACTGTTGCCTGCTCAAGCAAACTGATGAACAACGGGAAGACAAGTGATACAAGTCATTGTTGCTTGGATAATCCTGCAGAATTGGTGATAACTTTGTTCAAACATAACTTATCTGTTTAATGATTCCAATGGCCTTCAAAGGATGCTAACTAACCCTGGCGTAGCTGGTGTTTTGCAATTAGCTTTTGTCTATACCCAAGCTCTACCTGTATTTGTTCTTTAATTAGATTTAGTGAGGGTTGGTGATAAAATTGGATGAGACATAGAAAAGTTTTAGGAAAGGAGTTTTTCTGCATGTGTACACATGTGTGTGCACAAACATGCATAATGTATGTTACCTCCAACCAATAAAGTTTCCTCAGACTTTATAATTTTATTTTTCACTAAGGACCATAATAACCAGCCCTATTCCTAAATATTTTCAAACACTTCTTTTGAGTCTTTTAGTTAGCTGATTCAGATCTTCAGTTGTCCAATCGTATTCCTAATGACCCTACTTTGATGTTCAATTTATCGATTCACAAAAAAATGCAATCCCTTTGCAAACAGATTACATAATTTTAAGATAGCAGCTGCTTGATAGATGTTTTTACCTAGGTCAACTACTCACTTATGTTATCAAATTTGTCCAAGGATGATAGTTCATATGGAAAATTTGTGCTCTGTTAATGCCTATGTTAAAAGCTTATAGCTCTGTGATTCTTATATGCCAAGCATTGTTTGCAGATACTTTATATGCACTAAAACCCTTTTAAAATATCCTGATTAAGTATATTCTGTCATGACTTCATTTTTTTATTGGGGGAAAATGAATCAGAGACAAGTGACCTGGCTTAGATCTTACAGTTATTACAAGGCAGAGTAAGAATTCAATCTCTCACAATCCACCTCCAGACTCTGTTCTTATCTGGGTTTAAAACTTCCATAGAGCACATTTCCTTAGGAGAGGAAGAGAGGAGGGAAAAAGAGAAGCGACCAAAGAAGAATATTCCTCACTTTCCTGTTCCCAAGGCACCATGCAGGTTTCTCACTTTTTTTAAACCTTTACAAATGTTGATCTCTCTACTTGAAATCCTTTCTCTCTCTAAATGTGTGAACACTAGGGAATGAATGAACAAATGCATTAGCTGCAGAGACCTGAGCTTACCCCTTTCCCTCTCTGAATCTTAGGTTCCTCATTTGTAAAATAAAAGGGTTAAACTGGATTTTCAAATTCTACAATTGTGAAACTTAGAAAGAACAAAGGCAGTCTAGAAATCAAAGGTGACTTCTATACCATTTTGATATTCCTGTCATCTTACAGCAGACGGATTTTCTGTTGTTACACTTAAAGGCAATGCGAGCATTTTAGAAAATCCGTAAATGTTTAATGATATGTGTTGATCCTGGAGTGCAGTGCTCTAGCAAGTGGCAACTACTTGTTCAAATGATGGCATGATGAGTGGGTGCTGATCCCTTTTTCACAGTAGATTTTTAGTTCATCTCTAAGCCTGAAGCATCTCCTTTTAACTCCTATCTTCAGAATTCTGATGAGGCCAAATAGCAACTGTATTCAATCAAGATGTGTATTTTCTCTCTTGAATTAGATCACTGAAAACTGCCAGCAATAATGTCCTGTGTGGTGTGTAAAGCAAACTTTTTACATGAAACTAAATGAAAGTTTATAGGGTCTAAGGTCTTTACTGGAAAGTCTCTTTTGTGGCTTTTCTTTTTAGTGTATTATTTGTCAGATTTTTATAAGAACATTATTGCTTTAAGAAAAAAATTAAACCCTGAGAAATTACTCTCAGTCTAACGAGTTCTTTTCACTGACTTCAGACATCATTAGGAGAGGCTATAGCCTAGGGCTGTGCATGAACTTTTTCTTCTAACTGTACACTTTATGTATAATTTAGCTTTCTTGCCTAAATTATTCAAGCAAATAGTGAGTGAAAATAATGGAGTTCACTGAAACCTTCCAGAGTATTAAAATAAAACAGTTTTTTACGTTAGCTTGAATTTTTAAGCTTTTTAATCATGGATTTCAAATGGAATACACATGTCTGGCTTTTCTTCACTTGTCTCCTGTGTCTTTTTAAGAAGAAAAGAAAAAAAGAAACTAATTTTAGCAAATAATCCATCAATTAATAACTGGCACTGATAAAGTTGAAGCAACAGTATTTGGAAACAGCATGTCAAGTAACCAAGAATATGATTGGCACACATTTTAAAAAGGTAGATGTTTTGTTTCTCATGATCTGGGTTGAAACTAAGTGGTGTGTTTGAAAAAGAGAGCAAATCTGCTTTATCTAAAATTGTCATGTGCAGTAGTAGGATTTGTACTCATATCAATGTATTTTAATGAAAATGTATTTTAATTAATCTGTGCTAATAAACTTTATAATCTGCTTAGTTAAACACATGTTCTAAATATGAATGTCTTTGATGTCCATGGTTTGTTAGCTTTATCTGTAATTTAGATAACAACTAAATTAAAAAATCATTGGCAGAAAGTGATTTGGGGCTCTTTTGTTTGTTTTGGGACCACACCTAGTGATGCATACTCAGTAGTTACTCCTAGCTCTGCACTCAGATTTACTCCTGGTGGTGTTCAGGGAATCATATAGGATGCCGGGTAGGCCTTGTACAAGGTAAAAGCCCTACACTCTGTACTATCACTCTGACCCATATTTTATGCCATTTCTTAAGCTAGGAATCAGAGCAAACAGAATTTTGAAGGGAAACCCAGTGTGTAGCAGAACTTCAGATACTAGAGTCTGAGTAGGCAAATCAGAACTTGAGAGTAATATATACAAAGAGGCACTTAGTATCTAGTAGGAAGAAAAGAATGACCTAGAATAACAGATCTTTAAGATTAATTTATATAACTGATTAGGTACAGAAATAATGATCATAAAATCAATTTTAACACATAGACTTGACCATAGTATTAGGCAACAAATACTATTATTATTAAGACTATTAATTTTCTTCCAAGCCCATTATGTTTAATGATGGCATAAGAAATACTATAAGCTAGATAAATTAAATAAAAAAAATCTACTTTTGGTTTAACCAATATATTTGACTCTCTCCCACATGATATTTTAACACTCTGGTGTAAGTCTGAACTTCGACAATTGGGAAATCATAGGCAAGTGAGCCTTCTCTCAATAAAATTCCTAATCCAGGTTTACCATCTGTTTACCATAATGTCTGAAAACATTGACTATCCACCTAGAAATTTAGTTATGATGTTCTTATATAAGAAACAAATTACTTAACTAGCATTTAATTTTTTTAGCATTTAATTTTTGATCTAACATATAAAACAGTAAAAATCTCAAGAGTTTGGGATTGCTAAAGAATATCAAATTAGATAAATCCTATGAGACGGGGCACTGATAAGCCTCCAGTAGATGTCAGTCCCAAGAATCAGGACCCTTGGATTGAATGTCAATAACACCCCTGGCACAAGACAGGGGTGTTATTTTCACCTCTTTTATTCAATATAGTACTGGAAGTACTTGTCATAGTAGTCAGAGAAGAAAAGGACATTAAGGGCATCCAGAGAGGCGAGGAAGAAGTCAAGATATCACTATTTGCAGATGACATGATATTATTCCCAGAGAACCCTAAACTCTCTACAAAAAATTCCTAGAAACAATAGACGCTTATAGTACAGTGGTGGGGTACAAAATCAATACCAAAAAGTCAGTGGCTTTCTTATATACAAATAACAAAAGAGAGGAAAGGGATATTAAAAACACAATCCCGTTCACAATCGTGCCACAAAAAATTAAATACCTAGGAATCAGTTTAACGAAGAACGTAAAGGACCTCTACAAAGTGAACTACAAAACATTACTTCAAGAAATAAAAGAGGACACAAGGAAGTGAAAACACATTCCCTGCTCATGGATCGGAAGAATCAACATTGTCAAAATGGTAATACTCCATAGAGCTTTATACAAATTCAATGTCATCCCTGTAAAGATACCCATGACATTCTTCAAAAGAAATTTACCAAACACTTCTGAAATTTGTATGGAATAATAAATCCCCATGGATAGCTAAAGGAATCCTTGGGAAAAAGAAGATGGGAGGCATCACCTTCCCCAACTTCAAACTGTACTACAAAGCAGTGTTAATTAAAACAGTATGGTATTGGAATAAAAATAGACCTGTGGACCTATGGAATAGAGTTGAATATCCTGACAACCAGCCTCAAATACATAAGCAATTAATCTTTGATAAAGGAGCAAAAATTATGAAATGGAGCAAGGAAAGCCTCTTCAACAAGTGGTGCTGGGAAAACTGGGTTGCTACATGTAAAAAAAATGAATTTAGACCTCTGTCTATCACCATGCACAAAAATCAGAACAAAATGGATTAAATATCTCAATATCAGACCTGAATCCATAAAGTACATCGAAGAAAATATAGGTAAAACCCTCCACAAGATTGAAGCTAAAGACATCTTCAAAGAAGAAACACCACTAACAAAACAGCTAGAAGAAAAGATAAACATATGGGACTATATGAAGTTAAAAAGCTTCTGAACCTCAAAAGAAACAATGACCAAAATACAAAGAGAGTCCACAGAATAGGAAAGAATATTCACCCAATAGTCATCTGATAAGGGTTAATATCCAGGGTATATCAGGCACTGGTAAAACTTTACAAGAATAAAACAACCAATCCCATCAGAAAATGGGGAGAACAAATGAACAGAAACTTCAGCAAGGGAAGAAGTTCGAATGGCCAAAAGACATATGAAAAAATAATAATCATCATTAATCATCAGAGAGATACTTGCCAGCCTCAAGGGCGGTATCTGGCAGTGCCTGGTTGGGGGGAGAGGGGCAATGCAGTGCTGAGGATCAAACTTGGGAAGTCATGCATGCAAGGTATGTGCTCCAGTAATGTGTAATCCAACTTTCAATATTTGAGTTTTTTCCCTAGATTTCCATTTGTAATTTATTTTTGTCTCCAAAGCACTGTGATCTAAAAGGATACCTGATGCAGTTTTCTTTCTTAGTTTCAAGAAGTTTGGTTTTCTATTCCAGTATTGTAGTCAAATGTGAAGATTAGGAAGCATTCCTGTTATTACTGAAACCACAGCTGTCTTTGGCTCTTTGCTTCTCAGCTCTAGCCTGGGGATGGGGCTCTCTTCCTTTAATTGATGACACCTGAATCTTCAGCTATCAATCAAACTTCCACTTCTGTGTAGATTTTTCCAGCTTCTTATCCAAATAGTGTTATGGTAGATGTGACCCTACCATATCTACTAAGTCGGAAGTCGGAAGCAAGTGGGTTCTACCCACAGCAGCTAGTGTGGTATTGTTTACCCTGAATGGTTGAATTGGTGATTTTCTCTCCTCCCTTTGTCATATGGTGTGGGCTTAGGAAGGTGCTCCACAAAGACATATTGTCCCCCCAAAAAGTCTTCTCTTCCAAAGACCATATCCTAGAAATCCATTTTATTAAAAGACATTCAAATTATTGTGGAACCAGCCAGTAGATTTGAAAGTATATGAGAAACTGTCATAGGATAAATATAGTTCTATAGACCACTTGGAGAGACAGAATAGCATAGAAAAAGAATTGATTCTAGTGTCAGATTATCTGAAAGGAATCACTACTACTCCACCAACCAAGTCTAGAATCTTGGGAAAGTTGCTTAATCTATCTGTACTATCTCTTCTGAAAAGGGGGAGTATTAATAATATCTACTGAGATGAGAATGTTGAAAAGATAAAATGAATTAACATGTGCAACATGTTAGAGACTATGTTCATGAAAAATGAAATAGTTCCAGAGGCCCCATTCACTCTCAATGGAACAAACATCTCTGAATGCAGCAGCTATGTGTACCTAGGCTCGAGAAGTCAACATGATGAATGACCTAAAACCTGAGCTGCGCAGGAGGAAGAGAGTGGCATGGAATGCCTTCAAAAAGCATCAAAGAAATAGCTAAAAAGACAAAGAACCTCTGGCTCCGGGCACATCTCTTCAACTCCACCGTTCTCCCTGCACTAACATATGCCTCAGAGACCTGGGCCCTAAGAAAGCAGGATGAGAATGCTATTCGGCTCTCCCAAAGAGGAGTCGAAAGAGCTATGCTTGGAATATCACGCCTCACTCAAGTAAAAAGAAGGATTCCAGAGCTCCGGCCTCTGTCGCTGTTCCAGAGTCAGGGACACTGTCTCCTTTGCCAAGGAACTGAAAATCAGATGGGCTGGACATGTAATGCGATTTGGAGATGACTGCTGGACTAGAGCCATTACCGACTGGATCCCATGGATGTCAAAAGATCACGTGGCTGCCCACCTACAAGATGGTCAGACTTCTTTGTCAAGACCCTGAAGGAATGGTTTGAGGCTCTTCGTATTCCTGAAGCAAATAGATGCCATTGGACTACACTGGCATGTGATAGGGTCAAATGGAAATGTTACTGGCGCCAGCTCGAGCAAATCGAGGAATAACAGGATGTCAAGTGAACATGTTAGAATAGTGCCCAACTTGGGTAAATTCCCTGCAATAGCCATTCTTCCCTAGCACCAGCCCACCTCCTTAGGGGGTACAATAAGCTCTCTAGTTGACCTTTCCATTCTATTCCCAGTGGTGATGGAAAAAAAGACCTCCCTCTAGCCTCGTAAACTCTTAAAATGTGGGTTAAGAAAAGTGAGAATTGACTTCAGTTTGAGTTTCACACTTTACTGCTTTCAGGCTCACCTCTTAGTTTTCAGTTTCTTTCTATGTTTTCCAATTACTTTCCTCCATCTCTTCCCTCCTCTGTCCCTTTCTGCAGTTCTTCACCTCCATCTTTTCCCTAGATCACACTGGGAACCCTGAGCTCCCAGGGATCCTTTCCTGGAAACTGTTATTAAATCTTCAACTGAATTCAGAAGCTTCCTCTAAGAATTTCCCACAACTTCACCTGACTCCAAACTGTACTTTCTCCAGGATGTACCTTTCCAGTGGGAAAAGTTATTTTTCCTCCTTCAAGTATACAGGTTGAAGACAGGGGTAGGACTATACTTAATTCTCATTGACGCTTCTGAAGTCTTTGAACTCTGTCAAAAAACAACCCTATAAAATGTGATCTGTTTATAATTTTCCAGAAAATTGTAACTGCTATTTTCTATACTTGCAGCTTATTCATCTATCCTCCAGAGAGTCATTCAATACCTACTAGATACTAAGTTCACAGATTTCAACAGCAAGTGTGCAAGCCTCCTTCCTAGTTCATCCAGTTTTCATTTCACAACTTCCATAAGAGCAAAGCTCAAAGAGTGCCTTTACCTCCTCTTTCTATAAGAGGAAGCATTCTCCTTGGGGAACGTACCAGGTCGTAATGGTCCCATTTTCACTCTGAAATGGTACAAGTGACTGAAGTATCAAGCATCTATCTTCCTGTTCTTTCTTTTATCACAACTGTGACTGCACTTCATCTTTATTATCATCGCATCTGTATTCTCTTATGTTTTTCCACTCAACTAGGACTCAAGGCCAGTACTTCTTTCTACCTATGTAGTCATGTTTCCATTGCTCTGGACCTAGAGCACAACCTTCCATTTAGTAAGAACTTTGTAAATATTTGCTTAATTGAATTCAATTGAATGAAGTTGAAAAAGGAAATCCAATAACAGGTATACTAAGTGGAGTACCAAGTATTTCACCAAGTATTAACTTGATATCTAAGAGTGATTCTCTAGAGTGACAAATAGGATATGCCCATAATACTTTTACTTTTTTATTTTTACTTTATATTTGTTCCTGGGTGGGCTCTAACTACCAACCTTTCGGTTAACAGCCAAACACAATAATCAATTGCACCACAGAGACTCATATACACGGGGCAGAGCTACTACTAGCTCTCCCTGTGCCTAGCTGATCACGAGGCACCCGGGAGGAAAGGCAGGTTCTAGCCCTGGCCCACCACCCCAGCAGAGACTCACAAAAGCCAGAAGAACCCCCAGTTCATGAGGGCTGCCATTTTCCACATCTGGACTGCCTACACGTCAGAGCTCCACTCAGCAGAAGAGCTGATAACAAGCCTGGCTTGTGCTGCTGCTTTGCTGCGGCATGGTTCATCAATTAATGCACGAGATGAGAGAAAACTACAAGAATGTCCCACATGCATGGCAGAGCCTGGCAAGCTAACCATGTTGTATTTAATATGCCAAATACCATTAACAATTATAGACCTTATTCCCATGACCTCATGACCTGATGGAATGGTTTGAGGCTCTTTATGTTCCTGGAGCGAGCAGATGCCCTTGGGCTATACTAGCATGTGAAAGGACATATGGAGATGTTACTGGTGCTGTTTGAGGAACTCAATGAACAATGGGAAGACAAGTGATAAACTGTATACAAGTGATACAAGTGATTTATATTTAAGAGATGCATTGGTAATTCAGGGGTGACTAGACATTTACTTTATACTTTACATTAGTTTAATTTTTTCTTCTTTATCTCTCCCTTAAAACTCACTTGATGACTTGACATCCTGTTATTTGTCAATTTGCTCAAGCGGGCACCAGTAATGTTTCCATTTGTCCCTGTCACGTGCCAGTGTAGCCCAAGGGCTACATTCATTCAGGGCCTTGATGAAGAAGTCTGATCATCTTTTAGGTGGGCGGCCACATGACCTTTTGATGTCCTGTGGAATCCAGTCAGTAATGACTCTAGTCCAGTGGTCATCTCCAAATCGCATATTTCCAGCCCATCTGATTTTTGACACCTTGGCAAACGAGACAGCATCTCTGACTCTCAATCTGGCATGGAGGTCGGAACTCTGGGTTTCTTCTCTCACTTGAGTCAGGTGCGATATTTCAAGCATAACTCTTTTGATTTCTCTTTGGGAGACTCAAATAGCATTCTCAAACTGCTTTCGTAGGGCCCAGGTCTCTGAGGCGTATGTTAATGCAGGGAGAACAGTGGAGTCAATGAGATGTGCCCAGAGCCAGAGGTTCTTTGTCCTTTTTAGCTATTTCTTCGATGTTTTTGAAGGCATTCCATGCCGCTCTCTTCCTCCTGCGCAGCTCAGGTTTTAGGTCGTTCATCATGTTGACTTCTCGACCTAGGTGCACATAACTGCTGCATTCAGAGATGTTTGTTCCATTGAGAGTGAATGGGGCCTCTGGAATTAGTTCATTTTTCATAAACATAGTTTTCTTTAGATTCAGCTGTAGACCTATCTTTCCACATTCTCAGTCGAAGTCAGCCAGCATTTGGGCCACATGGCTAGTGTTTGGTGCTATTAGAATGATGTCATCAGCAAAGACGGTTGCTGACCGTCTATCTTCACTCCCAATCCTTCCCATTCTAATTGTTGCATGATGTTCTCGAGGGTGGTGCTGAAGAGTTTCGGTGAAATGGTATCACCCTGCCTAACCCTTTTTGACATCAATGATCACTGTAGAATTTGTGAGACCCTGGTGGTGAATCCGTAATACAGCTCACAAAGGATATTGATGTATTGAGTTTAAATGCCCTGTTTGGCTAGGGCTTCGATGACCGCTTTCAATCTCCCAACAGAATCAAGGCTTCCTTTAAATTAATGAATGTTAGACAGAGTGGATCTTGAACTTCCTACAGACCTCAATGAGCTTGGTTACCGTGTGGATATTGTCGATTGTGCTTAATCCTTTTAGGAACCCAGGTTGCTCATATAGTTGTCCTTCATCTAATGTTCTGCCAATCCTGTTCAGGATGACTCAAGTGAACAGCTTATAGATGATGGACAACAGGCAGTTCGGGGTGATAGTTGCTAATGTTGTGGATGTCTCCCTTCTTGAACAGTAAAACTGTCCTGCTGGTTTTCTATTGGGAGGGCGCCTTGCATTTGGACAGGTAGGGTATAAAGAGCCGAGCCAGTGTATTGATGAGTATTGATGACAGATTCTTCAGGGTGTTTGGGTCTGACTCTGTCTGGGCCAGGTACTGTTTGTTTCTTTACCAAAGAAATGGCTTGTTGGATTTCAGAAGGGAGACCATTGGGAACAACATATCCATCTTGCAGAGTTTGGTATGTGGACAGGTGGATGTGGCTATCAATGAGATCCAAGTAGAAGTCATGGATAACCTTCTCCGTTGCCTATCTGGTAGATGTGATAGATCCATCAGGACATTGGAAGGCAGTCATCTTGGTCTTCTAGTTGGTGAAGGACAGGCGGGAATTGCAAATGCCCTTCTATTCTTCTGCTGCATCGGCTAGTATTGCTGCTCTTCTCTGTATACTTTCTTTCAATTAGCATTAAATCACAAGCATTTTACTATGCCATCAAATATTCTTTGATAATGTGATTTTAACCAAATGAAGTTTAGCATAGAGCTATGCACAAAATTACTTTGCCAGTTTACATTTTTAAAAACTTATAAATTACTTTCATTTTTTCTCTCTTTCCTTATTTATTTTTAGTTTGGGTCATATCTGACCAGTGCTCAGGAGCTGTTCCCTGCTTTTTGCTCAGGAAATATGCCTGGTTCTGTGCTCAGGACACACCTGGTGGGGTTTGGCATGTTGAGTTCAAAGGAACTAAATGTGCTAGTGAGAGTTTTATCAGGTGTATGGCTGCACTTGCTCATTAGGAAAGTGTCTTAACTGTATTATCTCCCTGACCTTACTTTCAATTTCTACCCACTATACTATATAAAATGTGGAACAGAGGGTTCTAGTCATCTGATTATTTATATAACATATCATATCCAAGTACAGGGTGAGATGAAATAAATAATATTAGATGATTTTTTAAATATTTTTTATTGATTGAGGTACTGTGATCTACAACATTATTAGTGATTTTCCATGTACATATTCCAACACCACACCCATCACCAGTATACCCACCTCGTCCTCCAAATATCCCAATGCCCTTCACTTTCAATCCCACCCCATCCCTACTCCTCAAACTCAGTTTTTGTGGATCAGTTCTCTCATTGTATTACTTTTTTACCTATTGTTGCTACCTTGCTGTGTATTTTCTCATATGATATTCTTAAGTTAAGAGCTTTGTTGAAATAAAATTTACATGCCAAAAAATGTAATCTTTCAAACTCAATTAAATCATTTTAAGCATTTTACCAGAGTTGTGCAATCATCACCACAGGCTATTTTCATCATCACCCTCTGACACACACTACCCGTAAATAAGTCATGGACCCATTAAGACATTTCCCATAACTTGTCATTTCTAACCATGGCAAATACTAAACTACTTTCTACCAAAATTTATTTTCTTACTTAGGACATTTAATAGAAATTAAATCACTCAATATTTTTATCTTCGGTGCCTGAATTCTTACTTAGAATGATGCTTTCAAGGTTCACATATGCTATTACCTATGTCTGTTTTTTTTCATTTCTTTTACTGGCTGATTAATATTCCTCTATATGAACATACTACATTATCAGTTAGACATTTTAATTTTTTGAATTTTTTGTTAATTTTGAATAATGCTGTTAGGAACATTTTTGAACAACATTTTGTGTGGGCATATATCTCTAATTGTCTTTTTTAAAATATGTATGGAATATATACACTTACGTATGTATTAGTGTAATTTCTGTATGAATAGCCTATTGTAACACTCATTTCATTTGAGGGGTGTTTGAAGACCTGACTGCTCAGAGCTCATTTCTGCTCAAGGACCACTCTGATAGTGCTCAGGGGACGGATGTGGCACTGGTGATCCAAACAGGACCAGCTGCAGCAAGGCAAACTTCTTCACCATTCCAGTGCATTCTATGTTTAATTTTTTGATGAACTGCACACACATTTCTCAAAATGATGGCACCACTGTATTCTCATTAGCAATTTATAATTTAGCTATGTCTTCACTACTATTGCCAATATGATACTTCATTTTTGAGACTTAATTTTTTGCTTTATATAGTTATCCTAGTTGGTTTGAAGCAGTATCTCAATGTGGTTTTGCTTTGCAGCTGCCTAATGTAAATGATATCGTTTATTTGACATTGGTATATGCTCTTGAGAAATATCCACTCGGAGTTTTTTTATCCATATTCTTGATGACATGTGGATGTGCTCTGGCTTACTCCTAGATCTGTATTCAAGGATCATTCCTGGCAGGGCATAGGGGACCATATTGGGTACCAGGGATCAAACTCAGATCAGTCACATGCAAGGCATCAGCACTAGTCATTGTACTATCCCTCTGGCCTGTTTGTCCACTTTTTAATCAGATTATTTGCTCTTAGTGCTGAGTTGTATATGTCCTTCATATACTATTAATACAATTCTCTGATCTCAAGTATATGTTCTGCAAATATCTTCTCCAATTCTCCAGATTATCTTTTATCTTTTAGATTGTGTGTGTTAATGTACAGAACTGCACGTTTTGATGAAGTCTGGTTTATGATTCTCTTGCCCATACTTTTGGTATCCCATGTGAGAATTATAGCCTAATAAAATGTTATAATGAATATGCATGTGACTGTGAAAGAAAACTATGCCTAAAACAAAAAGACACAAGTAAAAGGTTGACATTAGGTGAAATTTATATCCATCTAATCACTCACAAAATCAATAAAAACAAAAAATGCATCAAAAACGGGGGAAAGAGCTTAATAGTCACTTCTGCAAAGATGTAGATGAACAACAGGCATTGGAGATGTTTCCTTATCATGAATCAAGATGATTAGGAGGTATTACCTCACATTCCTGAAACAATTTAATTATGAAACATCATGTCAATTACATGAATGAGAATGGCCTACATCAGAGTCCAGAAAGAGAATCAAAGAGATGGCACAAAGAGCTGGGATGTATGCTTTAATGGAAGAGTTCAGGATTGGAGCCCCAGCACTGCATGCACTCAGCACTCTGGGAGAGCAAGTATGCTCACTCCCCATTAAACAAGAAGAAACAAAATCAGAAACAGTCAATGTTCGTGGGATGAAGTAAAAATAGGAATCCCGATTCACTATAAATTTGAATGTGAACTCGTTCAGGCTCTATGGAAAACAGTATGGCATCTTCTGAAATTATTAGAAAGAAAACTACCAATGGCCAAGTGATTCCTTGGCAAACATATATTCCCAAAATGCAAGAACATTAATTCAAAACAATATATGCACACCTTTGTTCACTATGTACAATATTTACTATAACCAAGATGTAGAAACAATCCAAATACCCAATGACACATGAATTGATAAAGAAGTTTTTGTATATATGCACACAATAGACTACTTAATTCAGCTATAAGAAAATATAAAATCTTGCTTTTTGCTATAATTTTCATGGAATCAAAGGGAGTGATATTAAGTGAAATAAATCAGAGTGAGAAGGACAAATACCAGATAATCTCTTGCATTTTTTATAAATAAAGAAATAAAGGGAATGGACAAGGTACAATTAAAACAAATCCTTATTCTGATGACAGAACTGAGGTTACCAAGAAGTGGGAGTAGGAATATTGAGAAATGGAAGGGAGAGGTGAACTAGAAAATAGAGATGAACCAAAACTATAAATTTAACATTAACTATGTTGCCTCAATCATAGCAAAATAATTTTAGATTTTTTTGCTCATTTCTTCCTGAGAATCTTATAGTTTTATCTACTGCATTTGTTTGTGAATTATTTTCAGGTAAAAACTTTTCACTGACACTTAGTATACATACAGAAAATGTTCAGAGACCAAAGCTAAGTATCGTGGGTATGGCAGCAACTTACCCAGGTTCGATATCCAGCACCCCATGCAGTTCCATGAGTCCACCAGGATGGTTCCTAAGTGCAGATCCAGGAGTAAGCTTTGAGCACTGCCAGGAGTGGCCCTAAAATAACCAAAGCAAGCAAACAAATAAATAAAAAAGAGCAAAAACAAAAACACTAAAAGAGAAAATGTTCATAAATAGTTGAGTTGATACATTTTAACAAGCTGAATACTTTTACATAAAATCAAGAAACATGACCGCTGTAACACCTCACAATTCCTTCTTCTCACTTTCAGTAACTTTCCTCTCCCCATCCCCCTACACAGACTCCTAATTTTAGAGGATATCTCAACTTCTAAAAGCATTGTTTAGTTTTCTTTTTATGCACTCTCTAAAAATGTAATCAAATTCTGTAATTTCATTACCATCAATTTTCTTTAGCTTGACCTAATGTTTATGGAATTTATCCATATTGTTATACATAGTCGTGAATTATTCATTTTCATTGCAGTATAGTATAGAATTTTATGATTATATCATACATTAATTTATACATTCTATTTGTAGATGGATTGGATAGTTTCCAATTTGAGTCTATTATGATTGAGATTCTAGTTCATATCTTTTGTTTAATACATGTTAAATTGCTGGGTCATAGGGTATGTATGCGTGTTCAGCGTTAGTGGATGCTACTAAACAATTGTAAAAGAGGTTCTATCAATGGATATTTTCTAACTGTTCGGACAGAATTGGTTGAAGCTAAATTATAGTAGGAATAGTGCACATGGGGAAAGAGGATCAGAGTGAAGTAAGAATAAGATGTACAAGTGTGAGAAAAGAGAAACACAAGATTACAATTACACCTTTGATTTGAGAAACTTGATAATTCGAGGTACTATTTTACTGAAATAGAGGAGATGGAAAGCAGATTTGGGGTTGGGAATTAATAGTTATGCTGTATATGTTCTAAATACACTAAATGTATATATTTGACATCAGTTGTGAGTGGTTTAGAAATAATTGTACATCTAAGCTGGACACAGTCATTTGGGAGCTGTCACAATACACTGGTATTCAAAGCAATGAAGCTGAGTTAAGACACTAAATTACAAAATACAGAATAGCATTTAGTGACCAAGAAAAGAAGGAAAAGTTGACAATGGGAATTGAGAAGTAGTAGGTGGTTTAAAAGGAGGAAAAAATAATTGTTAGTAGTAGTCTTCTAAACATAGTCTGGGGGTGAAGGAATCTGGGGATATTGATGTTGGAAAGGTTGGCAGAGAGATGGATGCTTGAACACTATATGACCTAAACCTTCATACACATATTTGTAATTGTATATCTCATCATGGTAAAATAAAAAGGATGGGAAAAGAAAAATAAACATGTTTTCATGATATCAGCACTAACATTTAAAAGGCCATGAAAAGTAAATTAGCAAAATAAAACATACAGTGATATAGAAGAGTTGAGTCTCCAACATATAATGAACTAGATAAAATGTATTACAATTATGTACCTAAGATGAGCAACTATAAATATACAATATTATAACTTTACTTGACCCCAGGTTTATTCTGCTATTTACTCCTCTTCTTTCCTAAGCAGACTACTAAAGAAGCATAGGGATTAAAGGTTTTGATCTGTTCTTCCACTCTGTCAAATCCTTTTCAATCCTAGTGGGTTTTTCAATCCAAGTGAATTCAGAGGGAAGAGTCATTTCTAAGTACTTGAACTGATATGATGCTGGTACTGAGCACTCCATTCATCTAAGAGCAACTGTTCTCTGATCACTGAAGCATAGAAAACAATCTCATCATTTGAAATGCTACTCATCTCCTTGTGATTCTGTACTGGAATGTATAGAAATAATTTTCTTGTTAAATTTTGCCTCACTTCACAGATCAAGGTGAGGCCTTTCCTACTGATCTGAAAAGTCACCTTTCTTAAATACAATTTTTGGACTCCTCAACCTTCCAAAGATCTGTTTTCAATTTGTGAAATCATATAAAATAATGCTATTTAAAAAAATACTGTGCAGCATAATTCCTTTCCTCTATTTCCTCTGATTTTCAAAAATCTGTTACGGATATTGATAGATTTGCTCTTACAGATAAATTTTAGATTCATTTTATCAACGGTTAGATGCAAGATAAAATGAGATTTATAATCTCAGATATTTTGTGTTTGGTTTGGATTCTTTGTTTGGGAATCACACCTGGTGGTACTCAGTGTTAACTCTTGACTGTGTTCAGGAATCACTCCTGGCAGAGCTCAGGGGACCATCTGGAGTTCTAGAGATTAATTCTGGGCTAGCAGCATGGATGCTCTACCCTCAGATCCTTTCAGCTATCATATCAAAATTTTATGTCAAGTTAAATGAATTAAAATTGTGTTATATACATTTGACTACTATATAGTTATTTCAATCTATTCATTCATAATCTTGTCATAATATCCAATGAAGATTTTTAGTCTTCCCAAATAGCTCTAATTTATCCTTTTTACTAGTGAGTGTTTTTTTATTTCCAAAAATATTAAATATCAATGATAATAGGAAACCTTTTTTTCTTGTCACTGTCTTTAGTAAGAATGTCTTTTCATTTTACCCTCACAATGATGTTGTCTCTTGGTTAATATAGAGTTTCCACATAAAATTACGGAAAATTGGACTGGAGAGATTAACTAAATGTGCTGAATTGCATGTTTTGTATACAGGAGGCCCACATTTGTTTCAAGAAACAAATACAGTTCCCCTGGGCTCTTCTGAAAATCCTCTATGAGTACACTGAGTCGAAAGAGTCCTTGATCACTGCAAGGTGGCTTTGGTTTGGTGCCTGAAAACAAACAAGCGAATTGAGAAAAATTCCCTCCATTCTTATGAATCCATGACTCCTATAAATCATTAAGACTTACACATAATTTAAATTTTTCAGAATCTTCAGGCACCATCATATCATATTATTGTTTTCCTTTCAGCTCTTAGGAGATTTCTACACAAAAACAGTTTTAAACTTGTTTAACAAACTCTATTTGTTTATGATGAATTATTTCCTAATATACTATCAAATTCGATTTACTCATGTCCTATTTGAGTTACCCATTCTCGCTATTCATGAGAAAGATTAATTTATGCTTTCTTTGTGTGCTATTTTATACGATTTTGTTATTAGGAATAGTTTTTCCTTGATAAATCAATTTACAATTATTTTGTTTCTTTCCTTCAACCAGTTTATAATTGGAATTTTTTTTAAATGAAACTGAAAATACTGGGACAAGATCAATAGTACAGTAGGGAGGGCATTTGTCTTACATGTGTGGCCGACCCGGGGTTCCATCCGGGTTCCATATTTATATCCCATATGGTTCTCTGAGCACCTCCAGGAGTAATTCCTGAGTTCAAAGCCAGGAGTAACCCCCTGAGCATTGCCGGGTGTGACACAAAAAGCAAAAAAAAAAAAAAAATACTTAGGCTTAGGCTAATAATCTGGCTTAAAGTTTACTTCAAAAGTAGGTCTTTGAAGAATTTTAAATGCATCATTTGATTAACTGGAGTAATCCATTTTGAAGGATTTTTTTTTCTTTAGCCAATGTTGGTTTGTTGTATTTTTCAGAACACAGAGGAATTAAAGGATGATCTAACTCTAGGAATACTAATAATTTAGTAATAAAATTCCTTTCTAGTAAAACAAGATGAATTAATGGAATTATTATTGAGAAAGGCTTAACCATCTCAAATTGTACATTGAGTAGGATCTGTCATTTGTCAAGGTTTCCTTGCACTGTCCTATGTCGGAAAGGCAATTTTCCTGTTTCTTTACAATTTAATGTTCTCTGTGGTGACTTCATAAAGAATATCCAAGAAAATGTTTCTAGAGCATTTATGACTGCATTGAACTAAATAACTAATTCATACTAAATAATACATGGTAACAAAGAATATTGTACGTTTTCTTATCCAGAAGAAATTACTGACCTGACAGTCCAGCAAGTATAGGTATAAAGTGTGAGATAAAGAAAACACAATATAGAGAATAACAGTTGCCTGGCTTGGCTCATAGTCTCTTTATCACACCCTTGCTCAAGCCCAACCTTTCTAGAGATTTGATCAAATGAAATATTAAAGGTTCTATTGAATTTCTGACAAGTACAAATTCTCATCCCCAAGTATGGCTCTAGGTAAGAGGAAAACAAACCATAACAATAAACTGCTTTTCTGACACAGCCTAAAATGTTTGTTAGAGGGTGAAAAACTCTCTCTGCTGCCTGAGCTGGCCAGAAATTATTTTCAAAGGTCAGGCACTCACTCATCTGAGCAGATTTGCTTTGCTAAAACACTGTCCTTTGTCCCTATTTTTCTGCTTCAGCTTTTAGAAGGTCCAAGGCCTTACTGTCTATTTCAGTCAAGAAAGCTCTCCTCTCTCTCTCTCTTTTTCTAGCTCTGTCTCTGTCTCTTCCTTCTCTCTTTTTTTTCTCTCCTCTACTTTTTTCAGCCTATAATATGGACATGAGCTCATGCAGAGACGGAAGCTACAGAGCTGTATTCATAGTAATTAATCACTAAGATAGTTTGTACATGTGGTTTAAACCCAATATGCCCCAGTTTCCACAATGCTAAAACAGTTCAATTTATGCTTTATAAAATTCATGTTGAAGTTCTTCCCTTGATTGCAATCTTTTATTCAAGAAAAAAATGCTGAGTTTTGGTCACATCCAAGTCTTGTGTCCACCATCTCTATTGTGGAAGATGCCTTGTAAGCACGCCTCAGCCTTCCTGACTTCCCCTGACCCTTCTCTTTGGGTTAACTCAACTATAAAAGTGATCCACCTGAGTGTACCAACAAGCACAAACTTGTGAGTTTTACATACAAGTACTTCTAAAATGCCTGGAAACTTATTCTTCTGTAAGAGCTTTGTTTGCTTAGAAAAGCCCAAGGGTTAACCAAAGGTGAGTGAATGTTTGATGTAGATAGGCTCCTGAGGGGACAGGAGAGAGGAGGGAGAGAGAGAAAACAATGCCAGCTTCTAACCCTTCCCATTTGACCTGGGACGGAGTTCATGGTAGGGGGAAGGAGGGGAAGTGGGCTTTTTCCCAATTGCCCTTCCTGCAGTCAATCAGACTGAAAGGTAAAGCAAGTGTGCTCCCTTCACACCTTCAGGGCTGCAAGAGGAGAAGGGCTTCATACTCGCCTCTCCCAAGACTTCCACAACCATAAAAGGAAGACAGTTACAATCACCAAGAGTTTCAGAAATTTTGTTTTTATGCAATTGCAATCTCCTTTGAAGGAAAGTTGACAGATAAAACTCTCAACTGGGGTCAGATAAATAGTACAGCACATAGAGCACTTGCCTTGCATGCCACCTACTTGGACTTAATCCCTCGCACCACATATGGTGTCCTAAGCCCTGCTAGGAATGATCCCTGAGTATAGAACCTGGAGTAGTCCCTGAGCAACATTGGATGTGGCCCAGAAACCAAACCAAACGAACAAGTGAAAAAATTCTCACTTGCAGAAGAAAGATCAGGCTGTATAAAGGTGAGTAGCACTTACATATTCTTTCAATCCACAATGCATCTACTGAGAGTCTTCTGCATGTCAGGCATTACTTTCAGTACTGAGAATACAGAGTTCTCAAAGTAAAGAAAAGAAGGGCAATATTCCTGTCATTAAAAATCTATATTAAAATAATCATTAATGAACTGCAAGGGTTCATATGTATATGGATATTCTTCTAAATAACCATACAAATTTTTAATATTGGTAGATAAAGTAATGTAAATGTATTTTATCATCTTTAAGATTTTGCTCATAACATTTCCTTATGATTCTCAATAAAATCTCTATCTTAAAAAATAAAATAAAATAATTCACCCAATATCCATCTGATAAGGGGTTAATATCCCGGATATATCAGGCACTGGTAGAACTTTACAAGAAGAAAACAAACAACCCCATCAAAAAATGGGGAGAAGAAATGAACAGAAACTTCAGCAAGGAAGAAATTCAAATGGCCAAAAAACATATGAAAAAATGCTCATCCTCTCTAATCATCAGAGAGATGCATATCAAAACAACAATGAGATACCACTTTACACCACAGAGACTGGCACATATTCAAAAGAGCAAGAACAACAAGTGCTGGCGTGGATGTGGAGAAAGGGGGGACACTCATCCATTGTTGGTGGGAATGCCGGCTGGTACAGCCTTTCTGGAAAAACAATATGGACATTCCTCCAAAGACTAGAAATTGAACTCCCATTTGACCCAGCCATACCACTCCTGGGAATCTGCTCTGGGAAACCAAAAATACACAGCGGAAACACCATCCCTACTTTTATGTTCATAGCAACATTATTCACAATAGCCAGAATCTGGAAGCAACCAGAGCCCGAAAATCAATGACTGGATAAAGAAGCTTTGGTACATCTACACAATGGAATACTATGCAGCTGTTAGGAAAAATGAAGTTTTAAAATTTGCCTACAAATGGATGGACATGGAGAAGATTATGTTGAGTGAAATTAGCCAGAAGGAGATACATAATGAGTGCATTTATTTGCATAACATAAATATATATGTACATATTATGATACCAATATCCAAGGTCAAGTGAAACATATATCAGGAGGTCTTGTGAAAGGTGGAAATTATCACAAATGTGTGGGAGTCAGAGGCTAGGTAAGACAGAAAATGGAACAGTGTGCTAACAATTGTCTAGGGTACTAATGCCAATCTAGAACTGAGCATTAAATAGAGGCAAAAGATATACATGACAACCCTTTAATGTATGTTCTGTAATCCATAGTCTGGAGGGAAAGGAAAAAGAGAAAGAGAGAGAAATGGAAAGAAATAAAGAACCTGCCATGGAGGAGGGCTGGGGGAGGGGGGGAACCGGGTATGTTGGTGGTGGGAGATGGGCACTGGTGGCGGGATGGGTGCTGCAACACTGTATGACCAAAACCCAAATATAAACTTTTTAATTGTATATCTTTGTAATTGTAAAAATTAAAAATTAAAAAATAAATAAATAAAATAAAATAATCATTAACTTAGTCTTGATTTTCTCATATTCAACTTGATAAATTAAATAAAATATTATCTCAGAGGAGTATGTGGGGTCACAGAGAAAGCAATGGAGTAATTTGTTAAAAAGAAGTCCCCAATTACCAACAATACTACCATTTTTTGATGACTCACATGCCAATCTAGTCACATTTGTTATTTCATTTCATCTCTTCTGTAGCCTCACATAGTCAGCACTATAATCTCCATTTATGGATTAAAAACTAAAGTACAAAGTCTGTAGATAGTTTTGATCCCTGAGCAGTGAACTAGGAATAGTTCTAAAACACCACAGGTATGTCTCAAAAAAAAAAAGTCAACATAGTAGCAAGTAGGCAAGAGAGAAGGATGCAAACCCAGTCATTCTCCAGAGCCCTGTCCTCCTGAGTATCCTGTTGGCCTACCGGACAGGAGGAAGTTGCTTATTGTTCAGAAATGTCTCACTGCACTAGAAATGCTGATGCCTGAACCCAAACCTTGAGCAAGTTTATTTACCTAATCTGAATACAGTTCAAACATTTACCTATTTAGGATATACCAAGGGAAATAAAAATGAGAAAAGGAGAGAGATGCCTAAAGGTGCAGAGGATAATACTCTAAAATGATTCACTCTGAGGCCTTAGATGACCAACTATTGTCCTCCAAGAGAGTACTACATCTTTGATGCTGCTATTCTCTTGGCCATGCTAGTTCTCAGGGGATAAGTTCCCAGTTACTTTTCAATGAGACTCTGAAATCCCCTTGTTAGTTGTGGACGATTACCACCATACAGTTGAGGAAACTCAGGCAGAGATACACTTGAGTATTTTTCCCTAAGGTCATGCTGCTCTATTGTAGTATAGATTTGTGTATAAATGCAGACCTATTTTGCCACTCTCTAAACTACTAGTCTCACACCTCAATTGTCATTTAGCACCCTGGTTTAAATTCAGAGGTTGTGAGTAATTAAAGAAAAATAAGATCAAATGCAACCTGAATTTGAAGTAATCCAATGCCCATAAAGCACTTTGCCTGTAAATGAACTGATGTTGTGATATGAGTTTTACAAAAAAAGAAAACTAAGGTTAATAAAGCTGAATAATTGATGAGATCAAGGTTCCAACTCAAATTTTCTTATCCCAAACCAGATCTCTTTTCCTTATGTAAAAAAAGCATAAGCACTAATATGGCATTTAGCTTTTAATAGATATATATTTTTAAAGGGAGTGGGGAGTTCCCTGGAGAAATAGTATATATGGTCCCTAGAGCTCTCCAGAAGTGAAGTCCTTAGGGAAGAGAGGTACTCAGGAATGCCTGAGCATCATGAGGGGATGACTTCCTCCAGTCGCCCCTCAAAAATAAGTCAAAATCAAGAGAAACCTATTCTAATTAGAACAAATCCAATAATTTGAGTAACATTTTGCAATTTTCAACATGATTTTACTTTATCATTCCTTGGAAACAGGCTCAAATAGCTTCTGTAATAGCTTCCTAAGGTACATGTTTGTTGACTCATTTATAAAAACATAATCTCAGGAAGTCACAGAGACAAAATTTGGTCTTAGGTCTCCCCAACTCATATGCTATTTTCACTAAATTAAAGGTTCAAAATGCAAATTGTTTAAGGCCCTAAGTAATTCTATGGTTACACAGAACTAAACCAATGTAAGTAAAAACCATTTAAATCTTTGCCACACATAAATAGGAGCTTGGTAGCTTATATTGTTGTCCAGCAATTTTTTCCTACCTCTCTATTCCTAGTCTTCCCTCTGTTGCTAGCTTTAGCCTCGCAATGGGTGGAGTTGTAAACACTTAACTTTGAGCTCCTTAAGTGGCTTCCTCTACCTCTGTGATGCTAATAGGTGTGGCTCCAAGCACAGTCATGAAATTTGCTTGCATATGTGAATATTTGTGTGACTTGGGCCACACCCAGACCACAGTCAAACAGAAACAAGTAGAACAGACCCAGTCAGGAGCTTGAAAATAAGCCAATCTAAAGTCAATATGAATGGAATAAATGCAGCTTCATGGACAAGTGCATATGTGAGAGTAAATGCTATTTAGAAATTATGATTTACCTTTTTACTTGAGACTAAATAATTACAATGTAAGAAACATGGTAATGTTGCTGTAAAATAGACTAAATTCACAATGCTAAAAACCACAACAATCTCCAGTATTTCTGGGACTTATTTACTTGTGAAACTTATGGGAGATAGAAAATTCTTTTTCATCAGGGATCAGTGTCACACAAATGTTAGATATTATGTACCATAGCATCAAGGTCTGATATTTTCCTTCAGAAAAGCAGGAAGCAGCAAAAGATATTCTGACTTAATATCATCCCAACTAAGGAATAAACTAATCTTTGGCTTTAAGGAAAGCCAAATGGAAATGAGGGTACAGACATATTTTTTGATTTATCATATAATGTGGTGAGATCTTATAAGCCTTGGGCCACCATTTTCTTGTTTCATTTCTTTTTAACAATTGCAAAATAATTCTTCATTGCTAAACTTTTTAAGTTGGAAAAAATGTTCCTAGAACTCAAAATCCTATAGACATGGGCCCAAACAGCATGGCTTTTGTCCAAATGGGAAGGATAGAATTGCAAAATTCATTCTTATGAATGAATAGAAGGGAACATGATATTTATAATGTGTTCTTTATTGTCCCAGTACTTCCATATGGGTTATAACATTCAAGTCTCTTTACAACCCTGTGAAGTAGGAATCATTAAGAAAACTAAATAAAAAAAAAAATGTAATGTCTGGTATAGGTTTCCATGGAGGGAAAAGTTGTGTGGAGGAAAAGATGTTAGAGTTCCCACCAAACTAAGCATTCCAGGCTTCACCCAGCCAGCCACTAGAAGTTGATCCTATATTTTTCTCCATAGGCAGAAATATCCAGGAAAGAGCTGTAGTCAGAAATACAGGCTACTTTATGGTCTCATATCTAAATCATCGATGCGAGTTCACCAATAATAACTTGAAGACTCTCCCTTCTGTTTTCAAACATTGAAGAGGGGCAAAAAGCCAAGTTCTCTCCTGGAAGCCTGAGGCAATGACTTGGGTGAGGAGGTAGACACTATATGAAGAAAAAAAGGATATAATTTAAGTTGAATTGGATTATTAAATTAATTTCCTAAGTATAATTATGTTAAATCTTATAATTAATTGCATTAAATTGCATAGCACAATGAAAACTTACCAGAAGGGTTGAGGCAGTACACTCATATTCCTTTCAGGGAGTGAAATGGAAACCCCAATGCATTGAAAGGAAACCTGAAGAAA
This sequence comes from Cryptotis parvus, assembly GCA_021461705.1. NCBI lineage: Eukaryota > Metazoa > Chordata > Mammalia > Eulipotyphla > Soricidae > Cryptotis > Cryptotis parvus. The sequence goes on from JAJIBD010002661.1 coordinate 121,974, forward strand.
TAAAACAATGATTCTGTTCCTGGTTATACTCCCAAATATGACAATTTGGTTGGACCATCCAGCAATCGTGCCTCTTTCCCACCCCCCCCAACAATATTAGCGACTATATTATGAGGTTTTTCTGCATTAGATATTATTCTAAGCATTCTATGTGTGCATTATATAATGAATGTGCATTACAACTATGAACTAGTTCCAGAGGCCCCATTCACTCTCAATGGAACAAACATCTCTGAGTGCAGCAGTCATGTGTACCTAGGTCAAGAAGTCAACATGATGAATGACCTAAAATCTGAGCTGCGCAGAAGGAAGAGAGCGCACGGGAATGCCTTCAAAGGCATTGAAGAAATAGCTAAAAGGACAAAGAAACTCTGGCTCCCGGCACATCTCTTTGACTCCACCGTTCTCCCTGCATTAACATACACCTCAGAGACCTGGGCCCTATGAAAGCAGGATGAGAATGCTATCCGGTCTCCCAGAGAGGAATCGAAAGAGCTATGCTTGGAATATCATGCCTCACTCAAGTGAGAGAAGGAATCCAGAGTTCTGACCTCTGTCGCTATTCCAGAATCAGGGACGCTGTCTCGTTTGCCAAGGCATCGAAAATCAGAAGGGCTGGACATGTAATGCGATTTGGAGACAACGGCTGGACTAGAGCCATTACCGACTGGATCCCATGGGATGTCAAAAGATCACGTGGCCGCCAACCTACAAAATGGTCAGACTTCCTTGTCAAGACCCTGAAGGAACGGTTTGAGGCTCTTCATATTCCTGAATCAACCAGATGCCATTGGGCTACATTGGCACGTGATAGGGTCCAATGGAAATGTTACTGGTGCTCGCTCGAGCAAATCAATGAATAATGGGATTCAAGTGATCAAGTGACGTGCATTACAAATTTATTAGGTTGGAATGATTAGTATTAGTATATCTATTCCATTTTATAAACTTTTTTTTTTTGCTTTTTTGGGTTGTATTCAGCAATGCTCAGGAGTTGTTCCTGATTCTGCACTCAAAAATTACTCCTGGTAGTGCTAGTGGGACCATATGGGATGCCAGGGACTCAAACCTGGGTTGGGCAGATGCAAGGCAAATGCCCTACACACTGAACTATTGCTCCAGTCCCTAGGAGAGAAAGTTGAGTATGTGCTTTGTGTTTAGACAGTATCTTCAACACTTGAATCCAAATCATGCTATCCATTCATAATTTTACTACCACACACAGAACACTGCAGGCATGACAGAAGGGTAAGGAGCAAAACAAATTTAAAAGAAAGCACACAGATCAGCTCTGAAAACTTTAGACTGTCCTTTGATGTGTTATTTGCTGCCAATTTGCCCTCATTCCTAGAAAAAAAAAGAAAAGGAAAAAAGGCGCCAAAATGGGCTCCCCACTCCATTTTCAACCCTGTGAAATAAGGTGATTTACCTCCATTTATAGATAAAGAACCTAAAGAATAAGAGTGTGAAATGCCTTGTCTAAGGTCATATGAAAGGAAAAGACTAGGTTAGGATTCAAGCCCTTTCTTTTTCCCAAACAAGTTTCAGTCCAGTTGGAATCAAAATAAAGACAAGCATGCTTGTCTTGTAAGCGGGTGATCCTACTCATCTCCAGCACACTATATGTTGGGGGAACTGCTGGGGTCCCCAACAGTATCAGGACAGAAGTTCTCTTCTAACCCCGAGGCCGCCAGGGAACAGATGAAAACTCACGAGTCGGTGAAGTTCCACAAAGGCTTTTAATAGTACAAAAGCTCTAACACTGCAACCCAATATAATGAAAGAACTCTAGCCCTGGTCAGTACTTGGACCGTACACGAGAGCCCAAGTCTCCCACCAAAAAGAGGAAATCTGACTCTAGAGGAGTCCTACCTAACAGAGGGGGAAGAAAAAGGGAAAAGGATGAGTCCCCTCCAAGTTACCCCTTATATACACCAAAGTAATCCTATCTGTTGAAAGGGAGGGTCCTGTCAACAAAGAACCCTAAACAGAGTGTAGAAGGGTGGTGCCAAGACCTATTACAGGTATAAACAAAGGAGTATGCCAAGGACAAATCCCTTCTTCTGAGATTATCTCTTATGTAAAACACTGGAGTGGGCGGGGGACTGATATCACTTCACTTGTATCACTTGTCTTCCCATTGTTCATTGATTTGCTCAAGTGGGCACCAGTAACATCTCCATATATGCTAGTGTAGCCCAAGGGCATCTGCTTGTTCCAGGAACACGAAGAGCCTTAAACCATTCCTTCAGGTCATGGGAATGAGGTCTATAATTGTTACTGGTTTTTGGCATATCAAACATGGGTAGCTTGCCAGGTTCTGCCCTGTGGGTGGTATACTCTCAGTAGTAGGCTCTCCGTTCATGCATTTACTGATGAGGGGACTGGTACAAAGTAATATATTTTAATTTCATGGGCTTCATGTAATCTAGATGGTATCCACAAGGTCCTGCTTATTTATTATCTGCACTAGGGTGATTCTGAGTATCTCCATTTCTGTATACTGAAAGGGTCACACTCGTCTGCTTGAGGGCAAACTAATATAATCCTTCCTATAATCTTAAACAATAGTTTCAACATAGCCAGGGTGGTAGACTCCTGGTAAATTATAACTGTCCCACTCTGGGTGCAGTAGGTATAAAGGAGCTGTGCCTAATCTAGAAAACATAGAAGTCTTAGTAGATGTATAATAAGTCAGAAGTTATTCAGAGTCAAGGTGACTTCTGTAACTGCCACACCCTCTATCAGTGTTTACATAGAAGAGAGATCTCATTAGAATGAACCTTGGCTTAAGAGCATGTAAATATATTAAACTGTGAACAAAATCCCCAAACTAGCTAAGCCTGTCATCCAACACCTACTTGTTTCTTTAAACCCTGCCAGGAGTGACCCTGGAGCACAGAGCCAAGAGTAAGCCCTAAGCATTGCTTGGTGTAGCATCTACTCCCCCATTCAAATAAAGACAAATACCAATGACATGCACATGAATAATGATATTAGAAGGGAAAGCTTTTGCCAAAGGAGAAAACAGCATCACTATTCCTAAATATTTTTGAGTTGAAAACCTTACCTACAATATTGTGATTCATAATAAATATACATTTGACCAAACAGGTGAAAGAGTCTTCATTAACTGTTCCTGATTCATAGCTCTTCAACCCTTATAATTTTCCAGAGTGTTGACAGCAATAAAGTTGTTAAATAAATGAGGTGGCTTTGGAAGCCTTAAGGTCTGTTTGCTTGGAGAATCAGCTATGTTATTAGAGGGTAATGACTTCCAACATTACCCCAGACCTCTAGAGAAAGGAAAGTGGCTGAAGGTTGAATCTAATGGCCAGCTATTCTATCTTATGGATATGTAATAAAATTTCCATAAAAACCCAAGAGGAGAAAGTTCAGGATATTTCTAAGTTGGCAAATTAGTGGAGCAATGGAGAGAACTGTATCTCCAGTAGAGGTATGGAAACTATACATCTTTCTCCCATGCTTTACCCTAGCTCATAGACATGGGGCAGAGCTGCTACCGGCTCTCCCTGTGCCCAGCCGCTCACGAGGCACCCTGGAGGGATAGTGGGTTCCTAGCCCTGGCCCGCCACCCCAGCAGAGCCTTGCAAAAAGTCAGATGACCCCCACTCCATGAGGGCCGCCATTTTCCACATCCGGACTTCCTTCTTGTCAGAACTCCACCCAGCAGAAGAGCCAGTCACAGCCCCACTCATTGAGAACCACCCTGCAGCAGTCTTTTTCAAGTCCGCCCAGGTATGCTGATCCAGAAACTCACAGACATGGGGCAGAGCTGCTACCGGCTCTCCCTGTGCCGAGCCACTCATGAGGCACCAGGAGGGATGGGTGATTCTAGCCCTGGCCCGCCACCCCAGAAGAGCCTCACAAAAAGCCAGACAACCCCCTACTCCATGAGGGCTGCCATTTTCCACATCCGGACTTCCCTCTCGTCAGAACTCCACCCAGCAGAAGAGCCTATCACAGCCTGCCTCACGTGGCCACATGGTTCATCAATAAATGCTGGAGATCAGAGGTGACTGCAAGAGTATGCCACCCACATGGCAGAGCCTGGCAAGCTACCCGTGTTGTGTTTGATATGCCAAAAACCAGTAACAATTATAGACCTCGTTCCCATGATCTGATGGAATGGTTTGAGGCTCTTTATATTCCTGGAGCAAGCAGATGCCCTTGGGCTCTACTAGCATGAGACAGGACATATGGAGATGTTACTGGTGCCCTCTTAAGCAAATCGATGATGAACGGGAAGACGGTAATACAGTTACCCTATGTGTTAGCCTAGTCAACCTAGTTTTCCCATGTGTTAATTTAGACTTTCCACTAGGTTGTTCCTGAATAAATCCTTAATGCTAAATATTGTTTATCTAGTCAATAAATGGGTTTCCTGGAGTTTCTAGAAGTCATGCTAAAAAAGAAATCAAACCTAAGAAGGTTGTAGGAACCTATAATTTAGAGAGCCAATTGTGAAAAGTATAGGTTCAAATCTTCTCTGAAACTGGCATCTGAAGAGGACAATGGTCTAGGAAGATTGAACACCCTAACTTTTGGGATCAGATTGTATGTCCAAGTAGATATTTCAGAAATGAGTTGGATTCATATATACCTTACTAGTTACATCTTGCTATTTCTTAATGTGATTTCTGAGAATATTAGATGGTCTAAGAAAATCTCGAAGCACACATATGCAGCTTTTTGAAATTTGTTTCATAAATCCTTTTTACCATACTGTGCCTTGCCATGAAACAACACTCTATGGCTCTGAAAATAATTGATAGTTGTTATCTTCCATCAAATGTCTAAGTTCCAGGCAGTATGGGGAACATGGAGGATAAAAGGCTCGATTCTAGAAGTATCTGTCTTTCTGTGCCTGGTAAGGAAAGGAAGAGGCTGACAAACAAGCTATAAACTTAATACATACCAGGCCGGGGGCATAAGAGGTTCACATACTTAATGTGGACACAGAGAGGGAGTGTCTCTGGACAAAAGGGCTTTCCTCAGTGAGTGAGACAGATGACTTTAGAGCTTTACGGAAAATTGCTCCAGTTCTAATACATGCTATTCATTGGGCACAAGAAAGTGGTGGGGGTGCCCTTCTGACAGTGAGAAAGGTGCCAGGAAGATGCCCAGACTGGGAGGAAATCAGGTGACTAAGTATTGATAAGGGTCTCAAGCCTGCAGATCCACAACAGCCAACATTTAAAAATAAAAGAATGACAGGTTCAGAAGTGGGTGACTAGAAAGCTCTTCTGGATGCTGCAGGTTGTTTGATTGGAGAGAGGCTGTCAGGGAAGCAAGGGTAAGCCCAAGAGGAGGGTGTTAAGGGGCTGCCTAGGGCAGTTATGTAGAAAGAAAAGCACCATGTCTCTGGCCCTGCTTTCCCACTTGGTGTGTGTACAAATCTCTTAAGAGTTTCATCCAAACACAGATGCCAGGTCCCACCCTAGACAAAGTGAATCGCAATCTTCAGGGTGGGACCCAGCAAGTTTATTTTCCAGAAACACCAAGGTATACCTGAAATTTCTCGTGATAATAAACATAAACTATCAGCAAGTCACAGTCAAAAAGTAGACCTGGATATGAGAAGTTCTGGTAGTAAAAAGGAAATAACAAAAACAGGGCTATAACAAAAACAGCCCCCACCCAAAAAAACAAAGCAAAAAACACAAAAAAATGAAGCAATAACAAAAAACAAAGCCCTCTAACTGGGCTTCCTGAGGGAAGAGAAAGAATATTTGGTCAAGAACTCATCACAGACAGAAGAGAAAAAGAGAGAAGGTACCCCTTCACAGACATCCAGAAGCATGAAACAATGAAGGTTGAGAAAAGTGAAAACCAGAGTGATAAGAGCCGAGGATGGACGTATGGGAGGTGCATGGGAGAAAATTACCCAGTAGAATGTCTGGAGGCAGAGCTGGAAGAAAAACAAGACTTACCAGGTAACAATAAAAGGGAAATTCAGTGGTGATGAAAATTAGGGAAAACACAGCGAGATGATTGCAGCAGGAAACAGAAAAAGCTCGAGAATGTCAACCTACAAGAGCAGAAAGCTTCCAAGATGTCAGAGCACTAAGAACAAAACCAAAAAACTTAGATTTTTTTCAGTTACAAAGCATCAGTGAAATTGCTGAGTATCAAAGGCAATTGCACTGGAATACAGAGTACAGAAAATAAGAGAAAAAATACTTTTACCCTCTTGTCTCAATGGCCGGAGTTGGCATCACTTATTTCAAAGGCAGGGAAAAGCCAGTACTATATTAATTCAGGCATATTTATTCTCACCTTAAGGGGTTGAGAACAGCCTGTAAACTGAAAGCATTCCCTTGATGTAAGTATGATGCTTTCCAGGACTGATTCAGTCAAGAAACAGAGATAGACCCACCTCCCACAACTGCCACCATGTTGAATTACCCACTGGCGCTGCACTAACACTTCACAACTAAGTCTCTGAGGAGATACAAGTCCAGCAGCTAAAATTTATGGTCACACCAGTCTCCTACTGAAAACTCTAAGAATCCCTGTAGTCACAGGATGAGCAGGCGATGTGCACAGCCTGCCAAAGCTCTGCCAATCTTGCGTACACACCACAGCTGTGCCCTCAACAAGGATTCAAATCCAATGTACTAATACTCTCTGTACAGACATTAAACTGTGGGGGCGGAGCAATAGCCCAGCATGTAGGGCATTTGCCTTACACATGGCTGGCCCATGCCGGCCAGGGTTCGATCCCCAGGAACCCATATGGTCCCCCAAGCACCACCAGGAGTAATTCCTGAGTGCAGAGCCAGAAGAAACCCCTGAGCATTGCCAGGCATGACCCAAAAAGAAAAATAAACTGTGGAAAATTTCAGGTCCCTCTTTGTCCAGGTTGAGAACTCTGGTGTCTTCTTAGAGTGGGGCAGGCAGCTTCGCTCAACCCCGCACCCTTTACTTCTGGAAGCCCAGCTATGCCCACCTCCCACAGTTGCCAGTTTGTCAACTCATTGACGCAGATCATAGATCCTGAAGTCTCTGGACTGCACCAAATACTGCATGTATTTGGCCTCTTTTTTGTTTTTTTTTGTTTGTTTTTGCTTTTTTGGGCCACACCCGGCAATGCTCAGGGATTACTCCTGGCTCTGCACTCAGGAATCACTCCTGGCGGTGCTCAGGGGACCATATGGGATGCCGGGATCAAACCCAGGCTGGCACAGGCCGGCCGCGTGCAAGGCAAACGCCCTACCCGCTTGGCTATTGCTCCAGCCCCGTATTTGGCCTCTTAAGACTTCAATATCTAGATACCTTCTAATTCTTGAATACTTTCAGTATTCCAGTAGAAGCATACCAAATTAGATGGAAAAGTAACATCAAAGCCAATTCAATTCAACCAACAAAAGCAATAATACAGAAGGTGGGCTGAACTAGTAGCAGCTTAGTAAATGACTTAGACAATGACTTAATCCCATGATGAAATATAATAATTTTACATAAAAATTTATTTTTTAAACTTAGCACTTTTTATGTTGGAGTTCTGTTATCTAATCAGTTTTTACTCTAGTAATTGAATCAACAGTTGTGGCTACATTAAACATTTAATTAATTAATTATTTTTTAAAAAAGAAGGAACATTTGGGAATCACAGATGAGAAAAAAAAAGGGGGATAACATGTCAGTCCTTGAATTACTCTCCTTAAGTGAGCGTTCAAGATACAGCAATCATCAGAACAAAAGACTTTACTGGACTGTCCTGGAATGCTAATTGTGGAGTTAATAGAGAAGTTGCTGCAAATTCATGACTATCAAGAAATATATTGAGATTTAAGAAAATGGTTTAATAATTTTTCATAGGAATCTGTGCTAGATGTAAACCTAAGATGTGTCCAATAAGCTTTAAATGCTTTCCCTTTGGTTCCTGCTAAATGTTAAAAGCAGCTTCTGACTCTAGGGAAGATGTACTGACCCTGATGGGACTAATTGCTTAGTCCGTGTGCATGATATAAAGGGTGCTTTGAGGGAATGCAGAGAGGTGCTTAATGAATCACAAAGGTACATCATTTTTTGAAGAAGGGGACTATGACATTTCAGAGTAGATTTCATGGAAAATTAATGCACTATGTTTCAATGAAGCAGGCACTGAAAATATATCCTCAAAAATCAAGCCTGTATTGTCATAAAAAGTAAAATAAGAGTGAGAAGACGAGTGAGAAAAAAATGAGAGGGGTGCAGGGAGTGTGCTATGGGATTCAAGTGCAGCAATGAATTAACATCTTGTGGTAAAAATGCTGCCTGAGAAATTAAAATGATATTTGAAACATAAATCCCACGTGCTAACAACTCTCGTTATAAGCTCCTGCCAGAGTCAACAGACAGAGTTTGTTTGCTAGGAGTTTGTTTCTGGAGGCCAGTTCTTGAGTTCTCAAAAAACATCTGTGCAAATGAAGGAGGAAAATCCATGGCAATAGAAGCCATCAGCAGTTAGGTGTGTTATAAATACATTATTACTTCATTGTAATGGCATACAGGCCTTGGCTAGACTGAAGAATGACCTCACCAGCTGTCAGCCCTTGACTTACTCTCCTTGAATGAGCATTCAAGATACAGCAGTGACTCTGAGGCAGTACAGTGTAAACACAGAGATAATCATAAGAGAGAAACCACGCACACATTCATCAACATCCCATGAAGAAGCAGGGAGCCTCAGCCAAAACCACCAAGATGACTGAGGGATTCTTCTGTCATACAAACCATGGTTCAAGCCAGCCCTCCTGAAGAACCTTTTTCATAGAACCTTAAAGTCAGCAGTCCCTTGAGCTTTCTCATTCTGTCTTCCTTCTCAAAAAAAAAAAAAAACCCTCTTGGCCCAAAAGGAGAAAATTTCCTTCCAAGGAATCTAGTCTTGTAGTGGAAACTCAGAAACGCAGGCCAAATCTCTGTGAACTCAAGGAAAACCAAGCTCTTTATTTAGGGATAAGTTTTCCTCTGAAATGCAAAGGAAAACATTTTGAAGATAAGAAGACAGTCCACAACTAAATAGAAAATGACGGGTGTCCAAGAGGTGTCAAGAATTGTGGGCAAAATAAAAGAAATGTAAAAAGAGAGGAGCTGGAGTGATAGTACAGCAGGAAGGGCTTTTGCCTTTTGCACTGCCAACCGGGTTGGATCTCCGGCATCCCATATGATCCCCCGAGCACCACCAGGTGTAATTCCTGAGCACAGAGCCAGGAGTAGCATTGCCAGGTGTGACCCAAAAAAGAAAAAAAAATTAGAAGAAAGAAAATCTAAAAAGAGAGAGAGGAGAGAAAGGAGAAAGAGAGAGAGACAGAGAGACAGAGAGAGAACGAACACCTGGAGATAGGCTGTTCTCACTTAGCTCAAAGTTACTTATGAACTCAAGATGTCCTGAGAAGTAGCCAATGCAGTTCAGATTTTGACCAGAGATGGAGTTCAGCATATGAACAGGGCTGAAAGTCAGTATGTCTGATGTGGTTTGGGGGATCACTGTATCACTGTCACTGTCTTCCCGTTTATCATCAATTTGCTTGAGCAGGCCCCAGTAGCATCTCCATATGTCCTGTCTCATGCTAGTAGAGCCCAAGGGCATCTGCTTGCTCCAGGAACATAAAGAGCCTCAAACCATTCCATCAGGTCATGGGAATGAGGTCTATAATAGTTACTGGTATTTGGCATATCAAATACGACACGGGTAGCTTGCCAGGCTCTGCCGTGCGGGTGGCATACTCTTGTAGTCACTTCTGATCTCAAGTATGACCTACCCCCTTCGGTGTCCTCGGCTGTTCCTTACTGGAACAGGCAGGGGAAAGGAGGTTCGTTTCTAATGAACTTAGAGAAGCATCAGGAGTGACAGAATAGTTCCATGGATGATGCTATTAGTAAAGTTCTAAATTGTGGAATATTGGAAGAGGGGAGGGGAGAGTTAAACGGAAACTACATTGTGTTAACACTAAAGTCAAAAAGAAGGTTTATCTGCACTTCCTGACTTACAAAAACCCAGAAATATAATCACATCTTTTTTTCTGAATTTATCTCTGCTTTTTCAAGATCTCTTCATGCTTTTATCTCTTTTTTCTTTTTTGTGTCCCACCCAACAATGCTCAGGGGGTTACTTCAGGCTTTGCACTCAGGAATTACTTCTAGCAGTACTTAGGGACCATAAGGGATACTGAAGATCAAACCAAGATCGACCACATGCACGGCAAAAGCCCAGGTACTATCGCTATGGCCTCTGTAATCACATCTTGAGCACAAAATTCTGAAGGAAACAACTACGTATTAAGCCCAATGATGACAGAGGATTTATTGGGGAGTTTGATCATATCTCTTTAGTGCTTCATAGAGCTTCAGAACTGTGTACTCAAGTAGCAATTGTTTTCACTTGATCACTTGATTACTTGCCTTCCCGTTATTCATCGATTTTTCTCAAGCAGGTGCTAGTAATGTTTCCATTTGACCCTATCACGTGCCAGTATAGCCCAATGGCATCTGCTAGATTCAGAAATCTGAAGAGCCTCAAATTGTTCGTTCAGGGTCTTGACAAAGAAGTCTGACCATCTTGTAGGTGGGCGGCCACGTGATCTTTTCACCTCTCTTGGGATCCAGTTGGTAATGGCTCTAGTCCAGTGGTCGTCTCCAAATCGCATTACATATCCAGCTCATCTGATTATCGATGCCTTGGCAAACGAGACATCATTCCTGACTCTGGGTTGTAGATGGAGGTCAGAACTCCAGATTCCTTCTCTCACTTGAGTGAGGCATGATATTCCAAGCAAAGCTTTTTCAATTCCTCTTTGGGAGACCCACATAGCATTCTCATCCTGCTTTTTTAGGGTCCAGGTCTCTGAGGCATATGTTAATGCAGGGAGAACAGTGGAGTCTAAGAGATGTGCCCTGAGCCTAAGGTACTTTGTCCTTTTAGCTATTTCTTCGATGCTCTTGAAGGCATTCCATGCCATTCTCTTCTTACTGTGCAGCTCAGGTTTTAGGTCATTCATCATGTTGAGTTCTGGACCTAGGTACACATAACTGCTGCATTCAGAGATGTTCCATTGAGAGTGAAAGGGGCCTTGGGAAATAGCTCACTTTTCATGAACATTGTTTTGTTGAGATTCAGCTGTAGACCTATCTTTTCATATTCTCTGTCAAAGTCAGCCAGCATTTGTGCCACTTGGCTAATGTTTGGTGTTATTAGAACAATGTCATCAGCAAAGCGGAGGTGGTGTAGTTGCCAACTGTCTATCTTCACTCCCATTCCTTCCCATTCTAATTGTTGTATGACATTCTTGAGGGTGGCACTGAAAAGTTTCGGTGAAATGGTATCACCCTGACAAACCCCTCTTTTGACATCAATGATCACTTCCTTGTAGAATGGTGAGATCCTGGTGGTGAATCTGTAATACAGCTCACGAAGGATCTTGATGTATTGAGTTTGAATGCCCTGTTTGGCTAGGCCTTCGATGACTGCTTCAGTCTCAACAGAATCAAAGGCTTTCTTTAAGTCAATGAACATTAGACAGAGTGACATCTTGAGCTCCCTACAAACCTCAATGAGCTTGGTTACTATGTGGATATGGTTATTTGTGCTGAATCCTTTTTGGAAGCCAGCTTGCTTGTATGGTCATCCTTCATCTAATGTTCTGCCAATATTGTTCAGGATGACTCAAGTGAACAGCTTGTAGATGATGGACAACAGGCAGATCAGATGATAGTTGCCAATATCTTGAATGTTTCCCTTCTTGAACTGTAAGTTTAAACTGTAATTGTTTTATTAGTTACTAAATTAAATCAATCATCCAGTAATTATGAGTGTCCTGTATTTTAGGTCACACAATCCACCAAGTTTAAGATGCTATATTCTTCCAGTAAAATGCCCATTGGTGATTCGTGCTGATCTACCTTTAAGTATAAAATCTTATTGTAAATGCGAGGAAAGTCTGAGGCACCTCGCACAAAAATCCAGGAGCAGGCTTAGGGATCCCTATTTTTCCCAGGGGATCAGTGGCCAGCGGACAGAGGAAGACTCAAGAATCAGGTGAAGTTTCAAAATGTTTTACTTAGCAGAGGTTTTAGCATACAAATCAGCAATAGGAAAAATCTCAAAGTTAGAGTTCCTGGTTGTGCCCCAGCTATGTGTAGGCCAAGATGACTGCCACCATGTGTGAAGGCCCTGGAGAGAGGAGACAGTGAAGCAGCACCAGTGGAAAGGGGGAAAGGAGCGAGCAAAAGGAAGCAGGCTCGTTTTATATTCCTGCAACCCAGACCTCCCCCCAATGGAAAGCCATTAGGGTCAAATTCCCTTGGGTAATTTCTCCCAGGACCTCACCTAGGCCCTTTGAGATGTAATGTTGCCCAGCCATGATATGCCTTGGAAGTGCCCCTGCAGGGTTGAGTGTAGGTGTGACTTCTGAGATGAACTGTATCTCAGAGTACAAAGGCAAGCATCTGTACCAGAGAATATTCTATACCCAGTTAAATATTTCTTCAACCTTCATAAAAGTCTAGTCTTTATTCCATGGTTATTCTGTATATTATCTGCCTTTGAGTTATCAGAGAGTCATGTTTGCTTGCTTGGAGGCAAACAGCATTTCTCTCTGGTCTGATTACGTAGAGAGCCAATGTGGCCAGGCAAGTATACTGGTAAGATCTCATTAGTCCCCACGATGATTGTGGCAGCATGAGAGAATATTTATACCAGCCAGTATAGAATATATGGTCAGATAAACTCCCACATTCAAGCTGTCCTCCTCCTATCTACCAAGTGACCTGCAGGAGGCAACCAGATGCAAAGGTTCTGGGATGGCAGGCTATTGCAACATAAATGGAAGCATAATTTTTCAAAAATGAGTGCAAGCTGTGATAACACGGCAAAAGAATATTCTACTCAATTAAAATTTTGTATACACAATTGTTGGGAACTATAAAAAAATCAAGCTTAATAAGAAGTTAATTAATTCATTCATCTATCCATTCACTCATTCAATAATCTTAAATAATAAGACTATCACAAATTTTTATTAGACACCATGATTTATAGTTACTTATGCAGGATATGGCTACGTGAGTTCCAGGCATAAAATTTTGCATAGTTCCACCACCAGCGTCAATTCTCCTTCCTCCAGCATTCCCTGGTTCCCTTCTTGCTACCCAAGCCTGCCTCCTTGATAGCCACACTTTTCAGTTAATTTATTGTATTTTGAATCTTCTGCTTTCAGTGTTGTTGGCTTCATGGTTTAATACTCCTCTTCACCACCAATGTGCACTAGGCTCTAATCTCTACTTCTTACTTCTCTTCTTATTCTGCACATTGATTTCCTTTTATCTCTGTCTTTCTCTTTCCTATATGCTAAGATCAGGGTGATAAAGATAACCCCCTTTAATACCTTATTTTTTTCTTGTTCTATTATTCTATATACTAAAGATAAGTGATATCATCTCATGTTTGTCTTTCTTCTGACTTATTTCACTTAATATGATATCTTCCAGTCACATCCAAGTTTCAGTGAACTGTATGATTTATTATTCCTTACAGCAGCATGGTATTCCATTAAGTATATATACCACATCTTCATAAGCCACTAATCTGTAATTGGACACCAAGGTTGATTCCATATCACAACAACTTCTCTGTTGTGATAAGTGAAGAAAACAACTTTTAAAATGATAGTTTCATGCCCATCAATAGTTACGTTGTTTAAATAGAGTAAATTTTACAATTGAAAATATAAAAATTAAAAAATAAATCACATACACTAATGAATGAGTTAAATACAAAGATGAACAAGTATATACTTCTTATGAGACCTACTTAAGCTTTAAAGCAAAAAACAAATTCAAAATTAAGTATATGGGCTAGGAAAATAGAACAGGTAATAATACGATTGCCTTACTTTTACATGTGTCTCACCCTAATTCAAGTCCCTAGTACTGCATATGGCGCACCAAGCATGACTAGAAGTAATGCCTGAATGCAGAATCAGGAATAAGCAGCTAGCATTGTCAACTGTGGTCCCACCCCCAAAAAAAGAAAGAAGAAAAGAAAAATGTCCTATGGAAATGAAAATAAATCAGAGATAGCTATACTTACATTTGACACATATAATTTCAAGTAAAAGATTGTAATTGGAGACAAAACTGACATAATGATAAAAGGATCAATTAATCAAGTGAATATAAAACTAATAAACAGTCACATACTCCAACATAAGTATGTAAATGTATAAATAAAATGCAAACATATGCCACATAAGAATATTTTGGTAATGATAGATCACATATACTATGACAATCCTAACATGTAACCTATGTGTGTAGTACATTTGTCAATTTATAATCTATGATGTTCATGCAATGAAAAGACTACCTAATTAGACAATTCTCAAAATGTTTTCCTGCTGTACAGTGATACATTTATTTGCTGGTAAGCCAAAGACAGCAATATAATCATAATAGTGATTTTGATAATCAAAAAGAAATAAATCATTAAAAAAGAAAATCAGTAAGAAGAAAATTGAACTTAACCTGCAAAATAAATCAGACACAGAACATTAGATCAAATATACACAGAACATTTCATCTAACCATAGTAAATGTACACATTCTTCTTAAGGATACATAGAATATTTTCCAAGATAGATCAAATGTTAGACCAAAAAATGACTTACTAAATTTTAAGGTATTCAATAATATCAAGCATTTTTTCTGGACATAGTATCAATCTAGAAATCAATTAATGAAGACTGGAAAGTATACAGATATATAAAGATTGAACAAATATAAAAAGAAGAAATAAAATGGCAAAGTGTTTAATATCAAGACAAAGAAAATGGCAATACAGCATACCAAAACTTATGAACTACAGAAAGAGCAGTGGCAAAAGGAAAGATTATAGCAATAAATGCCTGAGTGAAAACTAAAATATCCCATATGTGAAAATGACTTTACAACCTATACTAATAAAAGAGGAACAAAGTCTAAAGTTAGAATAAATAAATTAGCAAAGATTATATTAGAAATATGTAAAATTGACTAAAACAACTATTGAAAAGTTAAATTAAAAATTTAAAAAGAGAGGCCGGAGCGATAGTCCAGCAGGTAGGGCATTTGCCTTGCATGTGGCCAACCTGTGCCGGCCCAGGTTCGATCGCCCAGCATCCCATATGGTCCCCCAAGCACCACCAGGAGTAATTCCTGAGTGCAGAGCCAGGAATAACCCCTGAGCATTGCCGGGTGTGACCCAAAAAAGCAAAAAAAAAAAAAAAAATAGACAAAACTTTGGTTAGATTTACCCCAATACTCAAAATGATTATTTTAATAATATTTAAAATGGTGCATTTTATGTAATTGCATACAAATGTAGGGACATAAGATAATGCTGAGAATAATTGCATGTTAACAAATTTGATAACATAGAATAAACAGATGTTTCAAAAAATAATGCTTCCAACCAACACTGAAACACAAAATAGAACATTTTATCAATTACTAGTAGTGAGATTGAATATTGATTAAAATTCTCCCAAGAAAACTAATTATAGTCAATCTGATAATATCTACAAAATATGTAAAGAATAATTATTACTGGTCCTTCTCAAATACTTGCAAAAATAGAAAGGAAGAAACACTTCAAAACTCATTACAGTGCTATCATTACTCTTATACCAAACTAGAAAAATGTACAACAAGAAAGAAAATTTATAGACCAATACCCTTAATGAATGTAGATGCAAAAGTACTCAATAAAATACTAGCAAAACAGGGACTGAAGAGGTAGTGCATGAATTGAGATACTCTACTGAATCCACAACCCCCCCATTTAAATCCTCAGCACCACTAGGATCATTCCTGAATACAGAGCCAGGAATGGTACCTGAGTAGTGCAGACTGTGAACAAAAAACAAATAAAACTTTCAATATATCAACAAACAAAATTCAAAATGAAATAATATGATCATCATCAAGTTATATTTATTTCTGGGAAATGAAGATAGAATCAACATCCACAGGTAAATGTGATATACCAGTTTAATATAAACAAAGAATAAAAGTCATATAATCAAATAAGGTACATAAATGTTTTTTTTTAAATGACTACTCTTTTGTAATTATCAACCTAATAAAAGCCATTTTACACATCCGAACTTCCCTCTCATCACAACTCCACCCAGCAGACCAGACTATCACAGCCCGGATCATCGACACCACCCTGCAGCAGGTTTTTTTTTTTTTTTAAATCCGGCACAGGTATGCTGAACCAGAGACTCTCAGACATGGGGCAGAGCTGCTACTTTCTCACCCTGTGCCCAGCCGCTCATGAGGTGCCCGGGAGGTATGGCGGGTTCTAGCCCTGGCCTGCCACCCCAGCAGAGCCTCACAACAAGCCAGAAGACCCCCCTACTCCATGGGGGCCACCATTTTCCACATCCGGACTTCCCCCTCGTCAGAACTCCACCCAGCAGTCCAGACTATTACAGCCAGGCTCAGTGGCCGCTAGCAGCCACACAGTTCATCAATAAATGCTTTATTTAGAGGTGACTACAAGAGTATGCCACCCGCACGGCAAGCCTGGCAAGCTGCTCGTGTCCTATTTGATATGTCAAATACCAGTAACATTTATATTAGGTAATTCCCATGACCTAATATAATGGTTTGAGGCTGTTTATGTTCCTGGAGCAAGCAGATGCCTTTTGGGTTCTATTAGCATGAGACAGGACATATGGAGATATTACTGGTGCCCACTCTAGCTAATAGATGATGAATGGGAAGATAGTGATAGTGAATAAAAGCCATTATGACTGGCTCGTCATACTCAAGTGAACCACTGAATGTTTATTCCTGAGATCAGGACCCTCTCTTACTACTTCTATTCGACTTTGTGCCAGAAAACTTAACTAGAACAATTAGGAAAGAATAATTACACTTACAGTTCTAAAGGTAAACCTGCTTCAACTTTCAGATGAAATACTATTATATTTACATAACTCTAAGGACTCCAACAACAAACTAAACAAAAAAGACTTATTAGATCGAATAAATAAATCTAGGCATTGCAGAATAATCAGTATATTAAGATAAGTTGTATTTTTAAACAGTAAAAACAATCATAAATAAGTTAAGAAAGTTAGTATAGCACCAAAAAAGAATAAAATACTTTAAGAAAAATTTAACTAATGAAGTAAAAGAATGATATGCTGAAAACTATAGCATTAACGAAACAAATTGAAGCCAAAATAAAGTACTTTCTGTCCTTTGGGGTTAGAAAAATCAACATAGTTAAAATGTATATACTACTCAAAATAAACTGAAAATTTATTGCAATCAATGTAAACAACCTTAATAGCATTTGTCTGATAAATTGGGAGAGCAGTTATAAAAGTTCTATAACAGTAATAATATCCTGTATAACTAAAGTGGTATTGAGAAAATAAAACAAGCCTGGAGGTATCACACTTCCAAGTTTCAAACTATATTAAAAATTGATAGCAGTGAAAGCAGCATGATATGGCATAGAAATAGATGTACCAGTCAATGGAAAAGATGAGAATCCAGAAATAGACCCAAGAATATATGGTTAATTATTTTTTGGCATGAAGCCAAGACTTTACAGTGGTAAAAGCATAGTTTCTTCAGCAAATGGACTTTGGAAAACTGGACAATTACATTAGAGTGAATGAAACTAGAACCACTATCCTACAACAAATATAAAAATTAACTCAATATGGATTAGGACTTGAAAGTAAGGCCTCTGCCATAAAATTCCCAGAAGAAAAACATAGAGGATAAGCTTCTTGACATGGTATTGCCAGTGATCTTTTAATGTAACATCAAAAGTAAAAGCAACAAAAGCAAAAACAAACGAAAGGGACTACATCAAAGTAAAAATATGTGCAACAAAGAAAACCATTAACAAAATTAAAAGGCAACCTATTGAATGGGAAAAGATATTTTCAAGTTGTATGTTCAATGAATTAATAGCCAAAATGCAAAGAAACTTATAAAAACCCAAGAGTGGGGGCCAGAGCAATAGCCCAGCAATAGGGCATTTGCCTTGCACGTGGCCGGCCTGTGCCAGCCTGGGTTCGATC
The DNA here is from genome assembly GCA_021461705.1 of Cryptotis parvus. Lineage (NCBI taxonomy): Eukaryota > Metazoa > Chordata > Mammalia > Eulipotyphla > Soricidae > Cryptotis > Cryptotis parvus. The sequence goes on from JAJIBD010002661.1 coordinate 140,066, forward strand.
CCCGGCATCCCATATGGTCCCCTGAGCACTGCCAGGAGTAATTCCTGAGTGCAGAGCCAGGGAGTAACCCCTGAGCGCTGCCGGGTGTGACACCACCCCAAAAAAAAGCCCAATAGTGAAACAAAGCAAAACAGCAATAAAAACAAATAACAATATTTAAATGAGCAAAAATTCCAATTAGACAATTTTAAAGAAAGAGCTCTAAATAACCAACATATGTACATTTGTACATATATTATATTTATTTATATATATTAAAAGGTACTGAACATTGATAATTAGTCATCAGGGATATGTAAATAGAAACCACAATTAAATATAACCTCACACCTGCTGGGTTGTCTACAACAAAAAAAAATGACAAGCGATAACTCTTTGAAAAGGACATGGAGAAAAGGGAATATTGGCTGGCAGAGAAGGAACTAGTACAGATCCACTATGAAAAATAGTGTGAACTTCCTCAAGAAAATTAAAATATGGCTACCATATGACCAGTAATCCCACTTCTGAGTGTATACATAATCAGTGGATCAATCCATTATTTTGAAATGTTGATTAAAGCATTATTCACAAATCCATGAATGGAAACAAGCTAAGCAATGGACAACAGATCAATAGACCAATAAAATGTGTAAAAGATATAAAGACATATGTGTAGATGCAGTAGATACAGATGACTTAATATATATGTAGGAACAATGGAATATTATTCAATCTTTAAAAAGGAAATCCTATAATTAACAGCTTTGGTGAAGTGAATGACATTATATGATGTACAAGAAAAGACAAGTTCTTCACTGTCTGATTCATATAGAGAATCTTTAAAACAATAAGACCAAAGTTGAACTCAGAAACAGAGTAGAAAAAGTATGGCCAATTGCTAGGGGATAGGAAACAAGAAGTAAGGATGACAAAGGGTACAGATTTCAAATACAAGGTCTATATCAGTTCTAAGGGCCTAAGAATAACACAGGAACTATTATTTATTTTTTATTACATAAGAGTGAATTTTGGTACAGAAGGGAAAAATGAGTCAGAAAGAATACCTAGTCATGCAATGTCTCAATGGCCAAACTAAACTAGAGTTAAATCTTTACTTCTGGCTCCAGGTGACTTCCTCTATGTTAGGTGGTTATTAAATTATTGCCAGAACTGTTTGAGGAGCTGTCTAAGAGAGGCATTAATTTATTTGATAATGTGTTGGATAACATCTGCTTTAACGTGACAGTCCCTCTGCCTATAAGGTGACAGTAAAGAAAACTGAACTCAAGTTGAGGCCCAGATTCTGAGCCTGGCCAACAGCTATTTAAAAAAAAGGAACCAGGGGTTGCCTTGGGGACAGGGCTGAGAGAGTTGTTGTTTTGAGAGAGCTGGAGAGAGTTCGCAGGAGTTTGCTGAAGAGAGACAGAGAATTTGCTGATAGAGAAGAGAGAGTGGGGTCGTGCTGAACAACTTGCTGGGAGAATCCCAGTGGGCCTTCCAGCTTGAGAACCCTCTGGGAGAACCCCTGTGGGCCTGCCCTCTACAGAAACTGCTGGGAGAGAAAGAGATTCTTAGACTAAGGTGGAGTGAGGAGAGAAGACAGAATAAAAGAAGTCTTTAGGGCCTGAGTGATAGCACAGCAGGAAGGGCATTTGCCTTGCATGCAGCCTACCTGTGTTCCATCCTTGGCATCCTATTTGGTCCCCTGAGCATTGCCAGGAGCATTTCCTTAGTGCAGAGCCAGGGAGGAAGCCCTGAGCATCACCGGGTGTGACCTAAAAAGCTATAAATAAATAAACGAACAAATAAATAAATAAATGGATAGATGAATAGATAAATAATAAAAGAAGTATTTGAAGAAACTGTGAACTTCTTCCTGTATCCATCGATAAGGGGAACCAAAAGCAGCTGGGGCCTTCACAGAACCCCAATACTGTCAGTGACACCGTTGAAACTTGACAGTAATGAATTACAATGGTCAATCAGAGAATCTTCTTGAAATTTAAGGCATAGGGCAGAATGATCACTGTTGTAATTATGGTCTTGAGATTAATTAAGAATTAAGTTCCTCTACATACAAAGTTGTTTGCCATTGTTACCAGCAATAGTAGTCCTTACAAACATTTGATGCTAGGTATTTTAATGATGGGGGTCTGGCTTTGTGGGTTTAATATGGAGTCTGGGCTGCAGTTACTTAAAATCCTATTGGTTAGTGTACTACAATATTAAAGAATCCAAAGGTAAATAATTCCTTTGTCTTCATATACAGCAGTAAAAGAGAGGCAGTGGACTCTGAACCAGCCAAGGATGAGGAAGATGGAGGCAGAATTCAGAGCTGATATTCATCACACAAATGAGTAACAATAGCAAAAGCACTCCCCAAAGCCTGACATCTTCCAAACAATGTGCTGTCAGTGTTGTCTTGAGTTTCAAAAGTAAAACTAGAATCCATGTCCATATGGCACCAGTGACTGAAGGAAAGCCCCTTGTACATAAATATGGAGAACCAATCCTGGTAGTTGCTGATATTGGTTAAATCCTACACAGACATTAATGGGTAATGAGGGGGATTTAAGTCTTTAGAAATCATACCTATCTTGTGAAAATAATAACAGGGCATAGACAATTAAGGGGAAAATGATTTTCCTCACTTCTTAGAACTATAAGCTATTATCAACAAGTTCTCAGGTCTTTGCTTAATCTAATGTTTATATAACACTATTTCCCAAAATAGGCCTCTATTATCTACTTGAAATCTTATAGAAAATTTAATTGAGGCTAGAGCTTCTCTCCATTTTATGAATGAACGAGGCTGAGAAGGAAGAAGTTTAAAAAGTGGGGTAAGAACCAGAAATTCGGTTGCACTCTCTTCCATGACAATGGACAAGTCCCCTGATCGTGCTCAAAATTGTCACTGCTAAGGTCTATGGCATTGCTCTTAATAGTTGCTTTGACTTTGGTAGGGCTTCTTAAGGCAGTAGGACCAAATTTAGATGTGTGGGCTGGAAAAGTGTACAACAGAAGTACAGTATAGAATGGCACTTTACATGCAGCAACCAGATTTTTATCTCCAGCACTGTGGAGATTGCCTTAGGGCAATCAGCCATCAATGTTCTATAGGTGTGATACTTGTGCAAGAACCACAAGTAACTGGGTATGATCTCGAAACATACACACACATACACACAAAAACAGACCTCTGAGATCTAATATAAAAATGGAAAACACTTTAAAATGCTTTCATGTTGATTATATATTGAAATGATATCATGGCTATCACTTGGAGATAGAGAAAATGTACACCTGAAATTATATGAAATAATTGTTAAAATTAATTTTACTTGTTCATTGAATATAGTTACTAGAAGATTTAAAATCTCCTATTTAACAAAAAAAAACAAATAAAGGCAGAGATGTGGGTTACGTTGTATCTCTAGTGGACAGTGCTTACCCAGGGAGAGGATTTCACCTCTTCTTTTAGAGGGTGATTTAAAGTGTAATCATTTACTTGCTGTTGCAGTGTAATTTTGCTAGCAATTATACATCATCCTCTTCAGCATTCTTTCTACTTTTGTTGTGCTTTGTTTTGGGGTCACACCTGGTGATGCTCAGGGGTCCCTGACACTACACTCAGGATACACCCCAGTAGTTTTTCAGGGGACTAGATGAGTGCCTCAAATCAAACTCAACTGGCTGCGTGCAAGGCAAGCACCCTCCCTGCTGTCCTATCACTCTGACCCCACATTCTTTCTACTTTTACTAAAAATATCAGGAGATATATTGGGGCACATTTTTCACACACACACACACACACACACACACACACACCTGTACACTTATCTATTGAAAGATACAACAGGCAGGGAGCTGTTTTCTTCTTTTTGTTTGAAGAAAATAGGTAAAAATTATTAAAGAAATAGCTTCATCTTCTCTATCTTCTGGTGTCTCTATTTAAGCAATTCAGAGATTCTTGTTTTATTCTATTACAAATTTTCTTCTTGACAGTCATTCATTTAATTTATTTTTCTCCTAAACAAGTAACTGAATCCCTACTGCCAACTTCTTGGCCATCCTTGACCTTCCCAAAGAAACATTTTTGGAAAACATCCATCATAAAAGGACACAGCTTTGAGGACAAGAATCACGGCATGGTCAGATATGTGTTCAGATGTTACAGTCAGACTCCGTGCTCTGGCTTGGAATGGGCAGTGGTGTAAGACAGTTTTTCAGCTCAAGGAAAAGAAAAAGAAAGAAAGAAAGCAGATTGCTTCCAGAAGCTGTGCATCTGCTGCCCGGGAAGCCCGCTGGTTTGACGCGTTCAGCAAAGTGCATGAAGAACTCTCCAGCGTCACAGTGATTTGGTTAATTGGGTAAAGATAAGGGTTTCTGAATAGCAGAGTCAGTTTGCCATATTGGCCTGGCACCCAGGGACATGTGATGAAAAAACAGTTTGGCCGTCTGGATGCATCTGAATGCTCAGTTATTTCATAAAGCCTGCACTGTGTGTTTGGAATGCACATTTGCTCTTATGAATAACAGTAATTGTTTGGCTTGGCCTGCCTTTGTGTGACCGCCAGCTGGCAATGACTGGAGCCATGACACATGACACTCCAGCTGTGTCCACATGTTTCTGCCTCGCAGTATCCACTTATATAATTTGGTTTTTGATCAACAGTAGAGCCATTTAAGGGAACTCATCATATTACACATGCCAGCTACTTCTCTGCAAATACTTCTACAACAATTTAAAAAAAAAGATTTTCATTATTCCTTGCTTATTATGGTGATGTTGTGACTTCATTAAATCTAGCGCAGTAAAAGATACATTCCTAATTGAACTTGAGTATTTTTTCCCTTCAATACACATAATTACAAGACAATAGCTTAGCATTTAATCAAATGAACCATTAAAATAGTAACTAATGATGGTCTTACTATGACTGACAGACCTGACCCAACTATCTTTAACTTTCTCCCCCTGTTTTATTAGGCTTGCTATATTAGTCTTTGCATGTAATTAGGTTTGTATTTGGGGACTGATAACTACCTGGGTTGTGGCAAAAGAATCCTATCCACTAGAGTGTTAAAGTTTCTGTTGTGTTATTTTCTTCACAGAAGTTTGAAAGAACCAAGCAGAAATTGAAACTGGCCCAAAATATACTTGTATTTTTATTACCTTTTTCCTGTGAAACTGAAAACATTCACTTAATCCCTTCTTCCTGATACCAAAGAGTAGGGAACACACGCAGTTCTTTCAGCTCTTGGGAAAATTCTAAATTATGCAACCTTGATAGCTTCTGGACTTGCCAGTGAAACTATGTCATTGTTGCCTAAAACTCCTCTTTGACTTCTTCCCTTACTATTGTATGAACACCACTAAATCATGGAGTAGATTTAATGTGATGAAACATCAGAATACCTGAACAGAGAGCCACATGTTAAATACCTTTACAGTCCAGAGAGACAGGAACCATGCAAACCAGGTTCATATCAGTTGTCAGAAATTTTCTATTTAGAGAAGGTATGTATTTATTTCTTCCTTTTTCTATTTTTAATGCTGGGATTCTCCTGGTTTATATAAAATATTATTAATATTATCTGAATTAATTAAATTAACTGGAAAATTGTTCAAAACTGAAGGGAGAGGGTAAAGGAAAAATTAAAGGTTTATTAAACTGATTGTTAGAGACCTGAATTTTAGTTTAGGAGCTGCCACCAAATAATTGAACTTTCTTTGACAAATAATTAACTCAAATCTCATGTGGAGTTGGGAAGGGAGCTGCCAGCTGGCTCTCCCCTAGGTCAGCTGACCATGAGGCCCCCAGGAGGCAAGATGGGTTTTGGGAGTGGGCCCATCACCTCTGTTGGGCCTCAGAAGCAGCCTGATGAGACTTGCTCACCATAATAACCACCGTTTTCTCAGTCCGGACACCTTTACTCATCAAAATCCGCCCAAGAGAGACAATGGTCAAGACCAGCTTAGTAGAACAACAGAGTCCAAGCCCAGGTAGGCGGCTCTCGGAGGTGGCAGTCACCGGGCATTCACGAGATGGAGCTGGGGCCCCCTTCCCTCTCTGACTGGTCCCTGAGGCCTGGAGGCCCGGTGGCCCTGCCCATGAACTGCCTCAGGGCAATCAGCCATCAAGCAGAGACTCAGATGCGCATGGGGAGAGCTGCCAGCTGGCTCTTCCTGAGTTGTGTGGCCACGTGGTACATAAACTATATTACAATCCACAATGTGTAAGAAAGGGAAGTGAGAAAGAGAAAGAGGAGAGAGAGAGAAAGAGAGAAAAGGAAATAAAGAACCTGTCATGGAGGCAGGCTGGGGAAGGAAGAGGGAGGAAGTGGGGACATTGGTGGTGGGTAATGGGCACGGGTAAAGGCATGGGTATTGAAACACTATAGAACCAGAACTCAAACATGAACATCTTGTAATTGTGTATCTAATGGTGGTATAATAAAAAAAACTCAGTGTGTCAGACATATGTTCCTTTGGTGGGGAATGGGAAAGGACTGAATGAAGGTTGGGTTTTGAGGACATATCTGACAGCGCTCAGAACTTATTCCTGACTCTTCACTCAGGGATCTCTCCTAGCAGTGCTCAGTGACCATACGTGGTGCCAGGGATCCAACCCTGTTCAACCACAAGCAAGGCAAATGCTTTTACTCCCTGACTCTCTATACTATCTCCTCACCCAAATGATGGTTTCTTCAAAAGGAAGGCTTCTTCAAAAAGAAAAAATGGTTAAGAAAAAGTGAAAAGAAGGAAGGATAGATGGGAAAGAACAATATGAAGTCTTTTTTTCCTAGTAAAAAGAGTATAAGAATCAAAAATGGACTTGTAAAATATAAACTTTCTGCCCATTAAATTATTAATATTAAAATATAATATAAGTTAAAATTAAGGGGTGTATTGCTGCTTTAAGAATAGACTTCACCTAAAATTGGCTAAAAGCAAAAAACAGCTGAATCAATAGATTTTCTATATATTTTACTTTTATTTTGAAATCCCCAATCAGTAACATTATTATAATGTCATTGTTATTAATATATATCTATGAATTAAGACACTTCTATCATTTTGCTATAGCGTTTTACAGAAAATGTTCTATGTGTATGCTATTTTAATAAAAAAAAACTGAGGGTGGTCTTTCAATTTTTACAAAATGGGATCTGTTACTATTATAATCAAATCTGACAGACTAATAGCTAATATTTTAAAAGAACATATATTGTTTAAGCTTGAAATTATTAATGAACAATCTAATCATAAATTTTGAAGTAAAATTTTTATCATTTCTCTTCACTTTATTTCTCTCATCCCAAACATTCTCTTCAAGTGACTGGTTTTATTATTGATGTCCACTGTTTTTTCTTTTTCCTGTTAATCACAGTTTTTTAAAGTTTTGTTAAAATATGGGCATTCCTCCGAAAACTAGATATTGAGCTCCCATTTGATCCAGCAATAGCACTCCTGGGAATATACCCTAGAGACCGAAAAACACATAGTAGAAACACTATCTGTACTTCTTTATTCATCTCTGCACTATTCACAATAACTAGAATCTGGAAACAACCTAAATGCCCGAGAACAGCGGACTGGCTAAAGAAACTGTGGTACAGCTACACTATGGAATACTATGCAGTTGTCAGAAAAGACAAAATTGTGAGATTTACCTGCAAATGGATGGACATGGAGACTATCATGCTGAGTGAAATTAGTCAGAAGGAAAAGGAAAGATACAGAATGACTGCATTCATCAATAGGCTATAAATAGATACCAGTGTTTTACTAAGTGTGGGAAATGGTAATGGCAGACTAAAACTCACCATTGAATATACACAAAGGGACTTAAGTAATAAACTCTAAATATCTGCAGGGCTAGCCACAATGTGTAAAAGAAGAGGGAAAGAGATGCAGAGACAGAGAGAGAGACAGGGAGATAAAGAGAGGAAACAGGGGTACCTGCTATTGAGGCAGCTTGGAGGTGGGCGGGGGGGGTGGGGTATATTGGTGGTGGAAATGGGGCACTAGTGGAGATATGGGTGCTGGAATACTGTATTACCAAGAACCAATTATGAACACCTTTGTAATTGTATGCCTCATGGTGGTATAATAAAAAATTTTTTTAATATATTTATATATATATATATATATATATATACATAGGTAAAATCATTCAGCACTTGTCTTTTACTTTCTGATTTATTTCACTTTGCTTAACCTTTGAAACTACTTTCGTTTTGTTGGTAATGAGAAAATTTCATCTTTTTTTAATAACTCAATATTCAATAATATAAATGTGACACATTTTCTTTATCCAATCATCTACCAATAGATACTGAATACTGTATTTTAATAGGGAATTGAAACACAGAAATAAGTTGGGAGCTTCTTGAGAAAGTTATTCTCAGCTAACTTGTAAGATTCAAAAACCAAAGTTTTTTTTCTTTTATGTTCTAATCAAGTTCTTTCACTTTACTAATATACCGCATCAAAACAACAGGGATTGAACCACCCCAGGTTAAAAGGGCAGGTGATGATACAGGAAGGAAACAGTTCTCCCAGCAAACATTGATTCCAGTCTTCACCATTGGAACTTAGAAGAAAGTGTTTTATCAAAGGTGACACTCAGTAAGAATTAAGAAAATACCAATGGAAAAATCTTTGTGTTCCTGTGGGAAAATAAGAAGAGATAATTGGATAGGTCTCAGACATTGGCCAAATGAGATCCAAAGACAATAAAAAATCAGGATTAATAACCAGGAACAGAACCATATCACATCTCTGGAGGTCTTTGATGAGAGACATGCTGTGACTTAGCAGCTGTCTCTCAGGGACTAGGAAGAAGTGCAAAAGGCAGAACTGGTGCTGGAAGCTTTACTGGATCTAAAGAGTTGGTCCCATGGGGAGTGGCCACTAGCACAAAGAAGTGTGGCAAACAGTCTCCCACCAGCACTTGCTAATGTTTAGGGGAATTGAAGATAGAAGACAAAGACACAGCGGCAGCAGTATCCAGGCAGCAGTGATGCTTGAAGTCAGGAAGCCAACAATGTCATGGTTCTGGGTGGTCCATCTGCTTTGGAATAAGACCCCAGCCAGCAGCTGGAATTTCCAGAAACAAAGTCCAGCTTTTAGGAAAAGAAACTTGCAAGAACTAGAACTGTTTCTGGCAAATGGTGGGTACAAAATGAAGTAAAGGTGAGATATCCATCTCTCGGCCAAGTAAGCTGGGGTTCAAACATTCACCTCAACAGAATACCACAGTGCAGATCATGTGAACTAGGCAAGCATGCCTCAAAGGAAAGAAGATTCAGAAAGGATGAGCTTGTCCCCAACAGCACTCAGAAAGAAATTTAGGCTGAGGTTGGGAGACTGGAATTACTGAGTTTGGTTTGAGCTTCAGAAGTATATTTGGTCTGACTGGCTGATTGAAATACTACTAAAGTTTAGAATTATTGCCATGGAAGTATGAGAAATTTAGAGTTTACTATGACTCATATTTTCCTTAGTTTTGTAATAAGTAATTATAAATTATTCTATACACACTAAGTGCTGTGTGGAAAGGAACCATGTCCATTTTTTGTCATTATTTTGAGCAACCTGCCTAAGACAAGAATCATAATATTCACATCATAAATATCTAGGAGGGAAATAAACATTCAGATTGTTCCTGTCATTTATAGTTCTTTCAACAGCATTTTCTAATATTCACTTTTATCACTTGTCTTCCTGTTGCTCATCTATTTGCTCGAGCAGGCACCAGTAACATCTCCATACTTCCTGTAGCATGCTAGTGTAACCCAAGGAAATCGAAGAGCCTCAAACCATTTGTTCAGGTCATGTGAATGAGGTCTATAATTGTTACTGGCTTTTGGCATATCAAGTATGACACAGGTAGATTGCCAGGCTCTGGTGTGTGGATGGTATACTCTCACTAGTAGGCTCTCAGTTTGTGCATTTACTGATGAACTGCAATGGGAAGAGATTGGCTTATCTTTTTGGGTGGAGCTCTGATGAGCAGTGTAGTATGGATGTTGAAAATGGCGGCCCTCATGGTGTGGGGGGTTCCTCTGGCTTCTTGCAAAGCTCTATGGGGATGGCGGGTCAGGGCTAGAGCTAGCCTTCCCTCCCAGACACTTCATGATCAGCTGAGGGAGAACCAGTAGCACCTCTGTCCAGTGTATCTGTGTATTTCTAATGTTAACAACTAACATTTCTGATGGGCATTCTGCCATTTTGCAGAGTGGTCTGGATCTATAGCCACATCAGACTCGTTACTGCCAGTATCTAAGGTTGGGGTATGGAGAGATTTTATGTCTGGGTTTAGTATTTCTTTGTACCTTCTCTTACTCAGGAATTTCACAGAGTTTAAAGAGATCTATAGGAAATCATGTAAGTTTTATTAAAAGAAAAGTAAGGTACCAAATAGCTGAAATTTAAAATTGAAGACATTCTATTTCCTCTTTAATATTACTGAAAGGGAGACATCAAGAAGAAAGATTATTTAATAATGGCATCCAAAATGACAGTACTCTACTAAGGTGTGGTTAAAATTTTTTAGGAAACATATATTCATGTATTAGTTCTCTATGCTTTAATTTCTCCATTGTAAAATGAGGCTAAAAATAATAACTTTCCCTAAGGTTCTTGTGATAATTAAGATTTCACATACAAAAATATTAAGCAAAAGTTTCTGGCAGACACTAAGTATTGGATGTAGTTATGATGATGATGATAAAGAACAGTATCATCATCATTTTCATCACTGTCACTGTCACCACTGCAGGTAAATAATAATCAGTATAAGGCATAACTGAAAACTGAACTCCTTGAGAGTTCATTTGATAACATCCATACTATAGTGTTTCTACAATTAGTACAGAACTCAGTATAAGGTGGGAACTCAATGAATATTCATTAATTAACATATATTAACATATATGTATACACAAAGGCCATCTAAGCCTGGGTAGAGAAATATAGAAGGAGAAAGGAAGTGGTAACTCAGAAAAGCATTCCAAATAAATGAAAATAAAAGAAGAAAAGTGCCTGCAACAGAAACAGGCTAGGGGCAGGTGTGGGCTGTGGTCGTATGAGGGACACTGGTAACGTTGGTGGTAGGAAATGTGCACTTGGAGAGGGATAGGTGTGGAACATTGCTTGACTGAAACCCAATCATGAATAGCTTTGTAACTGTGTATCTCACAGTGAATGACTTTAAAATTTTTTTTTAATTTTCAAAAGAGTTGGAAAAGGTGAATGATAAACATGTTTAAGGAATATATTCAATGTATTACTGAACATTTCCTTAGAGGTCAAAAAGAAATAGTTAATACAAGTCTGGAAATCCTTTAAAACAGTGATAGGAAGGCTGGTCTTTGCTATGAATCACATTGATAGTCCTTCCTTACCCGGAGAATGAGTAAACATCCAAATAACAGCCTACCAATAGCTCAGCTATTATAGAAGCATTTCAGTCACAAATTTTATCCTGGGACAAGGCTTTCATCTTAAAACTGTTTAAAAATACACTGCTACAATTAATTAAAAGAAGAGTATGCATATATTCTAAAAGTTAGAAAGCTGGAAAGATATTTACTCCTACAATAAACATGGGGAAAAGATGAATCATATGCAAAATCAAAAGTTTTATTTTACCTCTGAAAGACCTGAGGCCTTAGGACAAAATGTCAAAGAAATAGGCACTTCCACTGGAAAGATTCAAATAAGCACTGACTTATCTTCAGCAGAGCACAGCAGAGAAACAAAATACTTGCTCATACAAGAACTGTTATATTTAATGTTTTAATCACTTAATAAAGTCTGAGTACAGCCTATGTGATGATACATAACTACTATGAACCACAGAATATAGGAATATATCAGACATAATCATAGTATCATCGCCATAAATTTTGCTCCAAAACATATCCAGAAGCTTAGGAGAAAGAAGGACAAGCAAGAGACCAAAGATTGCCTCTAGCCTGATGAAGAAGAAAAGCACAAAGTCCTGTCATAAAAGAAAAGAAGTCTCAGGACTATAGGATGGTTCAACAGCAAAAAATATCACCAGTGTGAGATACACCAAATAACCAAATGGTGTTTTCCATATGCACTGAACTTGATCCCAGTGACTCTACAGAGAACTTCCTGAGTCATACACATTCTGGCATACAGACTCTGGAACACATCCAGTCTGTGTAAAAGCGCCCTGGCCAGGTATATGCCTCTAGTATGTACATTTGTGAGCAGTGTTCTGACCTCTGGACAGCAATACTAGCAAGTATATGAACACTGCAATGAAGCAAGTGCAAATCCATTTATAACAGTAGCATGGCAAAAGGAAGGAATTGGTAGAAAAAAAATAAGAAGCAAAAGAAACCTCAAGCTTGCCAGTAATGTAAGAGGTAGACTTTTATCCTTAGAAACAATGATAGAAGGCCAAAAATTGGCTCAAGCACATGTCTTGCCTATGGGAGCCTCTGGGTTGGACATAAAACCCTTCAAGAACCCTTAAGAACCACCAGAAGTGAATTTGCGAAAATTTTTTAAAATTTCAGTTTGTCTTGCTTGCAACCAACCCTAGTTTGATCTCCAGCATCCCATATGGTCCCCAAGCACCTGAAGGAGTAATCCTGAGTGCAGAGCCAGTAGTAAACCCTGAGCATTGCCAGGTGTGACCCAAAAAGCAAAAAAAAAAAAGAAGAAAATTAAAAAAATTCAGAGTAAACGATAGAGTAAAAATGAAAGGAATCACAAAAATTCACTTTTGAGTTCTTTAATCTATTGTTAATTGATTAAACAAAAATTAGAAAAAATGTACAAAATTGTAGCATTGTAATAAAAGCAGTTGATTATGAGAAGCGATAAAAGAAGACCTCAAAGACAGAAGAGCAGAAATACTGGAAGATGCAGCAGAAGCCAGGAAAAGCATTCGCACAGCCCACCTGTCCTTCGCCAACTATAAGACCAAGATGACTGCCCTCCAACGCCCTGATGGATCTATCACATCTTCCAGAAAGGCAATTGAGAAGATTATCCATGACTTCTACTCAAATCTCTTTGATAGCCACATCCACCTGCACACATACCAAATTCCACAGGATGAATATGTCATTCCCAACGTTCTCACTTCTGAAATCCAACATGCCATCTCATCAGTAAAGAAGGGAACAGCACCAGGCCCAGACAAAGTCAGACCCGAACACCTGAAGAATCTGCCATTGGTACTCATCAATACACTAGCTCGGCTCTTCACACGCTACCTGTCCGAATGCAGGTACCCTCCCAATGGAAAACCAGCAGAACAGTTCTACTATTCAAGAAGGGAGACATTCACAACATCAGCAACTATCACCCCATCTGCCTGTTGTCCATCATCTACAAGCTGTTTACATGAGTTATCCTGAACAGGATTGGCAGAACACTAGATGAAGGACAACCATGCTAGCAAGCTCGCTTCGGAAAGGATTCAGCACAATCAACCATATCCACATGGTAACCAACCTCATTGAATTTTGTAGGGGGTACAAGATGCCGCTGTGTCTCACGTTCATTGATTTACAGAAAGCCTTTGATTCTGTGGAGACTGAAGCAGTCATCAAAGCCCTAGCCAAACAGGGTGTTCAAACCCAATACATCAAGATTCTTCGTGAGCTGTATTACGGGTTCAACACTAGGATCTCACCATTCTACAAAGAAGTGATCATTGATGTCAAAAGAGGGGTTCGACAGGTTGATACCATTTCACCAAAACTCTTCAAAGCCACCCTTGAGAACATCATGTGACAATTAGAATGGGAAGGAATGGGAGTGAAGATAGATGGTCGGCAACTACACCACCTCCGCTTCACTGATGACATCATTCTAATAACACCAAACATTAGCCAAGCAGCACACATGCTGGCTGACTTTGACCGAGAATGTGGAAAAATAGGTCTACAGCTGAATGTAAAGAAAACTAAGTTTATGAAAAATGAACTAGTTCCAGAGGCTCCATTCACTCTTCATGAAACAAACATCTCTGAATGCAGCAGTTATGTGTACCTAGGTCAAGAAGTCAACATAATGAACGACCTAAAACCTGAGCTGCGCAGGAGGAAGAGAGTGGCATGGAATGCCTTCAAAGCCATTGAAGAAATAGCTAAAAGGACAAAGAACCTCCGGCTCTGGGCACATCTCTTTGACTCCACCGTTCTCCCTGCATTAACATATGCCTCAGAGACCTGGGCCCCTACGAAAGCAGGATGAGAATGCTATTCGGGTCTCCCAGAGAGGAATCGAAAGAAAGAGCTTTGCTTGGAATATCACGCCTCACTCAAGTGAGAGAAGGAATCCAGAGTTCTGACCTCCGTCGCTATTCCAGAATCAGGGACGCTGTCTCATTTGCCAAGGCATCGAAAATCAGATGGGCTGGACATGTAATGCAATTTGGAGACAACCACTGGACTAGAGCCATTACTGACTGGATCCAACGGGATGTCAACAGATCACGTTGCCGCCCACCTACAAGATAGTCAGACTTCCTTGTCAAGACCCTGAAGGAACGCTTTGAGGCTCTTCATATTCCTGAATCAACCAGATGCCATTGGGCTACATTGGCACGTGATAGGATCCAATGGAAATGTCACTGGCGCCCACTCAAGCAAATCGATGAATAACGGGATTCAAGTGATCAAGTGATCAAAAATAAAAACAGTAATGTTAGCAAAAGTAAAGACATATAAATAGAACATGTCAGTAAACAGAGAGCCCAGAAATATACCCACCCAATATATGTTTTAAGTATTATTTAATTACTTACAAGGGAAATTCAATGGTAAGGCAAGGTCACCACAAATTCTTACCTGCAAGAATTATAATAATTCCATGCCTAGACTTAGATTAATAAAAATGCTTAAAATTAAAGTCAAAAGAGAAAAATCTTGAAAGCATCTGGATTGGGGAGAAAATATGTTATCTTCAAAGTGACAATAACATATGGGTACATTAAACAGAAAATATGTAACACCGAAAATAATGGAAGGATGTCTTCAAACGGCTCAGGAAAATGACTAAAAATATAGGGTTATATGTTTATCACTTGATCACTTGACATCCCGTTATTCGTCAATTTGCTCGAGCTGGTGCCAGTAATATATCCATTTGACCCTATCTCGTGCCAGCGTAGCCCAATGGCATCTGGTTGATTCAGGAATACAAAGAGTCTCAAACCATTCATTCAGGGTCTTGACAAAGAAATCTGACCATCTTGTAGGTGGGGCGGCCACGTGATCTTTTGACATCCCATGGGATCCAGTCAGTAATGGCTCTACTCCAGTGGTCGTCTCCAAATAGCATTACATGTCCAGCCGATCTGATTTTCGATACCTTGGCAAACAAGACAGTGTCCCTGACTCTAGAAAAGCAATGGAGATTGGAGCTCCAGATTCCTTCTTTCACTTGAGTGAGGCATGATGTTCCAAGCATAGCTCTTTCAATTCCTCTTTTAGAAACCCAAATAGCATTCTCATCCTCATTATAGCTAAATAGTATTCCACTGTGTATATATACCATAGTTTCTTTATTCAGTCCTCTGTCCTTAGTCATTTGAATTGCATCCAAATTTTGACTAGTTTTTTTTAATGTTTCAATGTTGTTTTCAAACATTTAGGCTAGCCTCAGTTATTTTTGTTCTTTTCAATGTGTGCTAGTCTCATTGGTGTGAGGCATCCTGTATGAGGTTTTTTTCACACTTTGGACATGATTTGAATAGTTTTCTTAGCTTTTCTTTTATAAGAGGAATATGATCTCTGTAGCTGGAATCGGCATACTTTGCTCTTATAAGAAACTATGAATTTCAAATGACTTTGCTCTACTCATCTATCTTTGGAGAGCTGATGTGAGCAAAGTGAAAAATAGTTGGAATGGTGATGTGTTTTTCTGATTCCCCACTAAAAAATGTAACCAAGTAAATGCAGCCAACTTGAGACAGAGTTTTGGACAGGATTTTCTAAAATGTCTTCAAATATTGGGCAGCTACTTAGTGTAAAGGGATTATACTAAAGGGGCAATGTGTTCTCTGATTATGTAGCTTTCAACTGGTAACTGTTTCTGGTTATCTTTTTCAAAGTATAAGATAATATTTGCCTTAAGTAGAGTCATAAATACTGGAAGTACTATTTATGTTATTTGACATATGGTAAATAATATCCTATATGAGAACTAGCAGTACTAATATGATTATCTGTCCAACACCCAATGATTTATAGGACCATTAGTAAAATGCAAATAAATTGATTTGAGATCAGAACATTTGTTTAATTTGGGCTAATTTTCTTTTTTTAAATTTTTTTTATTATACCACCATGGGATATACAATTACAAAGATGTTCATGTTTGGGTTTCAGTCATACAGTGATCCAGCACCAATCCCTCCACCAGTGCCCATTTCCCACCACCCATGTCCCCTGATTCCCTCCCGCTCCTTCGGTTTGCCTTTATGGCAGGTACTTTGTGCTTTGCCTCTCTCTCTCTCTCTCTCTCTCTCTCTCTCTCTCTCTCTCTCTCTCTCTCTCTCCTCTCTTTCTCCTCTCTTCCTCTCTTCTCTTCCTTCTCTTACACATTGTGACTTGCAATACATACATTTAGAGGTTATCATGTATATCTCTTTGCCTATATTCAATGCTCAGTTCTAGACTGGCATTATCATTTCCAACAATTCACTGTATCACTGTCTTCCCATATATCATTGATTTGCTCGAGCGGACACCAGTAACATCTCAATACGTCCTATCACATGCTAGTGTAGCCCAATGGCATCATCCCACTCCAGGAAAATAAAGAGCCTCAAAGCATTCTGTCGGGTCATGGGAATGAGATCTATAATTGCTGCTGGTATTTGGCATGTCAAATCACGACAAGGGTAGCTTGCTAGGCTCTGCGTGCAGGTGGGATACTCTAGTAGTCACCTGAAAAACTCGAGCAATTATTGATGAGCAGGGCTGTGATAAGCTCTTCTGTTGGGTGGAGCTCTGAGGAGAGGGAGCCTGGATGTGGAAAATGGCAGCCCTCATGGGTGTGGGGGGTTCCTCTGGCTTCTTGTGAGACTCTGCTGGGGTAGCCAGGCCAGGGCTAGAACCCGCCATCCCTCCCAGATGCCTCGTGATCTGCTGGGCACAGGGAGGCAAGTAGCAGCTCTGCTCCATGCGTGTGAGTCTCTGGATCAGCATATCTGGGCTGGCCTTGTAAAAAGCATAATGCATATGCTAGTTATTTTCTCTGTCATACTCTGTGTGTGTCTGTCTTTGGCTCTGTGACTCTTCCAATTTTTTGTGTTTTGTTCTGCATTGTAGGCACACGACTGTGCTTAGGGCTAACTCCTGGCTCTCCACTCAGGAATCATTCCTGGAAAGGCTGACAGGACCTGATGTGGGATGGATCCTACGTCAACCTTTGCTATCTTTCAGGCACTGTCCCTGGTTCTATAACCTAGATTTCCACTATTGGAAGGTGCCAGAAAAAAAAACAATAGCATATCATGAAATTAACTTTTAAAAAATCCCTGACTTTTACATACACACTTGTCAGGTGCTAGTGCAAATCTTCTCTATTTGCACTAGCTTCAAGAGTTCTCACAAATAGTTTCTCACACAGATTGAGAAGATGAGTCAAAACTCAGCAAACCCATTCAGAAAAGACATTAGTCCAACAATTATTAGCACATTATTCCCTTCTCTGTCTTACCGAACTTCCGACTCCCACACACTTTCGGTAGATTCAACCCACTGACAAGGCCTCCTGATCCATATTTTGCCTGACCTTGAATATTGGTATCATACTATTTTATTTTTATATCCTGCATATAAATGCAATCATTCTATATCTGTTCTTTTCCCTCTGGCTAATTTCATTCAGCATGAGCCTTTCAAGGTCCATATATTTATAAGAAAATTTCATAACTTCATTTTCCTAACAGCTGCATAGTATTCCATTGTGTAGATGTACCAGAGTTTCTTTTATCTAGTTGTCTGTTCTCTGGAATTCTGGGTGTTTCCAGATTCTGCTATGTGAATAGTGTTGCTATGAATAAAGAAGTTTAGAAGGTGTTTCTGCTGTGTTGAGCTACTTTTCTTTAATGGGATAAACTTCTGTATGATTCTGAGCAAAAGACTCCAAGACAAAAGCTAGTGCTAGACCTCTCAGAGTTATTGTAAAACAACTACTATGTTGCACCAGGTATGAGGTTGGAGGATGGCTTAACTGAATGATTGATGAGATTTTTTCCAAAACTGAAATCTTGTATTTTCAGTCTTTAGTTTTTGATATGTGCCGCTTGTATCTTTGACAATTATTTCAGGTATTTATTTAGGTGTGCCACTTATTACCTCCTAAAACATCTTCAGAATATTATGAGTTCTGAAGAATGTATCTGGAGATATTTTATAAACATGAAGTATCATCTACGTACAAGGATTGTATTCTGAATTTAATCCCAGCAATCCATGTCATCTCAGAATAGTTCTTTGTGTCTAAAGATTCATGTCCCTTTTTTTCTCCAATGAGAGAAAATTGGGAATCTTCCCAGCCCAGGTTACCTCAACAGGGCTTGTTTTACATTGTACTTGCATTTAAAGGTTTCATTCCCATAAACTGAAAAGTTAAAATCATGGTATAATACCAATATCCAAGGTTAGGCAAAACATGGATCAGGAGGTCTTATCAAAGGTGAAAATTACACAAATGTGTGGGAGTCGAAGGTTAGGTCAGACAGGAGAACAGAGTGCTAATAATTGTCGAAAGTGCTAATACCAACTTAAAACTGAGCATTAAATACAGGCAGTAAGATATACATGATAACCTCTAAGAGTATGTGTTACAATCCACAGTGCGTAAGAGATGGAAGAGAGAAAGAGAGATTGAGAAAGAGAGAAAAGAGATAAAGAACCTGCCATAGAGGTAGGCTAAGGGGCGGGGAGGGAATAGGAGATGTTGGTGGTGGGAAATGGGCACTGGTGGAGGGATGGGTGCTGGAACACTGTAAGACATAACCAAAATATGAACATCTTTGTAATTGTATATCTCATGGTGGTATAATAAAAATAATAAATAAAAAAAGAAAAAGAAAAAATCATGGTTGTTAATTGAGTCTGAATCATTAGGAGCCTGTGATGCCTCCTCCCTGCCCTGTCCTGTCACACTTCCACCATTCTGCATCTTTTCAATGGAAAATCTTTGTAGTTCATTTCTCATAGTTGAGTGTCAAGTCATTCTTCAATGCCTCAAATCTTAGTCCTATTGATGATAAGGGGTTTTATGCATAATTTAGATTCTATCATCAAGAAGAACAAATAGCCCAGATGAGAATAGCCAGAAGAGAATTAAATTACAAAAGTATTAGAAATCCAAAACTGGGTCACCTACTGACTCTTGTTGAACAATTGAACAGAGCAGTCACTTAGAAAAACACTTTTATTCCAAGGATTTATGTAATTGATAGCCAATAGCCAGGATGGTGACTGAATTGAGTCAATAATCTCAGCAGTTTAGATCTGGAGTCACTCAGCTCTGATATGGCTAAGCAACTGTGCAATCTTGGCTTTGCCCCTCACTCTCCTGTGCCCCTCAGGGCCTTTAGCTAAGAAATAAATATTAAATGAGATGAGGCTAGAGAGATAATACACCTGGTAAGATGCTTGCCTTGCATGAATCTAAGCCAGATTTAATCCCTGGCAACACACATAGTCCCGCAAACACTGTCAGAAGTTAACCCTTTAGCAAAAAACAAATTAGAGTACAGGAATTAAAAGCCCTTCCAATTTTAATGTAATTTTGATAAAGCACATTTATTTTTACTCAAATTTTTGTTTCATTTTGTTTTGTTTTGGACCATACCCAGAAGTGCCCAGCACTCAGGGATCACTCCTGGAGGGTTCAGAGGACCATATGGAATACTGGGAATCAAACCCTGGTGGGGTCATGTGCAAGGCAAATGTCCTACTATCACTCAGTTTTTACTCATATTTGTTAATTTGACCTCATCTATGATCACTTTTCAATCAAACCCTTTTTTATAATAAACAATCAGTGAATTATCTCAGGATCTGAATATTGGCCATAAGAAACAGTGGCTCGTAGACTGGAGAGATAGTACAGCCAGTAAGATGCTTGCCTTGAACATGGCTTACCTGGGTTCACTTCGCAGCATCCCACATGGTGCCCTGAGCATTGTCAGGAATGATTCTTAAGGGCAAAGCCAGGAGTAGCCCTTGAGCATTGTGTCCTTAAAACAAACAAAAAAGAAAACAGTGGCTTGGGGAAACAGTCCCCAGTTAAAAGGAAAGCTCTTTAAACACTGATACTTGAATTTTTTTATTGTTCACCTGAAACCACTGTCTTTTTCTTCCTCTGATTCCCCAAGGCTAAGGGGACAGAGCAATACCTCTATATTGGACAAGAGAGAGAGCACAGAGTTAAGGCATATGCTGCAGCTACATCAACGACAATCCTGATTCAAATCCTGGAGAACTATATATGCACAAACTATATATTCACAAACTATATATGCATACTTGGGCCCCTCAGATATGGCACCCCTAAATACAAAACAATTCCTCTCTACTTATCACACAAGTTCATACTGCATACAATTTCTTTTACATTATATTTGGGCTCTAAGTTTATCTTGACTCATAAGAATCTGGAATCAGGGCCGGAGCGATAGCCCAGCGGGTAGGGCGTTTGCCTGGCCGGCCCCATGCCGGTCCAGGTTCGATCCCAGCATCCCATATGGTCCCCGAGCACCGCCAGGAGTGATTCCTGAGTGCAGAGCCAGGAGTAACCCCTGAGCATCGCTGGGTGTGACCCAAAAAGAAAAAAGAAAAAGAAAATTAAACACACAGCTAATCCCTCAGAGACTCCCAGAGGGGCCAACTACAGAGATTCATCAAATACCTTAGGGAAGACACGTAGACCCCACTCAGTTCAGTGAGTTAAAAATAAAAAAAAAAAGAATCTGGAATCAGATGCCTTTCCTGAGACTCCACCCAAAGTTACAAGGAATCTAGAGTCCCACTATTACACTTCTTTTCTCCAGCAATTCTCTGCCTGCCCCACTCCCAACTCCCCAGTTACTCTATTGGCCCTCAGGAGACCAGGGGAATGACAGATCAGACCCTGTGGAATCCCATCTAATGAGGGAATATCCCAGATCACAAGTCCAGTTATTAACACAAATGATAGTCAACAAGAAAGGATCACAGAAACAGAGGTTGCGAGTCGCAGTTATAGTGACTGTGAATAAGCCCACAAGTTTTTTTTTTTAAAGCAGACAGCCTGAAGTCTTCAAGGACATTGACATTGACAAGAGTGGGTATCTTCACATCAGGAAGTTGCCAAAGAATCCAAAAGATTCCTTAGGAGGAGATGGCCTTCAATGAGGAGAAAGAGAAAGGATGAAAGAAAGAGGATTGCTGTGCTCGCAACAGACAAGCTGGTTCCTATTTAAAATACAAAAAGATGAGAAACATGGGTATGACAACAATGACTGTTGTGACTGTTTCAATTAGGGGAAAATCAATAATATGTGCTGTGGATGAAAGATGGTTTGGCTGTGTTTACTCCCACTGTCTGTTACTTGTAAACATATACGCACAGTCCTGTCTGATCATTCTGATGAATCTACATGGCACTGATCAACAGACCAGCCAAGATGCATATGGACTAGTGATTAGTTCATGTGGAGTCTCTGAAGTGAAAAGTTAGAAGTGTGTTTTTCCTGTCATGAGAACCAAAATTTTAGCTTTCACTCTTTAATCTCTACGGAGGTACTGTGATTTATATCACCCATCTCTCTCCACCAGTGTCCCAAATGTTCCTCCCTTTCACCCCTTCCTATAAGATAAGTTCTGTGAACCAAGCCTTTAGTTCTGTTGCTTTTGGCTCTGTTGCTGCCTTATTGTATCTTTAAACCTTACATAGGAAAAACATCATTCTGGACCTATCTCTTTCCTTCAGACTGACTTCATTCAGAATAATGCCCTCTATTTTCAGCCATGTTATGATAAGTTGCATACTTTGTCCTTTATTATACCTTTATCTCCCCATTTAAATAGATAAGAAAGATATCTTTCTATCTATAGGTAAAAAGATAGAAGAAGGAAGAAAAACTTAGGAACAGAATATAAGGACAGCACAGGCCAACAGTGAGTCTCAGTGGCAGAGTACATGCATTCCATGAGTGCAATCCTAAATTGCATACCTTACACCACAAAAATAAAAACAAAGATAATAGAAACTACTCTCTTCTCATACACTCCCCAGTCCCTAGCAATGGGAAGGAAAAAGGGATGGAAAGGTAAAAGGGAGGAAGTAAGGGAGGAAGGAACCAATTCCAATTGCACAGGAATCATAAAGAAGCTGACACACGTATGAATTTGTTACTGCTTAAGCATTTTGAAGCTGAAAAAAACATATATTGCCTGAGATATCATTTGGTTTATTTAATGGATGGTGGTAGTATGATTAATTTTTATTCCATCATTTTTTTGTTCCATTTAAAAACTTTTAGTATGGCTGGGTCAAACGGGAGCTCAATTTCTAGTCTTGAATGTTCATATTGTTTTACAAAAAGGCTGTATCAGTCGACATTCCCACCAACAATGGGTGAGAGTCCCTTTCCCCCCACCCACACCAGCATTTGTTGTCCTTGACCTTAAAAAGTGTTGTTTGACTGCTGGGAATATACTCTGGGAAGCCAAAAATACTCAGCGGAAACACCATCCCCACATTTATGTTCATAGCAGCACTATTCACAATAGCCAAAATCTGGAAACAACCAGAGTGCCCAAGAATAGATGACTGAATAAAGAAACTTTGGTACATCCACACAATGGAATACTATGCAGCTGTCAGGAAAAATGAAGTTATGAAATTTGCCTATAAATGGATGGACATGGAGAGGACCATGTTGAGTGAAATTAGCCAGAAAGAGAGACAGATACAGAATGACTGCATTTATTTGCATGACATATTTATATATATATATATATGTCATAAATATATATATGTACATATTACAACATCAATATCCAAGGTCAGGTGAAACATGGATCAGGAGGTCTTGTCAAAGGTGGAAATTATCACAAATGTGTGGAAATCAGAGGCTAAGTAAGATAGAGAATGGAACAGTGTGCTAATAATTGCCGAAAGTGCTGGTACCAACCTAGAACTGAACATTTAAGACAGGAAAAAAGATACACATGACAACCTCTTAAGGTATGTATTGTTATCCACAATGTGGAAGGGAAGGAAGAGAGAGAGAGAAAGAGAAAGAAATAAATAACCTGCCATAGAGGCAGGCTAGGGGGGAGGGGGGGAATCGGGGACATTGGTGGTGGGAAATGGGCACTGGTGGAGGGATGGGTGCTGGAGCACTATATGGCCAAAACCCAAATATGAACATCTTATGAACATCTTTGTAAGTGTATATCTCACAGTGGTATAATAAAATATTTTTTTAAAAGTGTTGGTTGGTTATAAAATTTTCAAGGTTCAGGAGCATTTTCTAAATGTAAAGTGTCTGGAGTCACATTCAAGTTTTAGGTATAGGCTTTGCAAAACAAGAAAAAATAGAGAAAGTGAGTAATCTGAGTGTAAAATATCAGTTAATTATGGGTAGGCTCATTAAAAGAATAAGCAGAAAGCTTGAAGAGTCACAATTCCCAACTTCAACATTTATTACAAAGCAACAGTGCTTTTAAACTTTTTATTAGTCCTGAGAATAGAAGACTGGCTAAAGAAACTATGGTACCTCTACACAGTGAAATACTATGCAGCTGTCAGAGAAGATGAAGTCATGAAATTTACCTGCAAATGGATGGAAATAGAGACTATCATGCTAAGTGAAATTAGTCAGAAGGAAAAGGACAGATATAGAATGACAGCATTCATTAGTGGGATATAAATATATACCAGTGTTCTACTAATTGTTGGAAATGCTAATGCCAGAGGAGAACTGAGCACTGAATGTACACAAAGGGATTTACATGATAATCCCTAAATGTCTGTAGAGCAAGCTACAATGTGTAAGAGGAGTGTGCAATAGAGAGAGTGAGAGAGAAAGAGGAGAGAGAGAGAAGAAAAGGAAAAGTGCCTGCTATATAGAGGCAGACTCGGGAGCGGGGAGGGAATTTGGGGCCATTGGTGGTGGGAATAGGGCACTGGTGGAGAGGCAGGTACTGGAGCAGTGTCTGACTGAAACCCAATCATGAACATTTTGTAGCTGTATCTCACATGGTGGCATAATAAAAATTTTTAATTAATTAATTAATTGATTAATTATTAGTGTGTTCTCTGCTTAGTTCTCATTGCTTTTCTTCCTTCCTTCCTTTTTTCATTCTTTTAAATTTTTCCCACTTTATTTAAACACCATGGTCTACAAAGTTGTTCATGATGGTTTGTTACAGACATTCAATAACCCAACACCAATTCCACCACAATTGTCACCTTCCCTCCACCATTGTCTCTAATTTCCCAACCATCCCCTCAAATCTTCCCCCAATAGCAGACCACAATAATTTATTTTATATTGCTTGTTACCAATAAATGGCTAATAGAATGATAAAAAATATTTCCATAGAAGAAAATTTGTGAAAATTGTTGTTTCTCATCGAGCAGACATTAAGTACTTGTCTGAATGTTTACTAAGCTATTGTTACAAGTTAAACTTTCTGTTAGTGTTTTTGTTAGTCCCATTAACAAAACATTACATTACATTTCATTCATTCTGGTGTGCTACTGCTGGGATATCAGTGTTGTAACATTAGGAATATTTAACTGGCTACAGGCATGGCAGCAGCTTTGGGATGTGGGAGTGACTGCAGGGACTTCGCTAGGGTGGGAGCTGGCCCAACCTCCTACAGAGACTGCCCCTGAGGTCTCAACTAGGAATGGGTGTCTAGGAAATTTTTCAGCTAGTTGATCTCTTTTGAGATTTATTTATGAGTCCTTGAAAGAAGATCACTAGATGAGCTTACATGGCAGCAGTGGGGCATGGGTGTGATTCACTGTTGCAGTACACCTGCCCAGAGCCTCTCCCTCTGGCCTGGAGTTACCTCCTGCAGGTCACTTTGTAGATAGAAGGAGGACAGTTTGAATGTGGTAGTTTATCTGACCATGTATCCTATACTGATTGGTATAAATATTCTCTCATGCTGCCACAATCATCATGGGACCAGATAGATCTTACCAGTATATTTGCCTGGCCATGCTGGATCTCTAAGTGATTAGACCAGAGAGAAATGCTGTTTGCCTCCAAGAAAGAAAGCTGGGCTTTCTGATAACTCAAAGCTAAAATACAGAACTACCATAAAGTAAAGATGAGACTTTTGTGAAGGCTTGGAGAAATATTTAACTGGCTATGTTTATTCTTTGGTACAGATGCATGCCTTTGTATTCTGAGATACAGTTTATCTCAGAAACTCCTCTCTGACCTGCAGAGGCATTTTCTATGCAGATCTTGACTGGGCAACATCAACATCTCAAAGGGCCTAGATGAGGTCCTGGGAGAAATAATCTGAGGGCATTTGACCCTGATGGCTTCCCATAGAAGTGGGAGGTCTGGGTTGCAGGGAATTAAAAGTAGGCTGCTCTCTCTCTCTCTCTCTCTCTCTCTCTCTCTCTCTCTCTCTCTCTCTCTCTCTCTCTCTCTCTCTCTCTCCCTCTCCTCCCTCTCTCTCTCTCTGCTGGTGTCACTTTACAGTCTCCTTTCTACAGGGCCTTAACATGTGGTGGCCACCATCTATGCCTACGCCTACACATGGCCAGGGCCCAGCTGAAAACCCTAAGTTCAGGGTTTTTTTTTTGCTGATTTGTATGCCAGAACCTGTGTTAAGTAAAGCATTTTTAAAATTCGCTAGATTATTGCGTCTTTCTCCATCCACTGATCCTCTGGGATAGAAAGGGATCCCTGACCTTGCTCTAGGATTTTATGGGGGGGCACCACAGCATTTCCCCACAATTCACTGTTGGTATACTCTTTGTTTTCAGCCCTACTTGCTAGCCCTGGGTTTTGTATTGTAAATGAAAGTTTACTTCTCTCTTTCCTGTAAGACTTTTACCTGTGCTTATTCTACTATAAAGGATTTTTTTCTATAGACACAGGAAGACAGTTAAGGCACTTAAAATTAACTCTGAAGTAGCTACTCTCTGGCATCCATCATATTTCCTAACTGAAAACCTCAGTAGCCTTTAGATTGATTCTATTTCCTCATGCCCCAAAAGGAGGATCCCACCATGGGATGGATGGGACCATCGATCCCGGCCTTGACATGGGACTACTGAGTACCTTACACAATGTTCTGAGAGCAAGATCTTAGAGTAAGCTCTGTTCTGATTCAAAGATAAGCAGTGGATTGGTAGGATATTGAGGGACTGGGAATGATCAATCTGGCAAGGGAATGTAGTCTGGGCTATATGGTCTGATTTCCCCCAGGAAAGGTCACCTTATAAATTTAATCCTGAGTGTAGATAAATGTCTGTCTCTCCTGGGGGTAGATAAATACCTGTCTCTCTTACTGTGTTTATACAAAATGACTAGAAATATAATTGAAATGATTGTTTACCAGCTAAGGATGAGAGAAAAACACTGTCCCTGAGGTTCCACCCAATAGCCCCGGGGAGCAGAGGCATGGCCCTCTGATGATTTTGCTCTAATAAGGAAAAGCCTTTTCTCACCTCATTGAATGTTTTCAGGATAAAGGAGCCTGTTGGGGGACGCTGCCGGGGGTCCCCAACAGTGTCAGGACAGAAGTTCTCTTCTACCTCCGAGGACGCGGGAGAACAGATGAAAACTCACGAGTCTGGTGCAGTTCCAAAAAAGCTTTTAATAGTACAAAAGCTCTTCCACAGCAATCCAATATAATGAACAAACTCTAGCTCTGGTCCTAATTTAGACCATACAAAAGAGCCTAAGTCTCCCACCAAAGAGAGAGGATCTCACCCTAGCTGAGTCCTACCCAGAAGAAGGAACAAAAGGCCAAAGAGCAAAAAGCCAAAAGCCAAAAGCTGAGGAGCCAAAAGCTGAAAGAGAAAAGTCCAAAAGCACAAAGTAAAGGGGACTCAAGTCAGTTCCCTTATATACACTAAAGTAATCCAACCTGGAGGGTCATGTCAACAAAGAACTCTAAACAGAGTGCAGTGCCACACCCTGTTGCAGGTATAAACAAAGGTTACACCAAGGACTAATCTCTTCTTCTGAGATTATCTCTTATGTAAAACACTGGAGAGAGAGAGGGGGCTGGTATAAAGTAATATATCTTAACTTCATGAGCTTCATGTAATCTAGATGGTACCCACAAGGTCTTCTTATTATTATCTGCACCAGGGTGATTCTGAGTATCTTGTTCTTGTGTACTGAAAGGGTCACACTGCTTAGAGCAAACTAGTATGATCCTTCCTATAGTCTTCCTATAGTCTCAACATAGCCAGGGTGGTAGTCTACTGGTAAATTTTTTTTTCTTTTATTTTTATTTTTATTATTTCTGCCCCCCCCAAATTATATTACACCATTTTAGACATACAATTGAAAGATGCTAATGTAGAGTTTTGGTTCTACAGTGTTCCAACACCCATCCCTCCACCCAAACCCATCTCCCATCACCAATGTCCCCACCCTCCCTCCCCCCCCCACACCTCAACTACTTGGCGGGTTCTGTATGTCATTTCTCTCCTCTTTATCTCTCCCTCCCGCCAAACTTTCCTGCACATCGTGGACTGCAGTGCATTAAAAGACATCACTGTTTCCACTATTTTAATGGGCCGTGCTGCCTCAAGCGGCCGCACGACCTAGGCTCGAACTGGTTTTGCTCTGTTAATCTGGTCTTGAGGCAGTTTCCCAGCGTCCGGACAGCGAAAATGGTGGCTAGTGTGGTGGGCGGGTATCATCTGGCTGCTTCCGAGATCCCCAGAGGTGATGAGCCCACTCCCAAAACCCATCTGCCCTCCCGGGGCCCCATAGTCAGCTGGGCCCGGAGCGAGCCAAGTTCCAGCTTCCCCAGACGCTTGTGAGGCTCTTCATGCTATGGCTGGTGGCCCCAGGGCAGCTCCTGGGCCGGGGCCACCAGGCTTGACAAAATGGAGGGGGGGAATGGCCGACCCCTGACTCCATCTGACGAATTCCCAGTGATTCCTGCTTCTGGGAGCCGCCTACCTGGGCTCGAACTGGTTTTGCTCTGTTAATCTGGTCATGAGGCAGTTTCTCAGTGTCTGGACAGCAAAAATGGTGGCTAGTGTGGGGGTGAGTCTCATCCGGCTGCTTCGGGACCCCCCATAGGTAATGGGTCCTGGCAATGGGTATAAAGAGGAGCTGTGCCCAATCTAGAAAACATAGAAGTCTTAGTAGATGTATAAGTCAGAATGTATAAGTCAGAAGTTATTCAATCAAGGTGACTTCTTAACTGCCACACCCTATAGCAGTGTTTACATAGAAGAGAGCTCTCATTAGAATGAAACTTGGCTTAAGTAGATTAAGCTGGGAGTGGGCAAAACAACAAAGCTCCCAGACTAGCTAAACCTGTCCTCCAACAGGAACCTTTTTCCCTTTTGTGACTCCCTACCCCCAGCTTTTATAAACTATATGCTTCTGGCAGATTTGATTGTGGTGTGATGGTGTGTGTGTGTGTAGAGTTAGCTGGAGTTAGGAGTGAGTGAGAAAAATTAAAGACTATTTTAGAACCGCTGATCATGCTTCTTTGTCCACCAGCCAGAGGGGATGGTCATCAGCCCCAAATGTAGCCAGGGAACACATCTGGCACCAATATCTTTGGGGACCCCAAACAGCCCCAGCAGTTCACTTTACTTTTTTAATGTAGAACTATCAAAAGATAAACATATATAAAAACATAATTGTAAAAGAATTGAGACTCTCAATAGCCATTTGACCACTATCCAACTGATTTTCACTAAAACTATCAAAATCTTTTAACACATAAATAGTAAGTCATAGAATTTTTCAGTGATACTAGGGCAGCTACATAACCAGATACAATAAGATTAACTAGAAACCTACCTCATACCATATATAACATGTAACAAAAGGATCAAAGATTTAACTAAAAAAGATAAAAATTATCATACTCTTAGAAGGAACCATGGAAATAGATCTCATGACCTTGACTTTCACAATGAATATAAGAATATGATTCTTATATCACAATGGATATAATAATCACAGGAGTTTGTGATTATATAAGACAAGATATAAGATATATATAAGATTTAAGATATAAGATATATGCTATAAAATGTGATTCTTATATCACAATGGATATAAGAATCACAATGGATTCTTATATACAGTACTGCCAAAGCAGAAACAAAAATACATTATTTGGACTTAATCAAAATTAGTAACTTTTCATAGAGGGTCTGAAGGTATAGGACAGTGGGAAAGGCATTTGATTTGCAAACCTCTAACCCAAGCTTGAACACTGTACCCCATACGGTCCCCTAAGTCCCATCAGAAGTGATCTCTGATCACAGAACCAAGAATAAAACCTGAGAACTGCTGGATTTGGTTCAATGTCCACTCCCTCCCTCCCAACACACACAAAAAATAGAACTTTGTGCATGAAAAAATAAAAGTGAAAAGATGATCTACATTATAGATATAGATGTATATGTATATATGTATATATAATATGTGTATATATTATATATGAATATAATATATAAAAGAATCTAGATTAAATATATCAATCTTCAGACTCAACAACTCAAAACATAAAGGACAAACTATTCAAAAATGGGTGAGGCACTCAAATGGGTGAAGCACTCAGCTAGAATACAGATACATGAAAAGATACTCAATGATGTTAATCATTAAGAAAATGCAGATCAATACCATAGTAAAGATGCCACTTGAGGTCTCACAACTTTAATTTACAAAATCTTTAAATAAGTATTGGTGAGAACATGAAAAAAATGTGCATTGCTGGCATGGCTATAAAATGGTTCAGCCACTGTGGGAAACATTTTGGCTGTACCTCAAAAAAGTGAAACATAGAATTACCATATGGCTTAGCAATTTTACTCTGAGGCTTATCCCCTACATGATTTTTAAAGCCTCAAATAAATACGTGCTTGTGAATGTCCATTGGCAACCTAATTCACATAGCATTTGTTCATCCTGAATGAGGGATTCACTGTTCAACCCACGCTAATCACCATGCCAATAGATGAAGGGATAAACAAATTATACATACAATGGGACAGTAATTCATAGGTAGGGAAGAGTTAAGTAGTAATGTAAACTACAATGTAATGAGTCTAACAAAAATACTTAAGTGAAATAAGCCAGATTCAAGAAGTGACATATTCTATGACTCCATTCATAGGAAATATTCTAATAGGTAAACCAACAAATAAAAAGTGGATTGGCGGTTATGTTGCAATAGAGCTAAGTGAGGGTTGGCTGTTTATTGAACTGGAGGTTTTATTTTGTGGTGAGGGAGAATGCTTTGGGATTAACATTTACAACATTGTGCTACTCAATGTCCCTAGTTTTCTCTAAAATGCTGATTTTATGTAAGCCACATTTCATTTCAATAAAAAATAATCACATCAATAAAATCCTTTTTGCAGACAATTATAAGAAACTGATCTGCTAGAATAAGGCATAGAGAGCTCTGCTGTCCATCCATTCTGGTCTCTCATTGGAGATGTCCTCGGTGCTTCTGTCGTTCCTTCATCTCCTCTCCCAAGCAGCCTCTCAGACAAGCTTGTCAGCCTCCTCCTTACCTCTCCTCACTATGAAAAACCATTTGCAATCTAATTAAGGAGATGAGGTAGGTCATCTTTTAATTGTAGAACTACATGCCCTGGATAGTGATATTGTATGAGAATTTACCCAAGTTACAGGCTAAAGAATTAAAAGCTAGACATTATTGTAATTATGACAAATAAGAGATGGGCATTTTAGAAATATTAAAACTTATTTCTAATTTATTTTAAGAAACAAATACACATATCTGATAGAATTCTCTTCTACCCTGATTGTCTCTCACTGTGGAAATGGTTTTCTTGGTAATGTTTGCCTCAGGAACGTGTGGGGAGTTCTGGCTCAGGACTTGGAGAGACACCGAAGTTTTACTGCTCAGCCTGTTAATAATGCCTGACTAGTCGGGCCTTCCCACTGTTCAGAAAATTTCACTCCTGTGGCTTCTTGGCTGGTTTCGAGGAATCACTGTATGAGGTGAGTGAACTCGTCAGTGTGTTGGTATTTAAACTGTGGTCAGATATTGGAAGAAACAGAGAGGGGTTAGTGCATCAAAGACATTCATTAATGATAGATACTCTTTCCTGTCTTTCTAGTTAGAGAGAATAAAACAGATCTGTTAACTTCTCAAATAAGAAGGAAGATGCGGAAGATTATTATTTTTAAGTACCTTGCCTTAGGAAAAACTAAAAAGATACATTAAATGAAAATGATGCTTAAGACAACATGGTGATTTTGTTCCTGAGAAACATTTGGGCCCTTTTCCTGGGAAAAGGGGTTAAAAGGTTGTCAGTGCTTTCTCCAGGGGCTCCGTCTGACAGTGAACATGTGTTTCCTCCCTTTAATCGACTCGCCAGTAGCCAGAAAGCTGCTTGTTTTCTGCAGAGGTTGTCAAAAATGATTTCAGTCTGGAGACGATGAATGATAAAAGAGGTTTTCAAACATGGTTTTGCACTGTAGCATTCGCAGCCCCAGAGAGGAAAGATTGTATTACAGTCGCGGTGCAAAGGGCCATGTTCCCCTGGCAAGGAAACAGAGCCTCCTTCAACCTGTTTGATGCATCCTGGTATCTTAAGGGGCTGGGAGACAGGGCAGGGCTCAATTTAAGAGGTTGCCCAGAAAGGCAGAGCTGTGCACTTGCAGCATGTGGAAGAGAAAACCCCAAGTCTCTCCAAGAGCTCTTCTTTCCAATTCTCTGCAAGAGTCTGGTTCTGCTTGAAAGCTGCTGTCGCCGCCAAGCGTAGGACAGACTTCCACAACGGGAGCAGCGGGAGTCCAGGCGGCTTCTCACCAGTGACCCAACTCTGCTGGGGAAGCTGGCGGGGTGGCCAGGTGCCATCCACAAAAACTTCCCTGGATTTATGGGCACCATAAGCCAGCATTGATTGCACTTATGTCTAGGAAACTCAAGGGGTTTGTTCTGCTTTTCCAAAACATATTATGCAAGCTAAGCATGCAAAGGGAGAAAACAAGACTTGCTATAAATTCTCTGATATTTTCACTTTCTCAAGACGGAAAAAAAATGTTTTAGCTAATCATTAGAGTCCAACAATCCTTTCTTCAAGCACCTCCCTCATTTCAGGCTTATTATTCTGAGACTATACTTTGGAAAGTTCAATTAAGTAAACTTGGAATATTGCAGACTGGCTGTACCCTCACCAGTTATTATTTGCATTCCAAGTTTAAGACTGTATCATTGCAGGAGGCAAAGAGATAGTACAGTGGGCGAGAGCAACTGCCTTGTATGTGGCAGAACTGGATTCATCCCCAGCACCCCATCTGGTCCCCTGAATCTGCCAAGTGTAACGCTGAGTGCAGAGACCAGAGTAAGCCTTGAGCACAGTAGGATGTAGCCCCTCAAACAAAGCTTACAGACAAAAAGTTTATACCCTTGACTCAATATGCACACAAGAATTTATTAAGAACTATTTGGGGCTAAAGTTGTTCACTGGCATGTATATGAGATTCATTTAATAAAACTCTTTTAAATTTATCTGCAATTTTTGAGAAAGACATCAATAATAATACGTAAATAGAAATGGATAAAATGATCCTTTAAAACTTCCAGTAAAACTCCCAAACTGAAAATGAAGTGTTGACTACATTTTCTAAAATCTAACAATGAAAATATGTTTTACACAGGTTTATATTGCTATCTTCTTAATAAAATTGTGGGTGAGTAAAATCTTTATTCTTTGTTTTATACAGTTAGATTCCATAACTTCTTCTGCACAATAAATTGTTTTCCTTACTTTATAATTTCTGACAATATTGTCAATGTTTTTCTTAACTCCCCAGTGGCAGAGATTTCAGTCACTGCAGAAACATCAGGATGATAAGAATCCAATAGTTCAGTAAAAATCCATTGAGGAGACTTGAGCCAGCAGAAAGCTGAACTGGAGCTTTCATTGATCCAAATTTCTTTTCTAGATATACAATGTTATCACCACACAACCCATTCTCTGAATGCAATAAGCCAAATATTTGCACAGGGAGAATCAGAAGTACCACTCAACAGGTGCACAAAGAAAACTCAGCAGCACCTTTCAAATGAGGCTTCCAGATTCCAATGATAAGTATATTGAGGTTTCCCGTTTTCCCAATTGGAGCTACTGATCTAGTCCATGAGCTGAATAGTGTGACAGTCTCACAGAATGACAAACTTTCAATCAGCAACATCCTCTGCAAAGTCTGAGCTGATGATCTCTCTGGTGCCAACATATTTGGCCAATGTCAGAGCGATTTGGCTAAGTGGACTCAATCAACTGCTTTCAGTCTATTGTGGTTCATAATCCCTATTCAGGATGGAGTGTGTTGCAGCCTAATGAATGTGGTAATGGAATCCTTGTGTATATTTTTCCACAGCAGGGCGCAGATTAGCATAAGTGTCATATTCTGTAGGCTTGCCCACTCTTATTTCTCTGGCATTACAAATGCTGAGAATTTTTCAACTGGATAATAATAAGATGAATATGGTCCACATATGCAGAGAGCATGCACCATTTTTAGAAAGCAATCTATAATAAATCTCACCTGGAGGTGCATTATGATAGATTAACTTTGCACTTTTGCTAAAAAATGTAATATTTTACACCACAGATTCTGTAATCCGAGAAAGGAAGAATTAGATTGAATTTCATGCAGAGGGTTAAAGAATGTTGTTACTTTGACTACGAGGTTGAGGAATACTTTATAGGTCTCTCAGTTTCCCATACTTTGAACTTGTAGACAGTTCAAAGTCCTATTTGCATGTCACTATTACACAGAGCTGATGTTTGGTGTTCAGAGACGTCAAATGAAAGGGAAGATTTCTTAGAGAGGAAGTGAGGAAGTGGGGAGATTGAAAACGCTCACTCTCTTGTTTCACTTTAAGGATTAGAAGTTCAGTGGAAAGGCAAACTCAAGCAAATGACACAAAAAGGCATTTTTTTCTTTTTTTTCTTTTTTTCTTTTTTTTTTTTGCTTTTTTGGGTCACACCCGGCAATGCTCATGGGTTACTCCTGGCTCTGCACTCAGGAATTACTCCTGGCGGTGCTCGGGGACCAATATGGGATGCCGGGATCGAACCCGGGCCAGCACAGGCCAGCAGCGTGCAAGGCAAACGCCCTACCCACTGGGCTATCGCTCCGCCCACATTTTCTTTCTCTAGTTGTTAGAAAGGCATGTCTCATTAAATGTGAATGAGATTATTCAGAAGTCCTCTTAAAATGGGAATTAGACCTTATAATACTTATTGAACTTTTAACACTTAGATTTCTATAAAACCATCGCAAATGTTTTCCCCTTTAAACAATAATTAATGGTCCCAATGTCTGTAACTTCACCAAACCTTAAGCATCACTTTAAGGAGAATTTGAAATTCTCACCTACTTTCCTCTTTTCTGCTCTCAATACAAAAGTGGTTCATTTGTATCTGAGTCATTGGACTCATAAGGCCACATGGATGGAGTTACCTAGATTTTAATTTTAGTACTTTATGAGTTAGCCATGGAGATGATGACAGAGTTAAGAACAGAAGAATTTCCAGTGAAGCTGATTCTTCCTTTACCTTAGGAGGTATACTTAGGTAAGGATGCTGCTTCTTAATATCCTAAAATTTATGAGGTGACTAAGGAAAGTGTAGGTGTGTGCCATCGCATGCACACCACTTAAGTGTAGTTCAGCCTGACTAATCAAAGAGGTTTTTCCTGGCACCCATTAAGTATCAATATATAGAAAGTCCTGGATACAAGCCTGCTTTGATGCTCTTAAGTATGGCAACAGGGAGTCAGTGTAAGCCTATTAATCAGTCCAAGGTAAGTGCTGCCTCTATCTCATATTTTAATCTCCTTTCTGCTGTGTTAAAGAAATTATATTGTGGCTAAAATAACATTTAGAAACAAAATTGTTTGCCAAGTGAATGAGACAATCAAACTAGGCATTTAGAGTTGGAGATTAAATATGAATCTCATTTACCTTTATTATCCGTACATTTCTCGCTAATCATCATAACTCAGACTATTTAAACTTCATTGAAAATGTATCCAGTAATGGATTGTCATTAATATTTGTTTGCAATGATTTCAGCCTGGGCTAAGCAAATCTTAAGAAAGCCTTCCGTCTTCTCATGTCGGGAAGTGGAGAAAAACCACACTGGAGGATATAGTTATCCTCTGGCAGTGCCTTTGTGCACAGCCAAATTCCAATCACCACTTTTCTGCCCAGGATCTCTTTCTTGCAAAATGATATCAATAGATGAGGCCTTCTGAAAGAAAAGTGTTCCAGTGCCTGCCTCCATA
The DNA here is from genome assembly GCA_021461705.1 of Cryptotis parvus. Taxonomy (NCBI): domain Eukaryota; kingdom Metazoa; phylum Chordata; class Mammalia; order Eulipotyphla; family Soricidae; genus Cryptotis; species Cryptotis parvus. The sequence goes on from JAJIBD010002661.1 coordinate 175,582, forward strand.
TTGACAAATTTCTTAAGCATCAGTTTTCTAACAACAAAACTACCAAGCTAGTTAACTGAGATCACTGACTGTACAAGGCACCTCGAGTAGGGAATGTCACAGAGATAGGCTTCTTTCCCACCTTCACCTCCAGTCCATTTAAATCCCAATGTCCATTCTCTCAAATGGCATAGAAAGACACTGGATGGCAAGTGTATTTAAGTCTCTGAGGAAAAGGGCTGTTAAGTCAACCTCCGTAACTTAACTGAAACAGTATATGTGTAAATCCATCGAAAATCCCTAGCCTTTTACAGCTCCTGTCCCAATGGAAATCAGATCATAAGACTGTTTACAAGAACCCACGATTCATTTGGATAAAGAACCATGACAGCATATCCCAGGATTATTTGAAATTTTAGTAACCCGAGCTCTAAAAATATTCTAATAGCAAAATAATGAGGGCCAGATAATTGCCACAAACTAATTACTTTTGATATTTCATATATATAATCGACAAACAATCTCTGAAAATGTCAGCTCATGACACTTTGGCAATCACTTGTAATTTTTATTGTTTAAATAAATGTCAACATTTCCATTTTCCTCAACTTTAGTTAACCTGGGCCCTACACATAGCTAAATGGGCCCTCAGAACTCTTTACACTGCCATTTTATAGTGTGAATCAACCTCATTTTGCTGCTAAAATACTAATAATAAAGTGTAGACAAATGGTTTATGTGTTAATATTAAATTTGAGAAATATGTTCATAATTTTCTAAGCAGATTTCTCTAGAATTTTAGTATGTTTTTTTCTTTAGTGAAAAAATTCATGATTTTCACAAACCTGTTTTATTGGTCTGTTTCTTTAACTCTTTCTCCCTAGGCACTTGGAAGTAATTACCATGAATAAAGAAACTCTACTAAAGACTGATTCATGGTTCAAGAGAAGAAATGAGAGCCAAGGTTCAAGATTGAGGCGAACAAAACCAGAGGTGGGTAAACCTGCAGTCCACTTCATAGCCAAGGAAGTTCAAATGGATCCCTTTGTTCTTGGCCCGTGTCTCTAGTACCAATTCTACTCAGTTCTGGAGACTTAAAGCTCTGTTGACACTTCAGTGTCTGATCAATCTCTGAGTGTGTTTGTTCTAGAGGTAACAGGATATAAGCAAGCTGTACCCAGTAAGGAGGTTCTAAGGTGCCTGGGTCTAAACTAAGTGATGCTGGACCAGTCAGTGTGGGATCTGAAAACCAGGATTTAGGGTCATAGGGATAAAATGAGAGCCTGTGGGGAGAGAACTGAGTCTGGGAATAGCAGTAACCAGTAACAGCTCCCTCTCCCCTTCTCAGTAAGTACATTGGAGCCACTGAACAGAGAGGAAGAAGAGACAAGTAGGCAACAGTATTCCTCCCTGGCCAGGGCTGTGTCTAGCTAAAGCCCGGTTGATATCAAAATTCACTCTCTCAGACTCCATTCTCTACATTCAGTTTCCCCTTTATCTTGACCTATCCAATTTGGAAAACTTCATTACTGGTGTCTTCTCCACTGGCAAGTATTAAAAACTCTGAAATCAAAGCAAGAGAGACTCACAGACATGGAACAGAGCTGCTACTTGCTCTCCCTATGCTCAGATGTCGGGTTCTAGCCCTGACCCTCCACCCCAGCAGAGCCTTGCAACAAACCAGACGACCCCCACTCCATGAGGGCCTCCATTTTCCACATCCAGACTTCCCTCTCATCAGAACTCCACCCAGCAGACCAGCCTATCACAGGCCGGCTCGCGTGGCCACAAGCGGCTGTGCATTTCATCAATAAATGCTGTATTTAGAGTTGACTACAAGAGTATGCTACCTGCACGGCAGAGCCTGGCAAGCTACCCTTGTTGTATTTGATAAGCCAAATACCAGTGACAATTATAGACCTCATTCCGGAATGGATTGAGGCTCTTTATGTTCCTGGAGCAAGCAGATGCCCTTGGGCTCTACTAGCATGAGACAGGACAAATGGAGATGTTATTGGGGCCCGCTCAAGCAAATCGATGATGAACGGGAAGACAGTGAACAGTGACAGTGAAATCAAAGCAAATCTCACCCTTGGAATCAACATCGCATGGTATGGAGCTTCAAAGCAAATAAAACGGATGGTAGATGGGAGCAGTGTGAAAAAGGAAAAAAGAGAAGGCAAAAACAGAGTGAATGGGGGGGAGGAATTAATGTTTATATTGGCAAATTCTCATCTGCTGGCGATTCAATGAGGAAAAACAAAGACCTCTGAGAAAAGGAAGTCATCAACACTTCCCTGACTAAATTCAACCAAAAATAGAAATATTATTGAAGTTTAAAGGGGAATAAAATTAAATGTGTGGACTCCAATATTAACCTGATACCACACTTAAACTTCCTTAAAGTAACATTCTACAAAAAACTTCATATACTTTAAATCAAGTTTTCAAAAAAGGGATTTATAAATTTCCTTGAAAGGTTGAAAATAAATTCCTTAGCATTATCTTGTCTTTGCAAAAAAGAGTATTTTTTTATCCTTTTTACAGCTATACATTATAATTTAGTAAAGCACAAATTTCAACAATTTTATTCAGATCTAAAAGGATAGAAGCATCATGAAAAAATACAATGTCCCAGTTTGTAATGAGTCATAGGATGGAAATTCTCTAGAGGAACATTATCAAACCCCTACTTAATGTTAATATTACTTTCCTTTTTCATGATGATCAAATTAGTCAGGCAAATAAGGGTATTAAAATGAGCAATAGAAGGAACAGAAATTTCTGATCAAGGACGACTCAGTAATTGAGGGGCAAATAAGGTTTCTGAAACATTGAGCCATGATCCACTGTTATTTCTCAAATTCCTGCTTATTTTGGAAATATTTGAGACTTGCCTCTCAAATTTAGTTGGCACAAAATTTTTTAAGCAAACATGTTTTCCATTTTAGATTGACATATCTCAAAACTCTTTGCTTCAGTAACACACAGCATGCTTCTATCCTGTTCTGGTAATGGGTTTTAGCCTTATATTAGTGTTTTTAATCTGAAACCATGCTGATCCTTTTTGGCCTGCAACTGAAACACAAGTACTAATTTACAAAATCTATGATAGAGCATGTTGTTAAAGTTCAAGATATATTTTAAAGCTTTATAAATGTTTTCAGATAAACTTGTAGTTTTCTGAAATTTTTCTCCAGCTTTTGTAGAGTATCAAAAACTGAATGTGAATGATAGCCAGCCCATTTATGTGTTGATTAGAAAGCAATTTTTGTCATTGAGCCAGACCAAATTTGTGATTTTTCTCAATTCTTTTTTGACACAGTGATATCTATTTTCACATCTCTCTCATCCTAGAATGCTATTCTGACTTCATTATCTTGTTATTAATAAGAATGTGGCATCAATCTAAGATTGCATCACTGATGACTTTAGTTGTGATTTCACTCAGGATAGGAAAACTTCATTGCCTTAACAAATGATCAGCCATCTTAGTTGCTTGGCACAACAGTTGTTTGTCTTGCAAATGCCACTTTACCTTGCTTGCTTCTCTCCTATCCATCACTGACCTTGGCTAATACAGACTCCATCTCAAGCTGTATTTTTGGGGAAATTACATACTGGTACTTAAAGATTTTATGAGGAAATGACATAGGTTATTTCACAGGCAAATGACATATACCCACTTCATACAAGTCTTATATATAACTTTAAAAAGAGTAGAAAAATAAAATCTTTCCATTTACCTAAATAAAGGGTGGGACAATTTGTGAATAACTAGATTTGATTTTCTGAGAGCCAGATGTTATGTGCTCTTTCCCTTGAAGCATGTATAGCACAGTACTTTTGCAAGATACATCCCTTTAATTATTGAAACTTGAAAATAAAGCAAAGATAAGGTCATTTTGATTAACAAGACTGCAGTCTCCATGTGGAGTTGTTACCTATTTACAAGGTACCTACTAAATTTAAATAGAACATCAGACCAAAGTTTTAAATATATTATTAACTGCAATTTCATATTTCCTTTAAAAATACTTAAATGCTGAATGGTATTGGTACCAATGGTCTGGTTGGACCTAGTAAAGTATATGCACAGGCAAAAATTATTTTGGCAATATACTTAAGATCAGTTCATTTTATTGTCATTTATTTAAAAATAAGAATTCACGAAACAACAGCAAAACCTATGGTAGGAAAATATAATGTAAATCACTTGTATCACTTATATCATTTGTCTTCCCATTGATCATTGATTTGCTTGAGTGGACACCAGTAGCATCTCCATACGTCCTGTCACATGCTAGTGTAGCCCAAGGGCATCTGCTAGCTCCAGGACATAAAAGCCTCAAACCATTCCATCAGGTCATAGGAATGAGGTCTATAATTGTTGTTGGTATTTGGCATATCAAATACGACACGGTTAGCTTCGAGGCTCTGCCATGTGGGTGGGATAATGTAAACAAGAATATTGAATCTCTACCATAGCAGCAGGCAGATGTGCAAACAACATAAATGAACTTGGGTAGTCACATCACCAAATCTTAAACTTTTCAGATCTTTGCACAAAAGAAATAGCACCACACCAAGTGTTTGATTTTAAAGGTCCAGGGGAAAAAAAGTCCAGGGAAATGAAGAGGAGAAAAATAATAATTAATTGTCTATACATTTGTTTTTAGAGTAATTTAAATGGAATGTATGATTTCAGTGAATTATCTAAGAGATTTGGTTCAGGAGTGAGTCTTAGATTTGGGAGGGTGCTGCCAATGAGAGACAGCATCTCTTCATTGGCATCTCAAGGTGGATATTGAGGTGAGGTACATGTTGGAAGTTTTGGGGATGATCCCCACTTCTACAGTCAACTCAGGGAACGATGTACTTAGCTCTCCTTTCCCAACATCCTCCTGGAAACATCAGGTCCTCTTGGTTCCTTGCCACACACCTCTAGTCTAGAAAGCATGTGTCCTACCTTCTCTGCTGTGGCATCTGGGTCCTGGGAAAAATTCCCTTTAGATATTAAGCATATGAAGATTTCATCTGCCTTGCATGCTACGTGCTTTAGGGTCTCAGAGAAGAACACTTAGGGTCTTCCAGCTATGGCAGAGAAAGCCACAGAACATAAGACAGCCCTGAAGGTCAAATAGCCATTACACTGCAACAAGTAAAATGAAGGAAAGGCCACCTCTGATTTTTTTTCATGGGAAAGACCTCCCAGTTTCTCATGGTGGGGACAGGAAAGGCTGCATCACTGAATGGAAGCAGCGGTGGGAAAAGACACTCTCTTTTCGCTGTGCACAGCCAGTGCCAGGAGTCAATGTCAGTTCATCGCCAGTTTCATAGACCTTTCTCTGGCTACAGAATTAATATCCTTGTGTTGAATTTGCATAACCCTGGTATGTTATTGACAAAAGAATCATCACCTTCAAGTGTTCCTCTTGTGAATGTCTTAATCTGTGTTTAAGTAAAACTAGATATGCAGAGTGGACTGGCATTGATGAACTGGATTGATGCTCCCAATGGCTCTTGTACCGCTTGGCTGCCTTCATGCTGGCAGGAAGAGTGTCATGAGTCATTCTCGGAGGGTTGCCTTTGAAGCTAGCTCTCTCTGCCACCACACCCTCAATGTACCTTCTGCCGTTCTGGCATCCTTGCAATTAGAGTCAAGAATCAAGCCAAGAAAACAAGACTTTCAAATATGTTTATGAAGAAAATTCTGGCTCATTAAGAGGAAAGAGAGGGAGGAGACTTGTGGCATATACCACCTCCTGAGTAGTTTCAATCACTCAGGTTTAATGATTTGGAGGAAAAGAAAACAATTTGGATGAGAAAAAATCAGGACAATGAAACATTTTGCTATCTCTGTATCTCTTTTTAAGCAAGAAATCTCTACATTCTCCCTCAAATCAGTCACACTTAGATTGTACGTTTAAAAATGTGTCACATTAACCCTCAACCTTGTCTGATATTCTATTTACACATGCAAGGGAGCCTTAGCATTCTGACTGGGAAAAACCAAGTATGCCAGAACATGTGTGTTTGCAAGGCAACAGGTTGCTGTAGGCACTAGAAAGGGTTCTATCACAGTCCTTCCATGAAGCCCACTTCAAAATGAGACTACCTCAGTCCCTCCCAATTCTTACATTTTTCTCTTTTTCTTCTGCTACATGAGGCACAACACAGTTATGGCCATGCAGGGTTTCCCATCGGCCTGAAAGAGTGGATGTCAGGGCTGTTTAGTTGGTCTCAGGAGGCCATGGTATTCATGGCTCTGCAGGGCTTATTATTAAACCCATCTTCTCAGACCTATTATTGAAACAAAACTTGCATCACATTCCACTTTTATTTATTATAGTTATTATTATTATTATTATTATGGTTTTGAGGCATATCAGCTATTCTCAGCACTTGCTCCTGGCTCTGTGCTCAGAGATTATTTCTGGTACCCTCAGGGGACCATATGCAGGGGATCAAATCCAAGTCAGCCACATTCTAGGCAAGCACCCTACTGCCTATACTATCTTTCAGATCCCAGATTCCATTTTAATAAGAATCAATAAACACTAAGTTTATGTATCACTTCAGATTTAATGATATGTCCCGTAAAATTCAGACCAAATCTCCTGACATTTATCCGCACTAAACTGGAACTGAAATTCTGTGTAGCTCCTGATTTACCTTTGAGCATAAGATTAAGCTTCAAGAAATTTCTTAAATCCTTATTAGCTTTCAAACCACCTTATAAACTTATCTCCCCTTTCTTCACTTTTTTCTCTGAGCTCCATATATTGCTACATATTTTGGCACTGTTCTTTGTAGTCATTCTCTAGTAATTTTATGACATTAAGCAAGATGATCCATTGAAAATGCAGTGTGAACCATACGGTACTCTTCAGAGAATTTTATTGTTGTGCATAGAAGTTAAAGCATATGCCCTGGTACAGCAGTCAGTTTCAGCTAAACAGAGCTCTATAACCCGGCATCATATTTGGTCTCCATGCTTGCCAGGAGTGACTCCTGAACACAGAGCCAGGAATAAATCCTAACACATCTGAGTATGGCCCATATACCAAAAGACCAAAAAAGACGATAAAAGAGTATGTCTATGATTTCTTCACTATCTGCTAGAATTAAAGCAACATCTGCACAGAGCAGGATTATTGTGAACAATCTGTACTCACTAACCAGTCATGGAAAGAAATCGCTTTACTAGTGAAGCAGATAGGGGAGAAGTCTGTGGAGTCATTTAATTTGAGTACAAATTCTCTACCACTTCCTGCTTGAAAACTGAGACAACTTATTCAATATGTCTAATCCTGGCTTTACTCATCTGCAAAATGGGAATAGGAGTAAAGTCTTCCTCATGGAATGTTGTAACTATTTAATGAAGCAGAAATGAGTACATTCAATTTTCATAAAGAACAAATGAGCTAGCCTCTGTAAAATAGTAATTAAGGACCTAACGGATGACAGACACTCACAAATGAAATCAAACTAATATCATCATCATCATCATCATCATCAACATCATCAAATATCACATTCTTCAAGTGATTGCTGACTTTGGACATTTTGCAGGAAGCTAAAGAAAATTGCAAATATGCCTGCATGCTGTTACGGGGAAGTAGAAAACAACCCCCTGAGTGCATATTGAAGGCAAAGTAGAGGCTCAAAAACACCATCATTGCCACCACCACTCCCCGTCCATGGCAAGATCAAACACTACCTATAGGTACTACAGAGCAAAGGAGAGAGCACTACCCACTGAAATAGTCATGGAAGGTTTCTCTGAATTAAGGGATTGCATGTCCACGTAGTAAATTACGAGCAATGGAAACTCTGCATGACTTAAGTAGAAAAATGGTTTACTGAATGCATTTGGGGGAAATCTAGAAGGTCTAGAGGAAGGTTGGGAAACAGTGAGAGATAACAGGGGAAATGTCCATAGAACTACCACCAAGGTCACACCATTAGGTGCCCTGGTGAAAAGATTTGTACCTCTGCCACCTGATATGGGCATGCTCAGGGGTGTTGTGACCACTGCTGACTGGTCAAATACCGTAACCCATCATTTCAGATATTGACAAATAGATGTGATTAAACCATCATTCACTGAACTCATGCTTTACTCAAACATCTGACCAGAAACATATGTGTCCCTGATACCTTTAGTGTCAGCCACACCTTCACTTGGCTCCTAGAAAGACTTGTGCCGTGGAGAAACCTTCCCAAAAGGGCTTCAGAAGTTTGGAGGACAAAAGAATGGCAAATGGTTTTTTGTTGTTGTTTTTTACAAGAGTGTTTCTTTCTCCAGGGTCTTTTCCTACCTCTTTTTCCTTCTATGCGCACACACACACACAACACATATACACACACACAATGCTTTTCTGGTTGTATATCTAAATGTATTTTATTTTCAAAGGCACATTTTTTAAATTTTCTTTAGTTTTACCATACATCATTCAAAATCCATGGAGTTTTCAGAGGATAAAGGAGAAATAGTCAAAAGAGCAGCTGAGGCCAGTGAGTGGGGCAAAGGGATTATGTATATTTGGATTTTAAGATGTAGCGAGAATGGAATGATCAAGAGACCAAATTGAAAAACTATGTTTGACACCTTTTTTTCCTTCCCCTGCTCTGAAAGCAGAGGGATATCTAATTGCTCCTGTTTCCTCCAATAATAATCCCATAAATAACAAAAGGCCTAGTGAGGCTCTATTCCCTCAGTATCAGATAACTATCTCCACTGTTTATGCAGTCAATGCATTAATTTTAGTGCGGGTTGGCTTTTTATTTCTTTGAAAGGAGACTCGGACAAATCCTCTTTGAGCTTCGCATTGAGCTCGGCTTTGCAGCCAAAATAAATTAGTAAAGTCTAGAACTTTGTTTTCAGAGTTTTGTTAAGTTCTTTCCAGTGAAATTTTTCCTCCTGTTCCAGATGTTGTGGTTTTCTTGACTGCACCATCTATTTTCCTGCCGTGTGAAAATGCCAACATCTCAAGTGGAAGAATTCATGAAGAGCCCAAGAGCAGAGTAGGCACAGCTGATCTGCTCAAACAAGACTCTGAAAAAATGACTCAAGTCCAGGCACTGCTTTGGGTACCTGGGATCAAATTATTATGGAGTTTCCTTAATTTTTCCAATCTTTTATTCTGATAATAGCCCTTATATAAACTTTATTTATTTGATGGTCTGTATGGGCAGACTGAGATGAAGATTTAGGGTAAATTGGGAATTAACTCTATTACAATCCAAATATTCATTTTATTGGACAACTGTCCATGTGAGGCTTGAACTATTCACTGAATGGTCTCAATTTTACACAAAGTGTGTAACACAGACAAAAACATGTGCACAGCCAGCAAGATCAGAACCAACTCAGCTAACTCAAGTGACATGTTTTAACTACAGTATGGGTTTGTGGTGTCTCATAAGAAACACTATCTTACTGCATCAAAACATGGCCCTTCTGTTCTTATATTAATATGACAAGTTAACCAAAAGTATATAAACAACTTTGGGCTTTTCTATGACCCCCTTAAAATTTGAGAGACAATATTGTCTTCCATGGAAATGTGCACAAAATGTAACTTGAGAAGTAAATTATTGAAAAAGCACTGGAGAATTCACTCAATGTGTGAATTTCTTTGAAGTCTGTCTTTGCCTAGTTTAATATTCTGTAGCTTTAAATTGTGGTTTATTGTACATGTATTTTATAAATTTATATAAATATTCCATAGATATTTATAACTTTCTGTCCTTGACTTTCATTGATTTTTTTATGAACTATGCCTGCTTTAATAGCCTAAAAGCATTCATTTCAAACTCATTTTTATCTCTAACCTAGAATATTAGAGTTTTTACCCTCTTCAAAACTGCGAATTATGCTTTGAAGACCACCACCTGCAAGCTTTTTTAGGAGGTGCCATCAGTACTCTTTCTGACATTTTAACAAATAGAAAAATAAATGCTGCCCACCAAATTGTCTAATGTCAACACTTACCTCATCCGATCTGAGTGAGTCAGTTTTAATAGATTTTACAGCATGTGCTGAGTACCTACATTTTTTTTCATCATCAATGTACCTAATGTCTTTTCCTCCAGGATTCAGTCTTATACTATAATTTGTTTCACTGCTCTTTGCCTCAGTTTCCTTATCTGTAGAATGAGAAGGGTAGATTTAATCATTGCTAAGCTGTCTTTTAGTTGCAAGTTTCTCTGATCAGGGATTTCTCTGAGTTTTTTTCAAATGTAAAAAGACATTGATTCCACGTTTACATAATACAGTATTTGTCTTTCTCTATCTGGCTTATCTCTCTTTGCATAATGTCTATATGGTGAATTCATAATATTACCAATGGAAAACAATGACTCTGATTCCTTTCAGAGCTAACATTCTACAGTCACACACCATTTGATTAGTGTCCTACATTCTTCTTCAACAAATATTTAAGAGCATATATATATCATGCAGAAGGCATTTTTTCACTGCTCCAAATAAATGAAACATGAACAAGTTAAACTTTTGGTATTTAGTGAAGTTCCAACATGCGAGCAGCCAAAATTCTTTGGCTTAATTTTTTCTTAGTAGTTCTTCTTTTTTCTTAATAGTCAGGGTAAAAACAGACACATCACAAGAAGATGCCCAAGTGTCATAACTACTTTTTGTCTATCCGAAATGGGTGGACATTTATCATGTTCTTTAATAAATTTTCAGAGAACCTTCTGAATATTCCACTTTCTGCCTTACCATGTAAACTTACTCACTAAAATAGTCTGAAATCTTAATTTTGTCACTGTGTCTATTTGATTAAAAGCAAATTCTCCAGACCCTTTTAGTATATTCAAAATTTTTTTCCTTTTAGATTATCCATTTTATTCTTCATAGAACAGCAATATAAGGTAATATTGCCTTTGGGATACATTATCATTAATCAAAACGAGGCATTCATAATTATAATTATTAATAAGATTAAGATATATCTATTAAAGATTGGTCGCTCATGACACAGCAGTATCAAGTGCTTTACATGAATTTTTTCTAATTCTTGTAGATCCCTGCAAGGTAGAGCTCATTATTACCATTTTATCAAGTAGAAAGAGGAAAGCAGAGATATCACCATTGTCCACTGTTTATCACTAAGTCTCTCAATGTCACTTCAAATACATAAATATACATTCTGTAGAACTTGACTAAATATTTTTTGAGGAAACTTAAAAGCTTTGTATAAGGTTAAGATACAAGAGTTAATTAATATTTAATACCTCAACTTATAAGGTAATAAAGTATTGGATGTTGATAGAAGTATGATATCCAAGTAAAGATAAGGCAGGGGTAAAGAGAAACACTTATTTAAAAAATAGTATTCATTTTTTAATTTTATTATACCACTGTGAGATATACAATTACAAAGCTGTTCATGATTGGGTCTCAGCTACACTTTGTTCTAGCACCCAACCCTTCACCATCCGTCCAATACCTACAAATTCCCTACCCCGCCCCACTATGGTAGTCCTCCTCCTTCTCCTCCTCCTCCTTTCCCTCCTCCTCCCTCTTACTACTCCTCTCCCCTTCACCCCTCCCCTCCTTCCCTCTCTTCCTCCCCCCTCTTCCCCCTTACACATTGTGGCTTTCAATACATACATTTTGTGTTATCATGTATATTGCTTGCCTATGTTCATGTTCAGTTCTAGTCTAATGTTAACATTTCCAAAAATTGTTAGCACACTGCCCAACCTCTGACTTCCACCCACTCACGTGTGTTAGATTCCAACCATTGACAAGTCTTCCTCGTCTATGTATTGCCTGGCCTTGGGATATTGGTCTCATACTTTGTTTCATATCCTGAAAATGAATGCAGTCATTCTATATCTGTCTTTTTCCTTCTGACTAACTTTTCTCAGCATAATACTCTCCATGTCATCCATTTATAGGCAAAATTCATAACTTCTTTTTTTTTCTAACAGCTGCATAGTATTCCATTGTGTAGATGTACCATAGTTTCTTTATCCAGTTGTCTGTTCTCAGACTCTCAGGTTGTTTCCAGATTCTGGCTATTGTGAACAGTGCTGCTATGAACATAAAAGTGCAGATGGTGTTTCTGCTGTGTGTTTTTGGTCTCCCAGGGTAAATTCCCAGGAGTGGTATTGCTGGGTTAAAGGGGAGCTCAATTTCTAGTTTTTGGAGAAATGTCCATTTTGTTTTCCAAAAAAGTCTGGAGCAGTTGACATTCCCACCAGCAATGAATGAGAGTCCATTTCTCTCTCCGCATCCATGCGAGCCCTGGTTGTTCTTGATCTTTTGAATGTGTGTCATTCTCTGTGGTGAAAGAGAAACACTTAAGGTTCAAAATAGAAATGATGTAAAGTTACAAAAGAAAACAAGTGCCTTGATTTCAAGTTCTACATTTCTTTAGTCACTACATTTTATAAAATGATAGTTTATTTTTTAATCTGAATATATATACATATATATCAAACATGTATATATACTTGAACATTTAATAAATGAATACATTCTGTAAAACTTGGCTAAATATTTTTTGAGGAAACTTAAAAAGCTTTGTATAAGGTTAAGATACAAGAGTTAATTAATATTTAATACCTCAACTTATAAGGTAATAAAGTATTGGATGTTGATCAAAGTATGATATCCAAGTAAAGATAAGGCAGGGATAAAGAGAAATAATTTTATTATTTTAAAATAATAAAAATTTTAAAATAATAGTAACTTCACTTCCTTTTTTTTCTTTTTGATATTTGTCTCCCCTACCCCCCCCCCCACTCCCACCTACTCCAGTATTCAGGTATTCTTTAACCTCCACCAGTACTTTTTCTGCATATGACCCACAGACTGGCAGTTGTGATCTAGATGCAATATATCAGTGGACTGGTAATTATCATGTATATTGCTTGAGGACTGATGGTTGAAGGTTCTACTATATTGTATATCCTTTTATTTAGTTGGCTTTAGTTAACCCTATCATTTTGTTTATTACATTATAAACTTTGCATTATAAGCATTGTAGATTGAAATAAAAAGAACATAGAATGTTGTGGTTATGAAAAAAAGCTCCTCAGAGCTCCACCCAGCAGAAGAGCTGATCACAGCCCGGCTCGCAAGCCCACTTTGTGGCCATGTAGTTCATCAATAAATGCTCGAGTTTTGAGGTGACTACAAGATTATCCTACCCACATGGCAGAGCCTGGCAAGCTACCCATGTCATATTTGACATGCCAAATACAAGTAACAATTATAGACCTCATTCCCATGACTTGATGCAATGGTTTGAGGCTCTTTATGTTCCTGGAAAGGACAAATGCCCTTGGGCTATCTCGCATGTGACAGGACATATTGAGATGTTACTGGTGCCCACTCGAGTAATGGATGGTCTAGGGAAGTCAAGTGATCAAGTGATAATCTATAAAAAATTAAGCTTTCAAACTTCCTTGACAACCCAAAACTTTGTAACAACCTTCATTAAGATATTCTAAAGACCAGAGCAATAGTACAATGCATAGGGCATTTGCTTTACACATGGCTGACATGGGTTTAATCCCCAGCATTACATAAGACACCCCCAGCCTGCCAGTAGTAATTCTTGAATGCAGAGCCAGGAGTAACCCCAGAGCATTCCAGGTGTGGCCCAGACACAAACAAAAAGATAAAAGATATTCTAGTATATTTAGAATATAGTTTAAAATCTTGGTCTTCAGGTTGCTGATTTTCAGTTAGCTTTGTTTTGCATTCATTGAGCAATGCTTTCCGTAAGAAGTGAGAAATTTTCCTCCCGACCTAATTATATAGACTTAGCCTTAGCCTATACTGTCCATGCCATAGATGCAGTTCCCAAAATGCCAATCAACACTCAATTATCCACATGAGGATTATCCATGTCAAAATTGTCTCCTGCTAATTTTTAATCCCCAAATGAATTTCTCCTGCTGCCCAGGGTGGCCTTTCCTGCCAGTCATGAGTGTCTGTTCAGGAAACTCAAGCTCATATTGACAATAACATGCATAGGATCCAATTAAGGGACATAAATCTGCTGCCAAAAAGTTTTTAAAATTATAAATATGATACATCCTGAGGCCAAACAACAATGATTTGGGGATTATCTGTTGTGTTGGATTTTTTGCATTGCCACTCCCTCCCACTGGCATGAAGAACTGAGAACCCGCTGCCCAACATGTTTTCAATGACTGTGTCAGTAGTGAAACTGTTGATTAGTAAAGAACTGTTGTCATAGTGGATGTCAAACTTAGGAATTATCATATTTTCTTACAACAAGTTCTACAGCTGCTTCTATAGTGAATTTGTCTCTAAAACTTGGAAAAACTGCTTTTGGTCAGAAGTTTATGAGAGCAAAACCAAAACCAATAATTCAAGTCCAAATGATTAAATACTGTGCCTTTTTTCAGATGATAATCAAATCATGACCTGAAGGAAATGTTAGGTCTTCTGAAGTCAGACTCATCTACTTTTTTCTGAGCCCATTATGTAACTATTGGAGACAGACCTTTCAATGCTAAATGGCTTCAATCCCTCCAAAAGAAAATGCTCTGATAAAAACATAGAAATTATCAGCACATTAGCAGCTAAAATTTCCCACAAGCAGGAACATCTATTTATCAAATTCAGAGAAAAAAAGAAGAGAGATTCAATGCTCAGATTGCTGAGAATGATCCACTGAACAAAGATATCCCATGTAAATGTGTCACCTCTTCTAACTCTAAGAGAGGGGTTTTGAATTTCTGTGGTTTCTGTTGTGATGTCCCCTTTTTCATTTCTGATTCTATTTATTTGGCTTCTCTTTTCCTTTTCTTAAAAGTCCTGCAAGTGGTTTGTCAATCTTGTTTATGTTTTCAAAGAACCAGCTCTTGGTTTCATTGATCTTCTGGATTGTTTTTTGACATTCCATCTCATTGATTTCCGCTCTAAGTTTTATTATTTCTTTCTTTCTGCCTGGGTTGGACTCCTTTTGCTGATAACTTTCTAAAATCTTAAGTCGTGAAGTCAAACTGTTTATGATAGCCTTTTCCTCTTTTTCTGATGAATGCTTGAAGAGCTATGAACTTGCCTCTTAACACTGCTTTCACTATATTCTGCAAGTCTTGTAATTCTTGTCCTAAGTCTCATTTGTTTCCAGGAATTTTTGGATTTCCTCTTTGATTTCTTTTATGTCTTGCTGGTTGTTCAGCAGTGAGCTGTTTAGTTTCCAGGTGCTTGGTATTATTCTCCATTTTTGTGTACAATTAACTTCTATTTTCAGTGCATCCTGGTCTGAGAAATTAGTTGACATAATTTCTATCTTCTTGATTTTATAGAGGTATGATTTATGGCTCAGCATATGTTCTATTTTGGAGTATGTTCCATGTGTGCTGGAGAAGAAAGTGTATTTAGCTTTTGGGGATGAAATGCCCTGTATATATCTGCCATCCCTCTTTCTTCCATCTCTTCTTTTAGGGCAAACATTTCCTTGGTAAGTTTCAATCTTGTTGATCTATCAAGAGTTGATAGAGCAATGTAGAAGTCTCCAACTATAATTGTGTTGCTGTCAATGTCTACTCTGAAGTCTATTAGTAGTTGTTTTAGGTATTTTGCTTGCCCCTCAGTGGGTGCATATATGTTTAGTAGTGTAATTTCTTCCTTATTATGTATCCCTTGATTATTAAAAGGTGACTTTCACTGTCTCATCTGACCTTCTTCAACCTGAAGTCTATGTTGTCAGATACCAGTATGGCCACCACAGCTTTTTTGGAGGGGATTGTTTGTGTGAAGGATTGTTTTCCAGCCTTTTACTTTGAGCCTGTCTTCGCCTCCAATTGTTTAGGGTGTGTTTCTTGAAGGCAGCAGAATGTCTTATTCAATTTTTTGTTCCATTTTGCCACTCTGTGTCTCTTAACTGGTGCATTTAGACTGCTGACATTGAGAGAGGTTATTGTCATGGGATTTTGTGCCATCTTTCTGTATAGGTTTGTTGTTCTTTTGGGTTTTGTCTCGTCTTAGAGTAGCTCTTTCAGTCCTTTTAAGGTTGGTTTTGAGTTTACAAAGTTCCTAAGCTATTGTTTATCCAAGAAGCTGTATATCTGTCCTTTAAAGCTAAGTGAGAGTTTAGCTGGATAAAGAATTCTTGCTGAGGCATTCATTTCATTGAGTTTTTTTTACTATAATGAAAACAATCAGAAACAACCAGAAGATACCAAGTTTCACTTATATCTTGTGTGCTTTTTATTTTTAATATTGCTTTTAGTTTTCTGTTTCTGAGTGGGCTCAGGTCTCAAAACAGGGTTAGACACATGCAAAGCAGATGCTTCACCTCTGTACTGTCTCTCTGGCCCCATGTGCAGTTTATAACACTGATAGAAAGCTTGCATTCTACTACTCAATGTTTATTTAACTTAAAATATTCTTCTTGAAATTTTCAGTTAATTGATGCCCCTGGGGATTTACAGCATTTGTCTTAGTTTCCCATACTTCTCAGCATATAACCTCATTTATCATACATTGTTCAAGACCTAAAATAGAGCTCTTCAGAAAACAAAAACAAAACCTGTTAATGATCATAGCTTCGGTTATCAGTTATTGATATTGCTGGTATCAAAAATACACACAGACACAGAGGCGAGCATCTGGATTTCCTGTTTCTTAGGTATAAGATTGCTATTTCTCTCAGATTCTCTGGGACACACACATCTGGGTTCTTTTGTGCCTTATTTTTGTCATCAGAGGACATTTCTAAATCTGAGCAGTCTCACATAATCTTATCTGCCTTGCCTAGAGAAGTTTTCAGTACTGAGTTATCCCAAAGACTAGTTCATCTTTCGTTACAGCTATAATCTAAGATTTAGGTTGCCAGTAGCTTCATTGAGAGTTACCCAATTAATAGCATTAACTTGTGGGTGGACCTAGTACCAAACCAGTCATTTTAAATTACTTCAAAGGGAAAAAATATATATGAAACCCTAATTCTGATCTTCAAGTGAGTGATCATCCAGGAACCCAAGTCTCTCCTTATTTGTTTACTTCCTGAGTAGAGTCAGAACAATGCTGGATTATCTTCCTCTGACCAACTTGGTAAACAGTTTAACCTTCATGAGACTGTACTTAGAAAAATTCAGAAAAATAAGGACAATTAATATCTTGCTGTGTCCCCCCCAAAATTGCCCACATTTCTTCAAGTCTTATTATAGATGGTGCTTAAAGATTAAATATGTTTCTTGAGACCACCTCCTACATTTCTGTCTATTCATCTCACATTACTTCTCAAAGGATGCTGTTTTCTGTCCTGATCTTTCTTCTTTTCTTGTCTCTCTAGAAAACATAACTAGACCAAGGGATTCTGGTCTAGTTACGTCCAGCCTGTCATCTCTAGGCTAATGTTTTCTAGGAACCCACATCCAAATTCACCATTGCTATTTTATTTTATTTTATTTTATTTTTTGCTTTTGGGTCACACCCGGCAATGCTCAGGGGTTACTCCTGGCTCTGCACTCAGGAATTACTCCTGGCGGTGCTCGGGGGACCATATGGGACACCGGGATCGAACCCGGGCCGGCACAGGCCGGCTGCGTGCAAGGCAACGCCCTACCCGCTGGGCTATTGCTCCAGCCCCACCATTGCTATTTTAGAATCTTATTTCTAGTCACCATCTAGATGGCTCCCTCACACCTGGGGCATAGCGTATCCCCATTCTTCTTCTGCTCAAGTTATCTCCTCATGCTGACTTGCTCTAAATCAGCTTTTCTACAGCCACCCGAAGAATAGGAAACCAGGATAATCACATTTCATACTTTCTCACCAATCATCACCATTGTGCCCCATACATGATGAGTACTCAATAAGTATATTAACTGAATGAATACACACATTTTATATGTACTCATGCAAATCCACAATTGAGATGAAAAAATTAATGCATTGACAGAGATAAAGATACTTAGAACTTTTAATATAATCAATACATCAATTTAATTTGACACCTATTACTCTCTATTAAGTATTTTCTATGCATCCAGCAGATATTTAGATCAATATGAAGGAGAGGAACTGAGTGTGATGTGATTTCTGCCTGTAAGCACATAGTTGAAACAACCTGATCAATACAAGTCATCATACACCTAACAGCAAATCTTGTGTTATGAACTCAACCCATAGAATTAGCAGTATTCAGAAAACCTATAAGGAAACAAAACGTATAAGCAATAAAAGAGGACTGCATGGATGGCATGAGAACTGGAGACATAGGGCAAGGCAGAAGGATAGGAATGCAATTCTTTGCTTAAAAAATTTAGTATACCAGTGTGAGAAACAGTTACAAAAAAAAATTATACCACCATGAGCTCCACCCAGCAGAAGAGCTGATCACAGCCTGTCTTGTCACAGACCCACCCTATAGCAGTCTTTTTCCAGCCCAGCCCAGGTATGCTGATCCAGAGACTCACATACATGAGCAGAGCTGCTACCAGCTTTCCCTGTGCCCAGCTGATCACGAGGTGCCCTGGAGGGAAGGCAGGTTCTAGACCTGTCCCGCCACCCCAGCAGAACTTCTCAAGAAGCTAGAGGAATCCCCACACCATGAGGGCTGCCATTTTCCACATCCAGACTCCCCTCTTGTCAGAGCTCCACCCAGCCCAGCTCGCAAGCCCACTTTGTGTCCGTGCAGTTCATCAATAAATGCTCGATATTAGAAGTGACTACAAGAGTATCCCACTTGCACAGCAGAACCTGGCAAGCTACCCATGTTGTCGTATTTGATATGCCAAATGCCAGTAACAATTATAGACCTCATTCCCATGACTTGATGGAATGATTTGAGGCTCTTTATATTCCTGGAGCTAGCAGATGCCCTTGGGCTACACTAGTATGTGACAGGACGTATGGAGATGGTACTGGTGCCCGCTCGGCAAATCGATGATCAACGGAAGTCAAGTGATACAAGTGATACCATGAGAAACACAGTTACAAACTGTTCATGAATAGATTTCAGTTCTATAGTGTTCCAGCACCCATCCCTCTACATGTTTCCCATCACCACATTTCCCATTACCAATGTCCCTGATTTCCCCCCCTCCCCCAGCCTGCCTCTATGGATGATATTTTGCCTCTCTCTCTCTTTCTCTTTTTCTCACTCTCTTTCTTTCTCTCTCTCCTTCTCTTATCCATTATGGCTTTCCTTACATACATTTAGGGGTTACCACGTATATCCTTTTGCTTACATTCAACACTTAGTTCTAGGCTGGCATCACCACTATTAGCACACTAGTCCCCTCTTTGTCTCTTCTATTTCCATGCACTTGCAGTAGATTTCCACGCACTTGCGGTAGATTCCGCCCACTGACAAGCCCTTCTGATCCATATTTTAAGAAGGCAATTCTAAAAAGAAAAATTGTAGAAGTAATCAACACTCAAAAGCATACATGGGTGTGAGGTGGTAGGTGCAGAGAAGTTTCCAAGACTGAAGAAACCAGATAAACAAGTCCTTCAACTCTAAGTCACCCTAATAGCAGTATTATAGGATAAAACATCTTGGACAAGATGATCAGTCTGTTCAGAGGATAGTTGTAGAAATCTGATCATCTCCACAATAAGTGAATATGTAATGACCTGTTTATATTTTAGGAAGGGGCAAGCCTAGTTGGACCCTTATCCTATTCCCTCTTCATAAAATTCTGTTAATAAAGAAATTTCTTTATTCTTCAATAAAGAAAAAGTATAGTCGGTAGTCAGTAGATATCTTGGTTCCTGCATTTAATAGAAGGCATTATAGGTGTTTGAGATGTTCAGTGTATCTCAAATAAGCCTAAAATATTTTCTTTTTTTTTTTTTGCCTTTTGGGTCATACCTGGGGACGCTCAGGGGTTACTCCTGGCTCTTAGTTCAGGAATTACTCCTAACAGTGCTCAGGGAGACCATATGGGATGCATAGGATCGAACCCTGGTCGGCAGCATGCAAGACAAATGCCCTACCCACTGGGCTATCGCTCCGCCCCAAGTCTAAAATATTTTCAAAATGTATCAAGTATCATCATGGTTACCTAAGTATAAAGGAATAAACAAAGTGAGATAACCTCTACACAAAAATATATTTAACACCATTTATAAAAATGTAAAATAAGGCAAAATAGTTTTATGGCATTTCTATTGTCACAGCATCAAATCAAATCAAATCATACTGCTGTTGGTCTTAATAAATTTGCAACTACATTTTGTTTTCTCTTATTGTGAAAATTCAATTGTAAATAGACAATATAGCTAGATATATCACTGAGAAATGCTCAGAAAGTTATTTGTTCAGTTGTGTATTTCTCTTATATGTCATTTTCATACTACATTTGGTTGAGGTACAACATTGACATTAAAAATAATTATTCTTAAATGGGCACTGTTGGAGGGCGGGTGCTGGAACACTATATGACCGAAACCTCCAAACGGTGGTATAATAAAATGTTTAATTAAAAAATAAGAAATAATTATTATTATTCTTGCCAATTCTCCATTTGCTATTTTGAACTACTGCATACTTTCCCAGCTACTCTTTTCTTGTCTCAGTCACTGTGACTTCCACTCCATTTTATTCCATCTCTAAACCATGTCAAGCACACCTGTGCTAAATTAGTTGCCACATGTGTTTGGATAGATTACTAAGATCAGTAATTGAGATAAGAAAAGGGTTTTTTTTTCATTTTCACTATTGATTTGGGAATTTCTTATTATACCACTGTAAGATATACAAAGATGTTAATGTTTGGATTTCGGTCATACAGTGTTCCAGCACCCATCTTTCCACCAGTGCCTATTTCTCACCACCAATGTCCCCGATTCCCTCCCCCGTCCCCTAGCCTTCCTCTATGGCAGGTTCTTTATCTCTTTTTCTCTCCTTGTTCTCTCTCTCTCTCTCTCTCTCTCTCTCTCTCTCTCTCTCGCCCTTCTCTTACATATTGTGGATTGAATACATACAATTTAGAGGTTATCATGTGTATCTTTTTGCCTGTATTCAATGCTCAGTTCTAGGCTGGTATTATCACTTTCGACAATTATTAGCACACTGTTCCCTTCTCTGTCTTTCCTAACCTCTGACTCCCACATATTTATGGTAGATTCCACCTTTGACAAGACATCTTGATCCATGTTTTTTCTGACCTTGAATATTGGTATCATAGTATACACACACACACACACACATAATGCAAATAAATGCAGTCATTTTTTCCCCTGTGGCCATTGATTACATTCATTAATTTATGGGAGGAGGAGTTCTTGAATATTTTTATACTTCCTTTCTTACTTTTTTATATTTTATTATATAACCGTGAGATATAAAATTACAAAAATGTTCATGTTTGTACATGTTCATGTTTTCAGTCATACAGTGTTCCAGCACCCATCCCTCCACCAGTGCCCATTTCCCACCATAAATGTCTCAAATTCCTCCCCTCTCTCCCTATAGAGCCTGCCTCTATGGCAGGTTCTTTTTAAAAAACATTTTATTATACCACCGTGAGATATACAATTACAATGTTGTTCACGTTTGGAGGTTTCGTTCACACAGTGTTCCAGCACCCCGCCCTCCACCAGTGCCCATCACCCACCACCCATGTCCCCAATTCCCTCCCCCTCCCACATCCCGCCTAAATGGCAGGTTCTTTATCTCCTCTCTCTCCCTCTCTCTCTCTTCCTTCTCCTACACATTGTGGGTTGCACTAAATACACTTAGAATATGGCAGGTTCTTAATTACTCTCTCTCTCTCTCTTCCTTCTGTTACAAATTGTGGCTTGCAATACATACATTTAGAGGTTATCATGTGTATATTTTTGCCTATATTCAATGCTCAGTTCTAGGCTGGTATCATTTTCAATGATTATTAACACACTGTTCCCTTCTCTGTCTTACTTAATCTCTGACTCCCACATGTTTGTGGTAAATTCCACCCATTGACAAGACCTCCTAATTCATGTTTTGCCTGACCATGGATATTGGTATCAAAATACATATATATTTATATCATTCAGCTAACTTTAGTCATTCTATATCTATCTTTTTCCTTCTGGCTAATTTCACTCAACATGATCCTCTCCATGTCCATCCATCTATAGGCAAATTTCATAACTTCATTTTTCCTAACAGCTGCATAATATTCCATTGTTTGGATGTACCAAAGTTTCTTTATCTAGTCATCAGTTCTTGGGCACTCTAGTTGTTTCCAGATTCTGGCTATTTTGAATAGCGCTGCTATGAAAATAAACGTAGTATAATAAAATATTTTTTTAAAAATTAGCTGGCAGGGAAGTGAATATATGTCTCTTCTTTCTAGCATGATTGAGAAAATACACACACACATCTTTTCTGTTTGCTTATAATTGGTCAGGATACCTTGCCTCACTGAAAACAAAGCTGTGAAACATAGGGCTTAGCTGAATGGCTCTTCTCCCCCCTATACTTTCAGTATTATGAAAGTATTTGATTAAGCTAAATAACCTTGAGGCCTTCTTTTTCTAAATCACACACATTTTTATTTAAAATATATTTGAAATATACATATATTATCATATCACTATCACTATCTTATCACTATCCTCCGGTTGATCATCTCTTTGCTAGAGCAGGCACCAGTAATATCTCCATATGTCCTGTCTTATGCTAGTAGAGCCCAAGGGCATCTATTCACCCAGGAACATAAAGAGCCTCAAACCATTATATTAGCTCATGGGAATGAACTACTATAATTGTTACTGGTATTTAGCATATCAAATAAAACAGGGCAGCTTGCCAGGCTTGCCATACAGGTGACCTACCCTTGTAGTCACCTCTAAATATAGCATTTATAGCGGCTGCGCGAGACAGGCTGTGATAGGCTGTCGCTGAGTGGAGTTCTGACGAGAGGGAAGTCCGGATGTGGAAAATGGCGGCCCAATGGAGTGTGTGTGGGAGGGTCATCTGGCTTGTTGTGCGGCTCTGCTGGGGTGGCAGGCCAGGGCTAGAACCTGCCATCTCCCGGGCGCCTCGTGGAGCGACTGGGCACAGGGAGAGCAAGTAGCAGCTCTGCCCCATGTCTGTAAGTCTCTGGTTCAGCATACCTGGGCCTGATTGAAAAAAAAAACTGCTGCAGGGTGGAACTGCATGAGACGGGCTGTGATAGGCTGTCGCTGGGTGGAGTTCTGACGAGAGGGAAGTCCGGATGTGGAAAATGGTGGCCCGATGGAGTGGGGGGATGGTCATCTGGCTTGTTGTGCAGCTCTGCTGGGGTGGCGGGCCAGGGCTAAAACCCGCCATCCCTCCCGGGTGCCTCGTAAGCGGCTGGGCACAGGGAGAGCAAGTAGCAGCTCTGCCCCATGTCTGTAAGTCTCTGGTTCAGCATACCTGGGCCTTCAAACAGATGATATCTTGTTCTTATATATTATCATAAGATAAAATAAACTGAAATTTTAAAATTGGGTTCTAAAGAATGATTCAAATGTAAGGTATTATTTTAAAAAATATGATTCAGGGCAGGGAGATAGAACCAGAGGTTAAGACACTTGCCTTGAGCGGAGCCAAGGGCATACTGGGTCTATCCCCAGTACCACATACGGTCCCCCAAGAACCAGCAGGATTCATCCCTGAGCACAAAGTCATGGCTCAAGGCTCAAGCCCTAAGCACTGTCAGGTGTGGTTCAAGCCCCTTCCTTCAAAGAAAAAAAGTAAGATAAAATATAACTCAAGAATCTTATTCTTGAGTTAAACTTATGTTAAACTATGACTTATACACAACAACATACACACACACCTATCAAACCATGGTCTTTACTGTAGACTAAACTAGAGATTGACATTTGGGAAGTCCCAGGGAAATAAAGATGAGAAAGGTGAGATTAATTCACAGGGCCAATCCCAAGACCAAGGAGGATGATAACTAATGGGAGAGGGGCTTTCTATGTAGGGCATAGCTGATGGATTTTATATCCATGTCTTTCAAGATTCTGGCATGTAGGCTAACTTTTCTTTTCATGTTTTGTAATTCCATCTGTCATCTTCAACTTACTATTCTCAGTACTTGAGGAATGATGAGTAATAGGGAATATATTTTGAAACACCAAGAAGTCATTATTTGTGGTGTAGATATGTATGGGCGACATACTTAGAGGAGTGGTTTTGACGGGGCAGATAATATCTTGAAAATGTTGCACTTTCTGGGAAAGCTTGTAAGCAGATGGGAGAGAATTTTTATTCACTTTATACAGGACAGAGGAGGAATGAGATATTTTTCCCTTAATAAAGAGCAACCAAAGTTAGAGAAGCTAGAAGTAATTTAAACAAACAGTGGGAAAAACATCTGCACTTACTAGAAATAGAAGTCAAGTTGGGCATCATCCCTTGGGCAATGCTGCCAGTGTTTTGTTCTCATTTTTGCGTTAGGTCCACATTCTGTCAGGGTGGAGGGAAAGGCCTCACTACTGATGCTGCCAAGGGCCCCTGCAGTATTGGGAATTAAATCCAGAGCTGCTGCAAGGCAGAGAATAAACTCCAGCTCTTTGAGCCCTCTCTCTGACCTTCCCCCACTTTGATCTTATTCTTTACTCCTTTTTTGTTTTCCACTAAGTCTTTTGTTTGTTTTCTTATTTTTATTTTGCCACTGTGACTTAAATATTTGTTAATGATAGTTTCAACTTTACACCATAACATCACGGCACCTATCGCCAGTTCACTGTCTCTCAACCAATGTCTTAAGGCAAATTCATTTTGTAAATTTAATTACGAAAGTTTGGATCAGATGTAACAGTTTTCATACTTATGGCTTTTGTGTCTACACAACTACCTCACCTCATCACCACCAAAGTGTCCAAGACCTTCCACCAATGTCCTTATGGTACATCCAACCACCTCATCATTCCCGCCACCTACTTCCCACCTTACTTGGCTCTCAGTACTGTACTCAAGACAAGTGTTTGTCATCATTTGATACTACCTAGTTCCTTGTCTTGCTTCATTTACCACAGATGAGTGACATCATCCAGTATTTGTCCTCCATCTAATATATTTCACTTGACATGATGCCCTTCAGTGTCATCCAAGTTGCAGCTTGGGGAACTGAACGATTTCATCTTTTCTTATGGCTATATAGTATTTCATTGTGTATTTATATCACAATTTCTTCATCCATTCTTTCGTCATTGGACATTTGGAGCTATTTTCATATCTGGCTATTATATTCAGATATGCAGTGAACATAGGTATGCATAAATCTTTTCAAAATCTTTTCTTTTCTGTTTGGGGGAATAGATGCCAAGAAGTAAAATTGCTGGTGTATATGGAAACTTTATGACTTTTTTTTTCATTACAGAAATACCAGAAGATTTTCTCTAACTGAGACACTGTCTGCTTTCTGGGTTTTCTTGCTTCTCTCTCACCCCTTCTTCTGAAGAACGCTTTTCCAACAAAACCACTCAAGTATCCATGTTTCAAATTCTGCTTGTGTGGAACCCATCTTAAGTACCAAACAGCAGTAGCAGAGGCAGGGGGCAGGAAAAGAAATACCACACAACCCGGGACAGAGCAGGAGGAGAATGAAATATGGACAGAGCTTGCCAAGGGAGAAGCCTGAGATACCAGGAAGCTTGTGCAGAGGATAAAGTAAATGCATGGAGTAGATAAAGGTGGGAGGGTTACAAGACAGTAGCAGCAATGTGGAGATGGAAGCAAGTGAAAGCTGCAGCCAGAGAGAGGCACCAAGTCAGCAAAGCTATTTCCTCCATGACCCGACCGCCTCTGGGGACACACCCTGACTGGTGTTATGTTCTCAGCTCTGGCCAAACCAGACATTGCAGGGACTGTTCCTGCTTGAACTTGCCCCATTCTGTCATAGTAAAAGGAGGTCTCCAGCTGATCCATTTGTTAATCCCCTGGATTAAGCTCACATAAAGAGTGAAAACACCACTAGGGGAGAATTCCTACAGTTTCCTGCTTGCAAACAAGATTTGCCTGCAGCTAATGGGCATGCCCAACCCAACAGCTACTATAAACTTTGGGTAGGTTTGGGAAAAAAGAAAGAGCAAAAATGGAAGCAAAAGACAATGATTTGAGAGGCGGTAAAAGGGGAAAAGAATGAGAAGGGGTGGCAGGAGAAGGGTCTCTTTCTCCTACACTACCCCTTCATTGTATTTTCCAAACTGGAGATGGAAGAATAATTTCTTTGATCCTGATCTTTTAGCACCACTGGCAGTCAGAGAAGTAAAAATGTTAGACCCTATTCATAGCACTTTGCACAGAAGTAGTTTTAGGAATAAACGAGAGTCTTGCTATTTACTGTTTAGGTGATAATTCCTCATGACCTTCAGAGATAAAGAGAAAAATCATGGAAGAAAATAATCTTGGCTTTTTTTTTTTTTGTCATTTTCTGTTTCATTTTGTTCACAACTAGGTTTTTAAGAGCAGTTCTCTGGGTTTTGGATGTTTGATTTTGTGGGTTTTTTTTTTCAGGTATGATGATTTACAAAGTTGTTGAAACTGAGATCCAGGCATACAATATTCCAACCCCACTACATCTTTTAAAAAGGTTTAAACACATACTAGATTCTATAAAACATATACGGTGGGATATCAGACTTGTATCATCTTTCTTTAATGAACACTGCATAATTTGCTCTGTCAAATAAACTCTTGATAGATTCTTTTTTTCCTCTTATGGTAGTTTTTATTATTTAATAAAGTGATCTACTTTGTTGCTTATTTTCCTTAGTCCAAGATCTTGTACTTACTCTAGGGCTAACTTCTAATTCTTTTATAAACTGTAGGATTTTTACTGTCTCACCCAAATGTTCAGACTTTTTCTTTTTCCTATTGGCCAACATATAATTCTTCCTCCTGTCTTCCTTCCTTTCTTCTTTTCTTCCTTCCTCTCTTTTCTTCTTTCTCTTTCCAGTTTTTCATTTTGTTCTCTATCTTCTTCCTTCTTTCCTTTATTTAAGTCTTCTTTCTTTCAAAAATAAGAGTTAATACCAGAATTGATCTAAGTGGAGATACTGAGAAAGAGAGGAAGAATAGGGATTAGAAACGAGACTAATTACAAAATCATTCATTTTTAAGACTGAATCACATAACAAGTTAATGAACATGTGCAGAACACGAAGATCCCACCATAAGGAAATTCATGTTATTCAAAGCTCTGGACCTTAGTTGTGACCATCCCTATTCAAGGTGCTGATACTAAAAGAACAAAATAATTCTAGATAAATGGGGATACCTAGAAAGAAATGTTCTTAGTTATTTTGGAAATAGCCTCCTACAGCTATGTTTGTCTGGTGGTGGTGATATAAATACATGATGTGAGTGGGAGAGATTTTGAAAAAAGAAGTGGGGAGGGAAAACATATTTGATTTGATTTTTAATTGACAGGAAACTTAAGATATGATTTTAGGAGAATTTTTATATTTTATATTTTATTTATGTATATTTTATTTTATATTTTACTTTATTTTGACCATTGTCCTTACTGTATTCTATTCTTCTCTTATCCTATTCAAACATCCACAGTTACTCATAAACCATAATTATGGGAGAAAAGAGAGGCAAAGTGCCTGCCATAGAGGCAGTCTGGGGGAATTGGTAAGGGAATCAGGGAACACTGGTTGTGGGAAATAGACGCTGGTGGAGGGGATCGGTGCTGGAACACTTTATGACTAAAACCCAAACATGAACATCTTTATAATTGTATCTCTCATGGTGGTATATTAAAAATTTTTTTAAATAAATAAATTATGAGAGATTGCAAAAGCAGTGTTTCCCAGGGTATTCCCATTGGTTTAATTTGTGATTGGCCGACCTCTAAAACTAGTAATGGATGCTAGTTAAAATATCAAAAATAGTTAACTCTAAACATTATGCAACCGAAACCCCCAAATATGAACAACGTTGTAATTGTATATCTCATGGTGGTATAATAAAATATTAATTAAAAAATAGTTTTAATTCTAAAATGTGATTACCATGCTGTGAAATGTAAGCATAAATATGAGAACACTTTTCTGCAATTGGAGCACTGTTTGCTCTTTTTGGAAATTATTTTCTACATTTTTCTAGATGTAGTACATAATAAAGGATTCTGCCTCTCCTTCTCTTACAAGGGTAAATGTGTGGCTCGTGGTGAACAATAGATCACCTTATTTGCCTTGACTTCTGTGGTTCAGAGATGAATTCACAAAGTAGAGAGGGTTACTACAAAGTGTTCGAGGATGTGGTACTGGCATAGTTTATCTAGAGTTCATAGCTCTCACCAGAGTATAACACTGTAGTGCAGACTAGGATCCTCTTCTCATCCCATGGACAAAGACTGAGAATGAAGTGAAATAAGAACAAATAGGTCTTAATATATCTCTGAGTTGCCTAAACTAATATTTTCTCAACTTTTTGCTAGCTAGGACTAGGTTGCTTGATTTTTTGTTGTTGTTGTTGTGCTGTTGTTGCTGTTTTTCTGGGACCTGGCTATGCCTGGATCTTACTCCTAGACTTACTCCTGATTCTGCACTCAGGGATCACGCCTAGAAGATTCAAAGAACCACATGGAAGATGTGGGAGAAAACCATATCACCCCCTGAATGCAGGGCAAGAACCTTACCCATTTTACAATCTCTCTGATCTCTTGAGTTCTTTTCTTATGACTACCAATTGAAAGAAAATCTATATTATACTCACTCCTAATAGAAATTTCTACTTACTAAAATATTGCTGAATATCTAGCATATATTGAGAAAAATCCTGTTGAGAAAAATGACTGTAATCATAGCAAACCTTGCATTTACTTATTTAAAATTGGAGGTGGGAGGTTGAGAGTCATCCAAACAGTGCTCAGAAAGCCCAGAGGCTCCTTCAGGTGATTTCCAGTCAACTGCCAACTGGTTTGGCAGTTCAATAAATGAGCCAGAGGCAGTGGTGCCCTCAGGCCCTGATGAACTGAGGATTTCCTGGGGCCACTCCTGCAGTGCTCATGGCCTCTGGGTTGTACTCAGCAGATACTTAGGGAAACATATAATGCTACAGATTGAGGTCAAGTTGACCACATACAAGACATGTGCCTTAATCTCTGTTCTATATCTCCATCCCCTCAATAAAACTTTTTTAAACTATTTTAAATAGATTAATAATATTACTACTTATAGTCACTTCTTAAATAGCAACCTATGTAAAATATGTTGTTTTTCAAACTCCAAATGTTTATGCAACAAATAGACCAATAAACTCTTGGTAACAATTATATTTGCTCTTACCCATCACTGAGAATTATTATTGCATTGGTGTTTTGTGTGTGTAAGAGAGAGAGAGAGATACAGACAGAGAGAGAGAGAGAGAGAGAGAGAGAGAGAGAGAGAGAGAGAGAGAGCTTGGAACCTGGACCAATAATACAGTGTGTAGGGCATTTGCCTTGCCTGAGCGTGACCTGGGTTTGAGACCTGGCATCCTATATGATTCCCTGGGTACCACCAGGAGTAATTCCTGAGCATTGCTAGATGTAATCCAAAAGGCCACATACATAAATAAACACTTAGAAAAAGAAATACTGGAGAGAAAAAGAAGATAGCTAGGGGATGAGCAAAAGAGAAAGAGAATCTCAAAAGGGGGATCACTGTATTCATGTTATTTTCTTTTATAACACATACTAGGAAAAATATTTTATGTGTTTATCCTTTTAAAGTATTATAAATACTTTGTCTGCTTTTGAAAAAAAACAAACCAAGCTACCTTCAAGTGTCTTCTGATGAGCTTTGTACCCAAAGAAGCAGAATTTTATCCAAAGGCTACAAACTATCGTCTAGGATCTGAGACGGTATCCCCCTATGATCCAGGAAGACCAGAAATATGCCTGCAACCACATTGGAGTCACCCCCCCAAAGGAAGCCATTTATTTTTATGGAGCATTAGCTGCTCAGTAGAAGTTGAATCAAAGGCAGGAGACAAAAGCTGTCATTGAGCTTCACTCTAGTACCAGGAGCAACGAGTGATACATTTGACATTCTATCAGAGAAGTCCACCAAAGCATTCTTTTCTATTAAAAGCTACTGTGAAAAAAATAGTAGAAACCTAAACAATAAAAACAGCCATTTACCAGGAATACCAATACTGCCCTTCAAAAGCTGGCTAGATGGTATGAAATTCACTAGCTGTTCAATTTCCTTTCGACCTGTTTTTAAAGTTATAACAATTTTCAAAGCTATTTATATAGCTGAAGATCTCTATAAAAATTTCTACACATTTTCAGCTTAACAAAGAACAGACCGCTAGACCACATTGAGGTCAAGAGGGACCGGGAGGGAGTTGAGGGAAGTCCATTATACCCTACTTCATTTTAGCTGTGAGAAAAGGGAGTTCCACGACACTGGAAGAAACATCGATCCTTCAAGCAAAAATGTTAGCAGGGAAAGAAGAGCCAATAAATAAAGGTCCAAGCCCTGTAGCAACTTGATCAAATGTTACCTGGGCCTTTGGCATCTGAGCAGTCCAGGAGAGACGGATAATAGGAGACAGTTCCTGACTGACAGCTTGAACCTTCCCTGAAGTCTGGTCCTGGTCTCCTTTGTACCTCCTGGCAGCACAGCGAGGCACTTGCTGACTCCAGGCACAGTTCCTGTGGTAGGATCAAATGTTAGGATTTTAAAAACTGAAGGTTTGATGTGGATGAACAACTGCCTATAAAACACATTAAGCTCTATGCCGGTACTGTATTTGATTTCACCCTGACTGGCAGTATTGCTCCTGAATAGGATTATGGCAGGGAGCAGCCATTGTTCCACAAACCACCCGGTTAAATAATACCGTGATGTCTAGAAGTGCTTCAGGAGCAGTGCATATGGGCTAATACACGAAATGAATACCCAGCTTTCCTGCAAGTGATTTGGTTTGGTAAAGAATACAGCCACCTTGAATTGGTTTACAGTGCGAGATCATTTACGGCACTATTTGGATTGTACGTCTGCCTACAGTAACATTTGCACCTGCATTGTGCCATTCACTGCAGTGTGGGCATAATCACATTCTTACTGCTCCAAGTCTACTGCTCAGAATCTATTTACCTAGCAGTCTTGGGAATAATACTCCACTCTAGGTCAGCCACTCAATTTGGCTTTATGTTTAGATAATGATACTCTGTTCTTGTCCAAGCAGGAACACATGCTATAGATAGCTCCAACACTGCCTGCCTCACTCTGAGATGACTTGATTCTTTGTCAAGAGCACTTTCAAACTTTAAGCACGTTTCCAAAGTTATGCCTTCACATAGGCAAGGATAATCGCCTTGTTTCACGAAACTCCTCTCAGGCCATAGACACTAGAATCATTTGAGTGTGAGCCAGATGGGGCCGGGAAGAGGTTTTACAATGGAGCAGTTTCTCTCTGTCCCTTTGGCTGCACCTGTAACATAAACAGCCCTGCAGAGGGAAGCACTTTGAAAGCAGCTTAGCTGGGCCCCAGTTCCCAATAGTTTTGCTTCACTGTCTCTGTTGGTCTGTGATTTGTCCAAGCTTCAGGAGGCTGAGAGACATTCTGGCATATACATGAGGCTCACCTTAGGACTAATTATTCAAGTGTAGATGCTTATTTTAAAAAGTGGTTTCAAGTACAAGAGCGTGAAGAGGGTATTTTTATATCCCCTCTGTATTGTAGTATTTTTTTTCTAAGTTAGGAACCTATTTAAGCTTTGCTCTTCTCTCCTCCCACCCTTTCTCTTGGCTTTTGAGTTTGAAAAGAATACTGAAAGTCATCGGAGGCCTGGTAGGAATAGAGTGTTAATTCTTCCATATCTAAGCCTCTTTGTGGAAATTCCCTTTGTCTCCTGCCCCAAGTCATTAAACACTAATCCCATCACTCTCCCTAATCCAATGCACTGGAGCTGGAGTTCAGTTTCTGGAAACTGTCTTTGTGGCTCTCCTAATAGACAGCTCTTCGGGACTGCAGTTGGTTCGGGCGCATTTAGAACATCCCATTTCAGCCCCTTAATGAAGTGCCCTTAATGAATCTTTTCCTTCTTCATGCAGTGAGCACGGGTTTCAATTGGTTTAGTGTTAAGTAGGGGAAGATGCCGAGTCATCTCAGGGGCCTTTGCAAAATATGACTGTCAGACGCAAAACCTAGGAAACAGCCCATTGAAGGCTGCAGCTACTGAAGTGCTCATTTAATTACTAAGGATTTACAAAGAAAATCTGCCCTTTGTAGCTAACAAAGGAGAAGGAGCTAAGAAGAGATAGTAAAAAGGTTTCTTAAACAAATGATAAAAGAGGAAACATGGTTGAGTAGAGCTATCAGGATTTGGGGAGGAGCTCTTTCACATTAGCCCACAGGCTTACCTTTCCAAATAGTAGGTATGTCTAGAGATATGGAAATGGGCTTGTCTGTCCTCCCTGGGATGGAGACCAAGAGAGGAATTCTGATAAATTCTTCATGGCAAAGTCACTACAATGACAATCCACTCCACTAAGTTTAGGACAAAGGATTTAGTCATGACTTACTGATAATTCTGGGGAACTTGAAAAAAAAAGACAGGGAGCAAAAAAAAAAATGGAAAAAAATTCAAAAGTTTTCTTTGACCTTTTGATTATTTGATTTGAAAAAAGTATTTACAGCTTTTTTTTGACTCATACTAATCACCCCCACCCCCATGCAATATAGTTAAATGAAAACCCTGAATAGCAGTTCATCACTTTACGTATTCTAATTAGGTAGATCATTTCCTGACTAGCTCAGCATGCCTTTTTTCCTCCAATGAGAATATTATTACATAATGAAATTCTGTAATATGTGATTTAAAGTAGTTGTGAATGACAAAACTATTTGTATGGTAAAACTATTTAAATCTATAGATAGTTTGGGTTTTACAAATGTATACATTGAAAATTGTAAAATATCACACACTGCCGTTCTAAGTTAAAGACAAAGAAGAACTAGTTAATGGAAAGAATTACCAACCTATGGCAACAAGTTTGCTATTAAATCAAGAGGAGACCAATTGACAAGAGTTAATCTAACAGTTATTGAGTATTTGATCATGGTGCCTACATGGCAAACGAAGGTACAGTTATGATAGCCCTGCAAGCACTTCCAGATAGTAGGCACGAGTAAATTATTTGTAAGGGATGATGATTTAATTGATTAATTGGAAGAAGTGACTAGCAATGCAGAGCAGATGCCAAGCTTTCTAGTAAATATATAAACATCACCTTGATTTTTAAAGCATCAATAGTTAGGACAAAATAAGATCACACTGAACAAAGGTTTAGTTTTCTGATTTGGCAAACTAGTAAGATTGTGTAAAGATGCTGTCAGATTCTGACAGCAAAGTTCTGGGCTTCTGAAATCCCAAGTTTCCTTGTCAATGTCAAGAGTTTAACCTTTCTTGCTTGGCCTGGCAGATGACATCTTGACTTTATTGAGCATTTCCATAAAATCTTGGTACCTCAGTCTTACCACATCAGATCCTATTCACTGGAATAAAAACAAAAGAAACTTTTAGCTCCTTAATAAAAAATAATCAGATACACTTACTAACTTGATAAATTAAAGAAAAGTAACTCATCACTGAATAAAGTTCTCCTGCCATATAAAATAACTGTTTTTTTTTTGTTTCATATTTGGGCTGGGTTTCAAACTCCAATTCATGTCTACTGGTGGTAATAAAAGTTGTATTTAGACACTTTTAAAATGTGTTCATGCCACATAAAAAAAAAAAAAAGAAAAACCAGCGCTGGTATGGATGCGAGAAAAAGGGACTCTCATTCATGCTTGTGGAAATGTCAATTGGTCCAGCCCTTCTGAAAAACTATATGGACATTCGTAAATCATCTAGGAATTAAATTTCTATTTGACCCAGCATCTCCAAGTCTCCAAAATCAAAATGGAGAAGGACTTTTGCACCCCTCTATTCCTTTCAGCATTATCTACAATAGCCAAAGCCTGTAAGCAATCCTAGTGCCCAAGAATAGATGATCAGGTAAAGAAACAACAGCATATATGATCTAGATAATATATATTATATTATATATTATATTATGCATTATTGATATATTATATAATACTACTCTTGTATATTATATATCATACATAATATATCTATATATACACACAGAAAATATTATAAGAAAAGGTAAAGTCATGCAATTTGATACTACATGGACAGACCTGGAGTCTCATGCTGAGTGAATTTAGACAGAGGGAGAAAAACCAACACAGAATATTTTTTCTCATATGTAGGGTATAAAGAAATATAAATAAAGAAAACACAAATACAATGGAAACAACACGAGAACTGGTATTCAGTAGGAAACCTGCTACTTGAAGGAGATAGGGAATAGGACAGAAAGGAGGCAACATCCATGGTGGAAGGAAGCATTCAACTGGGTGGAAAAGGTGGTGCTGAAAGGTGATAGCATGTTAGATATGAAACTCTGTCAGCAGCAGTACCATAAATTACAGTAAGAAACATACTGGTGGGTAGGAGGCAAATAAGGGTGGTGGCAGGGGTACTGGTGTAGAGACATAGACGTTGGTAAAGGGATTGGTGTTGATACATTTGTGTTCCAGAGATTCACAGACATATAGCAGAGCTGCTACTGGCTCTCCCTGTGCCCAGCCAGTATCGAGGCACCGGGACAGATGGTGGGTTCTAGCCTGGACCGCCACCCCAGCAGAGCCTTGCAACAAGCTAGACGACCCCCACTCCAGGAGGGCCTCCATTTTCCACATCAGGACTTCCCTCTCGACATAACTCTACCCAGCAGACCAGCCTATCACAGCCCAGCTCGGGTGGCTGCTTGAGGCCAGCGGTTCATCAATAAATGCTGGATTTAGAGATGACTACAAGAGTATGCTACCCGCACGGCAGAGCCTGGCAAGCTACCAGTGTCGTATTTGATATGCCAAATACCAGTAACAATTTTATACCTCATTTCCATGACCTGATGGAATGGTTTGAGGCTCTTTATGTTCCTGGAGCAAGCAGTGCCCTTGGGCTCTACTACCATGAGACAGGACATATGGAGATGTTACTGGTGCCCACTCGGAAGCAAATCAATGATGAACGGGAAGACAGTGATACAGTGATACATTTGTGTTGACATGCCTAACAACCAATTATGGCTAACTTTGTAATTTCATGGTGACTAAATTTAAAATAAAATAAAATGTATATTGTGCTTCCAGTTTATTCTTAACTGAACTGGCTAATATATATTTTGGGAAATTAAATATCACTTGCATGTGTTGAAGAAAATTTTAGGAAGGAAGGAAAAAGATGGAAAGGCAAGAAGGTGGGAGTACAAATAAGGAAGGAAGGGAGGGAGGAAGGGAGGGAGGGAGGGAGGGAGGAAGGGAAGGAGGAGAGGGAGGGAGGAGGAAGAGGAAGGAAGGAAGGAAGGAAAGGAAGGAAGGAAGGAAGGAAGGAAGGAAGGAAGGAAGGAAGGAAGGAAGGAAGGAAGGAAGGAAGGAAGGAAGGAAGGAAGGAAGGAAGGAAGGAAGGAAGGAAGGAAGGAAGGAAAAAAAGTTTACAAGGCACATCAAGATTTTTAAAAATTTGTTCAGTAAATATATTTGTAACTTTTTGTTTAACTAGATTAGGATCTAGAAAAATCCATAATTTCCCAGACATTAATTTTCGTTCTTGCATGGCTACTACCTGATTATTTCATTCTTGTCATTGTTTCTTTTTCCATAGCAGGCAATCTGAGTAGACCTTTAAAGAGCATTTCTTAGTTCAAGCCCTTGGACTTTTTTGTTCAGTGTAACACAAAGAAGAGCTGAGCCCTAGCCCATGGCTCTGTATTTGCATCACAAATACCAGTCTTTTGTTATCCTGGCTCAGATAGAGGCCCCTTTTGAAAATTCAGTTTCCTTTGGGGCACCGCTGACCTGGCCTGGTTCCTGTGTATCCTCAGGTAGGGCACAAATCTTTTGCTTTTGCTTAGGTTTTCTACAACACCCCACCCCACCACTATACCTTCTATCTCCTGCCTTACCTCCAACAGACCTCTCAACCCTTCAGAGAGCATGGCAAGAATTCTGTTTCCAGGCCCAGTTTGTAGGACAACAATATGGAGTCTGGAAGTCTGGATTCTCACTTCTTCTCTGTTTGAGCTGCTATGTGGACAAATCCCTGTTCTGCCAGAAATTCAGTTTCATTACAGCAAGATGGTATGGCTGAAGCTGATTATTTCTGAGAAGCCTTTAATATACATGATTTAATGCTTCTACATGCAATTTCCCCTTCTATGGGAACTATAGCATTTCACAGAGTTTTAGAAAGTCATTAAGGGGCAAGAATGATACTACAGCAGAGAGGGCACTTGCCTTGCATGCACACAACTGATCTGGGTTCAATCCCTGACACCCTATGTTCCTCTGAGCACTGCCACAAGTGATCCCTGAACACTCAGCAGATCCAGGAAAAAGACCTGAGCACTGCCTGTTTGTGACTCAAACTCCCCATGCCCCCAAAAGTCATTGAAGATGGAGAGAAGTACAAGCAAGTATGTGCTTGTCTTATACACAGCAGACTATGAGGTTTAACCTTTGGCACTGCATATGGTATCCTGTGTATCAAAAGGAGTGAGTGAAGAGCCAGGAAAAAGACCTGAGCACTGATGGTTGTGTATCCCTCCCCCACTGCACCCCCCAAAAAAAAAAACAGTAGATTATAAATAAATTTTTTAGCTTTTTCCCCAAAATTTTATGTATTTAAAGCACCATGAATTACAGTTATTCATAGTTGGATTTTTTCACACACACAATGTCCAATCACTAATCCCACCACCAATGTCAATTTCGCCCCTATAATTTTCCCAGTTTGCCTTTCCTAACCCACTCCTCATCTCCAACTCTCCAAATGCTCCCACCCTTAGGCCCAGCCCCAGCCTGCTATCTCAACAGGCACCTTTCAAGTTTGGTTACTGACGTTTGGGTCTCACAATTTCAGTGTTGTTGACTCTGTGGCTTGGATATTTAGCTCCATCGTTCTATGATACCACAAAAGTACATAATTCCCTTGAGCCCTCCCCCTATTGCTTCTCATCTATCTCTTCTCTGTTTCCTCTTCACTGTTTCTTTCCTTCTCTTCCCTGTATTCTGGGGCCAGAGTGATGTAGGCATCCACCCTTTAAACCATTGGATTTTCTCATCCAGTTTCTCTAAATACCACATTTACGTGATATTTTCTTGAGTTTGTACTTCTTCTGGCTTACCTCATTTAACGTGATATATTCTACAAAAAAGATTGTAGAGGCTTGGAGTTTGTCTTGGTGTACAAACCTGCCTTGCAAAACCTGCCTCCATGGTCCCTGGAGACTTGCTCTTCGGAAACACTCTCTTGCTGCTTCAACAGAAAATGTGATCTTTAGCACACTTGAGCACCACAACTAAAGATAGGAGAGCATAGCAGCACAGAGCACTAAGTCTGGCATCATCTGTGTGAGCACCAGAGCAATCCCCAGAGAACACAACAAACTGACTGAAGGTTTGCGAGCAATAGCTTGGTTATTGCAGCAAAGCAAGACAAGAAGGATGGGAGAGTGAAAAATAAAATTATCTATTAAAATGATATGAAACTATGCATTCACACTATTTCATGCCCTAAAGATAACTTCTTCCCTAATTCTTCCTTGTATTTTAAACAAAAGTGATCGAGTTCATAATGCAAATATTCCAAGATTACCAATTTGACATTTAACAATGTATCCTGATAGACTTGAACATGAAGATGCATATTACAGACTGGAATAGTCTAATATTCATCAAGTATAGTAATGTGTCACATGAAAGTCACCAAAACTAGTGGGATACAATTATATGTATCAGACCCAATCAAGAATCTAAGTTGAGGACCAGAGAGACAGGGCAAAGGGTAGGGCACTTGCCTCTCAACTGGTCTACCAACACCATATATGGTCATCATTCCTGAGCACAGAGCCAAAAGTAAACCCTATACTCCACCAGCCGTGAACCTAGATACATCCTCCACCCTTGCCCATAAAAAGAGAATCTTTAAGTTCAGAGGAACAGAAACTCCATTGTAACAGATTTAAATAATAAAGAAAATGTATTGGTTCACATGAATTGGAAATATTCAATAGATTCATGCATCAGTTCATATCCCTAAGTTTGGGAGACCTGCTAACTATAATCAGGGTCTCATCCTATTTCAAGGAAGAAGGCTGT
The DNA here is from genome assembly GCA_021461705.1 of Cryptotis parvus. Lineage (NCBI taxonomy): Eukaryota > Metazoa > Chordata > Mammalia > Eulipotyphla > Soricidae > Cryptotis > Cryptotis parvus. The sequence continues at coordinate 213,720 of JAJIBD010002661.1, forward strand.
TCTGCTCAAGATGTTTAAGCCAGAGTCCTTAATTTTATCCTTATTCTACATGCCTAGACCACATACTATTGATTTGTTTTGATCAGTCAGCCCAGGGTTATGTGCCTCCCAAGCTTTGTAGCAAAGCAGAGACCAGGAGCGAAAACCTGGGTCAGAGTGAGAGTACAACAGGTTTGCTTTGTCCACCACATTCCAAGATCGATTCCAGCATCAAATAAGGTCCCCAAACACCAAAAAGGAGTGATCCCTAAGTGTAGAGTCAGAATAATCCCTACCTAATGTGTATGTAGTGCAACCCACAATGTGTAGGAGAAGGAAGAGAGAGAGGGAGGAGAGAGGAGATAAAGAACCTGCCATTTAGGCAGGACGTGAGAGGGGGGAGGGAATTGGGGACATGGGTGGTGGGTGAGGGGCACTGGTGGAGGGCGGAGTGCTGGACACTGTGTGACCAAAACCTCCAAACGTGAACAACATTGTAATTGTATATCTCACGGTGGTATAATAAAATGTTTTTTTTAAAAAGAAAGAATCCCTACCTAGGCACGACTGGGTGTCACCCCAAAATAATAAATTTTTAATTACCCCAGGAGGGAGGAGATAATAAAAAGAAACTAAAGTTCTAAGATTTAGTCATATGTTGAACACTTGGATATAGTAGCTAGGAATGGTGAGACCTAGAACCCACATTAGCAGAGTGGTTTGTCTTTCCATTCTGAATGATACTCTTGTTCAGGGTTCTCAGCAGATAGAGAGCATTCAGCAGAAAAAACAAGTGAACTTATGCAAATGAAAGGTAATAAATAATATACACGTGTTTGCACAAGTTAATTTACAAACATCACTTATCCTGCATTTTTATACAATGCCCAAGAGCTAATCAGTAGGAATTTTACAAGGTGATATAAATGTATGGATATTTCCTTTCATACAGAGTTTCAGAAATACCTCAGGCTGCTCAATCATTCACTCACTCAAAACTGCAAGAAATCCTGACAGTTTCTGATACTTTGCTGAATGCCTGCCATTCAGTGACTACTATATATTCATGGAGTTAGATCATTGGTATAAACTGAGCTTTAGTAAACTGAAAAAAATTGGAAAAAACATCTGTGCTATAGAGGTTTCCCCCTTTTAGGAAAAAATAAGAGAACTTTATATTGCCAGCCCAGAGCACTACTGAGTGAGAAGCCAGGAATGATTAAAAAAATCCCATTGTAAACTGCCAACACTACTTCTGCAAAAAAAAATAATAAATTAAAATGTGTGTGTATGTACATAAAATGTTAGGTGCTAGAACTGACTTCCACAACAGATTAGAGGTTTCAAATGTTTTTATAGATGGAAAATATATCAATAAGAAGACTAGGAGTTAAAAATAACCGGTGGGCAAAACAAATGCTCTCTCTTTGACATACGAGAAAGAAGATTTTGCTTGGAATAACTAAGTATTCACTCAGTCATTCAACAATTTACTGCCTGCTGTGTTACTGTGTTGAGAACTCTGATGAAACAGACACATTTACCATCTGAATAGCAGTAAAAAATATATTTTGAAAGTGGATAATAATGAAACACGGGCTAGACAAGTGCAAAAGGTTATAAATGTTCATGAGTACAAAGCACTTACAGGAGGGAAGCCATTACAAAGCGATAACTGTTGCTCATTCAATATTCATTCAGCAGGAAATAAAGGTGGATGAGGAAAAATGATGTACTAATTAAACATATGAGCTCTGGGGTCAAAACCATTGGCACATGGTCCAGTATACCACTGACCAGCTGCAATGAATGGTAAAGACACTTAACCTTGATCTTTAATCTAGGTTAGCACAAGTAAAGTTCTTAGTATAGTGTCTAGAATTAAATGATCTATCCAGCTATCATTACTATTATTACTAGAGCTTAGTTGAACTACTGTTAAACATTAGATTTTCTCTTTTTTTTTTTTTGGTCTTGGGCATAGAACATAATCATCTTTTTGTAACAGGCTCATAAATATTTTTTGGAGGGAGGATCATATAAGAACGACCTATTTATGTCGAAGAGTATTTACTTATACTTTCCCAGAAATTTCATTCTTATGTTGTTCTGTTTTTTAACGACAACTCCATGGCACTTTCAAAGGATTAATTATTCGGCAGAAGTTGCTTATAACATAACAATTCATTTGGTTTGTTCCTACTTTGATTTTGTTTCTAACATGCCAGATGATTTTAATCTGATGTCTCTGATATCCATCTTCAGCTTTAATGTCCCCCTTATGATATCCATTTTAAAGCACAGCGAAGTTGTTGGTTTTTATTAGGAGGGACAGAGTAGGGGAGAAAGAAGAAAATCAAATTGTCCGTAATTCAACATACTTTCTGCAAAGTTTATTTTAAAATCTTTTTTTTCATTACCTTGCTTTCATAAGATTCATGATTTAAAAAAAAAATATCAGGGAGCCTAAATCTCCCTGAGCAACAACACCTCATGGTGGAATATAATTCAGTTTGAAAGCTAAGGATACAAGATCAATTTGAAGAGATACAGTCATTTGTAAAACAGTGATCTCCAAGAAAAGAAAGTGAATACATAGGTGCCCAAGTAGTTCATTCATTAGAGCAACTAAGCATTGAGAAAAGAACCTAGAAGAAACTGTTAGATGGAGGGAATAAAATGATTTATGATTCATTCCTGCTGTCCTATGAATGACTGATGCTAAACCACATAGAAAAGTGCCCAGATTAGGAAGTCAACTTTTCTCTGTCAGCCCCAGACTACACATTAAAATTATATGGGGCAGCTATGACCATTTTTAACATTGATTAAACTCCAGCATGTGACATGCACAGTCTAGCAGTGTATGACCTTTAGTTCTTAGAATGTTTCATTTAAGAACATTGTGGAAAGTACTAAATGAAAGTGAAGAACTGGCATTGAGTGAGAATTAAAAGATCCCTTGTCACATACAGATGCCCAAAATAAATATTTGAAACAAGGAGAGAGGGAGAGAGAGGAGAGAAAAGAGAGAGAGAGAGAGAGAGAGAGAGAGAGAGAGATCATCTGGATCCATTTAGAGACTAAATTTCCTAAGTGCCTGTGAGATAAACAGACCCTGTAATATAGTTGTCACCTGAACAAACCAATGTTTGATCAATGGTCCATTTGCTTGGCAGAGTGTGAACCTTGCTTGAGAGCTGAAATGACAAATATTAGTAAATTATTTTCATCAGCTATCGTCAAACAGTTGGTTCATTGTCCTGAGTGTAGTGAATTACGAATCTACACGTAGCTATAAATGGTAGCACAGTATGACCAGATCATTGAACAATTTGTTCCACTACTCCAAGATTTCTGAATTAGATCAAATCCTTCTTCCAGAACCCTGAACCCAAGGTGATTTTTTCTTCCTTCAGATGGTTTTAATTCTGAGACCAGTATCATTAGTCAGTAAATATTTTTAATGATTAAAATCAGGTGAGAAAACAAGCATGCACCATCAATGTATTACTCTTATTAATTTATAAATTAGGAATCACATTATAAAATATTCAATAGAAAGGTGTAAAGATATTTCAGTGTTTAAAATAATTCTTATTTTATTAGTAAAATTTTTATTCTTTCCTTATATACTAATATGTACAGTTTGTTACTGCATATATCTTATTAGCATTAAAAATATCAGCTTTATTTTAAATATTTGGCTATACTACTGTCAAAATTGAAAAAGTTACACTGTAATGATATGTAAATCTAAATGAATGAAGCACACCATTGGCTAGACTTACCAAATCAGTATTTGCAATTAGTTTTCCATTACAACAGTCAATTTTCAGAGTTCTTGTTGAAAATTCAGCAAGTAAATTTTCATCTCTTTTGGTTTAAAAAAAATCGGTGTGGTGTGTTAAAATTGTTAGGACACTTTTAAAAGCTCATTGAAGCTCTTATTTGGAGAATTTTAAGCTTATTAAAATATTTTAAGTTTTTAAACTATAGTGATTTAAGCAAAGTTTTTAAACATAGAGTTTTGTAGGAGACATACATAATTTTCCCTCCAGCTTACTTCCCCTCAATTGATATACCTGCTGAGTGACTGCAAGTCACACTAGTTGTGTGTGTGTGTGTGTGTGTGTGTGTGTGTGCCATGATATCCATAAACTGAATGGAGTATGTAATGGAGTATGTAATGTTCACATACTCCATTGAGCTACTACTGGGGTCCACATGTTTAAGTTGCAATATCTTGTGCACATACCAGCTAGGGATAAGAATTAATTGTGGTCCAGGCAGTACTGGGAATTAAACTTGAGGTATCTTTCTTACGATATCGGTACCTTCACCACAATGTACCGATCCCCACAGACATGACTTTATTTTTCTGGAAAAATGTCACATAAAGTTGGAAATATTTCTAAGCAACCATTTTCAGAATGCTGTCCTCAGTGTACTATGCTTCTATCAGAAGCTAATCTATTATCTCTTGGAACTAAAAGCATCATTAGCTTAAGGGAATGACCAAAGTGGATAGAAATGCCTATTTCAGCATGTGGTCTTTCTGATTATTTAATTCTTTTTTTCCTTAATGTCTAATCAGATGTGACCTATTAGATAGATCATCATTGTTTTAGCTCTGTACTAATATCTCTGTTTAGTCTTTTTGGGACCAGGGACAAACTGCTATATATGTTGCTATAAGATACTCATGTACAGGTGAATCCTATGAACATTTCTTATGTGTTTTAGTGTATGGTTCTCTAGATGAAGCCTTGTTTTCTTTTTGTATTTGCCCCCACCATCACCTAAGCTGTCTTCAGGAGCCCTGGGGTGTCACTATTGATGCTCAGACAATCAGGCAGGTGGTTCAATGCAAGAGCCAGAGGACATTGTGCTCTCAGGCTCTGGGGTGCTGGAGTTACCCAGGCCAACTTAGCTATGGTCCCCAGGATCATATCCTGCTCAGGGAATGACATGGCACTGAGGATAGAACCAGGATAAGCTGCATGAAAGCTGGAACCTTAACCTCTATACTATCTCTCTGTTCCCTTAATGGAATCTTTTCAAGCCGCTGGTTAGTTTAGTGACAACAAATTTAAACCAATATCACCAGCATAAGATTCACTTAGGATAGCATAAATATAAGGTACAATATACATGATCAGTGAACAAGTAAGGCTGCTGGGGTGACAGGGGTTGGGGAATTTTCAATTTCACCACATGGAATAGTGGCAATAAATGAATGAGGCAAACTGTCAATCCACATATTTAGTGATATTTCAGCTTAGTTCTCCTTTAGTATTAAATATATTAATGAGGAGAAGAGTAAAGCTCAGTGGTACAGTGAAGTCCTTGCGTATGTGAGGCCATGAGTTTGCTTCCTGGTACCACATACACACACAAACAACAACAACTATATACACATGAGTGTGTGTATATATTTCTAATACCCCATATATGTATGCTTGTATATATGTGTGTATATACAACATATCCAATATATATGAAATATTTTACTTCATTCTTACACTATTGAATCTTTATTTTGCCCAGCTCCTCAGGCCTTTTCACATGATGCTCTCTCATCTAGAGTACTTTGTTTCCACAATCCCTTCACCTATAACTGCTACTTATCCTTCAGGCTGCATTTGTCATATTACTTACACAAGACATTTCTAGGTCTTTCTCAACTCTTAAATTAAGTCACGTCTGTTACAAGTTTTCACAGAACTGTTATTTTCTTCAATAGCTCTCCTAGCCAGTGCATTTAGGAGTGGTCTTTCTGCTCTCTAGAATTTGTAAGCACTATGAAAGTACAGAGTCCTTTAGTGGCTGCTTGGGTTTGTTTTGACTTTCAGAAGCTTTAGAGCAAACAGCAGTTTCTTCCCCATAGGTGAGAAATGATGAAAACAGCAATTCCCAGGCATACTTGTATGGTATTTCCTTCTCTTCCTGGGCAGAGTTCAGAAAGAGACTGTTGATCTCTTGGTGATTGTTAAAAGTGAGCAAAGTCATTTATTACTTTTTGTGGTTCATACTGGTGAAGAGTGCTCACTTTATTTATGGGCTTGGGGCCACATCTGGAAGTTCCCTAGGGCTACTTCTGGTTCTGTGCTTGGGAGGGTTTCACAGAGGACCCATAGGACTATGTAGTGCCAGGGATGGAACCAGGGTTAGCTGCATGCAAGACATTGCCTCAACCAGTGTGCTGTGCTCTGTTCTCAGGAATGCACATCTTAAAGTAATACCTTTCTTCAAACTCAAGATTTTAAGGTATTAATAATATGTTAAGTAAGTTCCCTAATGCAGAATTATTTATTTTTATATTATGAAAGTAGTATTATTACAAATTATATCACTGTATCACTGTCTTCCCGTTCATCGTCGATTTGCTCGAGCGGGCACCAGTAACATCTCCATATGATATGTCTCATGCAAGTAGAGCCCAAGGGCACCTACTTGCTCCAGGAACATAAAGAGCCTCAAACCATTCCATCAGGTCATGGGAATGAGGTCTATAATTGTTACTGGTATCTGGCATACCAAATATGACACGGGTAGCTTGCCAGGCTCTGCCGAGCAGGTATCATACTCTTGTAGTCATCTCAAAATCCAGCATTTATTGATGAACTGTGCGGCCGCTTGTGGCAGCGTGAGCCCGGCTGTGATAGGCTGGTCTGCTGGGTGGTGTTCTGACTAGGGGGAAGTCTGGATGTGGAAAATGGAGGTCCTCATGGAGTGGGGGGGTCATCTGGCTAGTTGTAAAGGCTCTGCTGGGGTGGCGGGTCAGGGCTAGAACCTGCCATCCCTCATGGACACCTCATGAGCGGCTGGGCACAGGGAGAGCCAGTAGCAGCTCTGCCCCATGTCTGTCTCTGGATCAGCATACCTGGGCCGGATTAAAACAGATTGCAGCAGGGTGGATCTCGATGAGCCAGGCTGTGATAGGCTGGTCTGCTGAGTGGAGAATATTTACACCAGCTAGTATAGAATACATGATCAGATAAACTGCCACATTCAAACCGTCCTTCTCCTATCTACAAAGTGGCCTGCAGGAAGCAACTTCAGGTCAGATGCAGAGGCTCTGGGCAGGTGTACAAATTATATAATATATTAATATATTATTTATATATCAGACACTTGATGCAGAGCTGCTATCGGCTCTCCCTTTGCCTCGGCTGATCATGAGGCTCTAGGAAGGGAAGGTAAGTTCTAGCCCTGGCCAGTCATCCCAACAAAGCCTTACAAGAAGCCAGAGGAACCCCCTACATCATGAGGGCTGCCTTTTTCAACATCTGGACTCCACCCAAGAGAAAAGCCAATCTCTCCCCACTGTGGTTCATCAGTAAATCACAAGATGAGAGTCTACTGTTAAGAGTATACCACCTGCACAGCAGAGCTTGGCAAGCTACCTGCATTGTATTGATATGCAAAAAACCAGTAACAATTATAGACCTCATTCCCATGACCTGAAGGAATGGTCTGAGGCTCTTCGTATTCCTGGAGTGAGCAGATGTCCTTGGGCTACACTAACACGTGACAGGACGTATGGAGATGCTACTGGTGCCCACTGGAGCGAATTGATAAACAACAAGAAGACAAGTGATACAAGTGATAAATCAGCACGGTATTTTTTTTTCTTTTTTGGGTCATATCCGGTGATACTCCTGACTCTGCACTCAGGAATTACTCCAGGCAGCACTCTGGGTACCATATGTGATGGTGGGGACCAATTCGGGTTGGCCACGTGCAAGGCAAGGCAAAGGGACCAACTCTACTATCACTCCATCCCCCAGCACAATTTTTATGAAAATAGTATAGCAACTATTCAAAAAACAAAAATAAAAATAAACATGCTATAAAGAAAGCTCTGTTTCTGAGTATATTTTTTGTTTGTTTTGCTTTTTGGGTCACACCCAGCAGTGCTAAGGGGTTATTCCTGGCTCTGCACTCAGGAATTACTCCTGGTGGTACTCAGGGAACTATATGGGATGCCGGGAATTGAACCGCGGTCAGCTGTGTGCAAAGCAAACCCCTCCCCGCTGGACTATCGCTCCGGCCCCATATTTTAAATCAGTATCGCAAAGAGGTATCTGCACATCTATGTTTAATGCGACATTATTCACATTCACATTTCACATAGCAAGATATGAAAAAACTCAAGTGTGCACTGCTATATGCATGTATAAAAATGTGATATGGGATGAATAGGCAGTACAGGGATTGAAGCACTTGCTTTCCACACAACTGACCCCATTTTGACCCTCAGCATCAGATATGTTCCTCTGAGCACCACTACAAACAATTCCTGGGCATAGAGCCAGAAATAAGCCCAAAAACAAACAAAAAAAATGTGATGTTATTTCAGAATTGTTTGCAATAACTAAGAACTGGAAACAACATAGTTCTTATCAACTGACAGATAGATATATCACTTGATCACTTGACATCCCGTTATTCATTTATTTGGTCAAGCAGGCATCAGTAACTTTTCCATTTGCCCCTGTCATGTGCCAGTGTAGCCCAGTGGCTTCTGCTTCTTACAGGAATACGAAGAGCCTCAAACTTTATTCAGGATCTTGACAAAGAAGTCTGACCATCTTGTAGGTGGGTGGCTACGTGATCTTTTGACATTCTGTGGGGTCCACTCAGTAACGGCTCTAGTCGAGCAGTCATCTCCAAGTCAAATACATGTCCAGCCCATGTGATTTTCGATGCTTTAGCAAACGTGACATCGCTGACTCTCAATTGTTGACAGAGGTTGGGACTCCAGATTCCTTCTCTCACTTGAGTGAGGTGTGATATTCCAAGCATAGCTCTTTCGATTCCTCTTTAGGAGACCAGAATAGCGTTCTCATCCTGTTTTCATAGGGCCCAGGTCTCTGAGGCGTATGTTAATACAGGGAAAACAGTGGAGTCGAAGAGATGTGCCCGGAGCCGGAGGTTCTTTGTCCTTTTAGCTATTTCTTTGATGCTTTTGAATGCATTCCATACTGCTCTCTTCCTCCTGCATAGCTCAGGTTTAAGGTTGTTCATCATGTTGAGTTCTCGATCTAGGTACACGTATCTGCTGCATTCAGAGATGTTTGTTCCATTCAAAGTGAATGGGGCATCTGGAACTAGTTCATTTTTCATGAACATTGTTTTGTTGAGATTCAGCAGTAGACCTACCTTTCCACATTCATGGTCGAAGTGAGCCAACATTTGTGCCGCTTGGCTAATGTGTAGTGTTATTAGAACGATGTCATCAACGAGCGGAGGTGGTGTAGCTGCTGAAGGTCTATCTTCACTCCCATTCCTTCAATTCTAATTGTAACATGAAGTTCTAGAGAGTGGTGCTTAAGAGTTTTGGTGAAATGGTATCACCCTGCCAAACCCCTCTTTTTAAAAATGTTTTCATTGCATTTTATTTATTTATTTTTATTAAATATTTTATTATACCACCATGAGATATACAATTACAATGCTGTTCATGTTTAGAGGTTTCGGTCACATAGTGTTCCAGCACCCCACCCTCCACCAGTGCCCATTTCCCACCACCAATGTCCCCAATTCCCTCCCCCTCCCATAGCCTGCCTAAATGGCAGGTTCTTTATTTCTTTTCTCTCTCCCTCTCTCTCTTTCCCTCTCTTACACATTGTGGGTTGCACTACATACACTTAGAGGCCATCATATGCATTTTTTGCCTGTATTTAATGCTCAGTTCTTGGTTGGTATTAACCTTTTCGACATTTATTCACACATCTTTCCTTCTCTGTCTTACCTAATCTCTGACTCCCCACACGTTTGTAGTAATTTCCACTTTTGGTAAGACCTCCTGATCCACGTTTCGCCTGACATTGGATTTTGGTGTCATAATTTGTATATATATATATATATATTTATGTCATGCAAATAAATGCAGTCATTCTATATCTCTCTCATTCCTTCTGACTAATTTCACTCAACATGATCCTTTCCATGTCCATCCATTTATAGGCAAATTTCATAACTTCATTTTTCCTAACAGCTGCATAGTATTCCATTGTGTAGATGTACCACAGTTTCTTTATCCAGTCATCAGTTCTTGGGCATACTGGTTGTTTCCAGGTTCTGGCTATTGTGAATAGTACTGCTATGAAAATAAAAGTGCAGATGGTGTTTCCGCTGTGTGTTTTTGGCTTCCCAGGGTATATTCCCAGGAACGGTATGGCTGGGTCAAAAGGGAGCTCAATTTTTGAGTCTTTGGAGGAAAGTCCATATTGTTTTCCAGAAAGGTTATACAAGTCGACATTCCCACCAACAATGTATGAGAGTCCCCTTTCCCCTCCCCCATCCATGCCAGCATTTGTTGCTTTTACCCTTTTGGATATGGGCCAGTCTCTGTAGTGTGAGGTGATATCTCATTGTTGTTTTGATTTGCGTCTCTCTGATGATTAGTGATGATGAGCATATTTTCATATACCTTTTGGCCATTCAAATTTCTTCCCTTGTCAAAGTTTCTGTTCATCTCTTCTCCCCCATCTTTAATAGGGTTGGCTGTTTTCTTCTTATATAGCTGTACCAGTGCCTGATATATCCTGGATATTAACCCCTTATCAGATGCAAACCCCTCTTTTACATCAATGATCACTTCCTTGTAGAATGGTGAGATCCTGGTTGTGAATCCATAATTCAGCTCACGAATGATCAGACCACTGTTTCCTTCGTGCAAAATTCTACTTCACAGAACAGGGAGAAAGGGCTGCAAATTTTAAGAAGAGAACTCCCAGAATGACCACCAGCTGGAAACTCTTTGGCACCAATGCAGCAACATGGGAAGATACCATCATTGACAACAGGGACAAAGATTACAACTGACTAGTTCAGCACCTCGATGATTGTATGAAGAACACCAAAAAAGCCACAAAAAGACCCCTGTCTTCAAAATCTCTCAAACCCATTCACCAATGTGGCAAAGCGCAAGCCTCAGGCAACCATAAGCTAACATCCAAGTTCACAAAGCAGTGCAGAGAAGCGATAAAGGAAGACCTCAAAGAGAGAAGAGCAGCAATACTAACAAATGCAACAGAAGCCAGGTAAAATATTCACAATGACAGTCTGTCTTTCACCAACTATAAGACCAAGATGACTGCCCTCCGATGTCCTGATGGATCTATCACAACTTCCAGAAAGGCAATGAAAAAGATGATCCATGACTTCTACTCATATCTCTTTGATAGCCACGTCCACCTGCCCACATACCAAATTCTGCAGGATGGATATGTCACTCCCAACATTCTCCCTTCTGAAATTTGACATGCCATTTCACTGGTAAAACAGCACCTGGCACAGACAAAGTCAGAACCGAATACCTGAAGAATCTGCCGTCAATACTCATCAATACACTGGCTCGGCATTTCACATGCTACCTGTCTGAATGCAAGTTTCCCTCCCAATGGAAAACCAGCAGGACAGTTCTACTGTTCAAGAAGGGAGACATTCACAACATTGGCAACTATCGCCCCATCTGCCTGTTGTCTGTCATCTACAAGCTGTTCACTTGAGTCATCCTGAACAGGATTGGCAGAACAATAGATGGAGGACAACCATGCAATGAAGTGTTCTGAAAAGGATTCAGCACAATCAACATATCCACATGGTAACCAAGCTCATTGAGCTTTGTAGGGAGTACAAGAGGCAGCTCTGTCTCGTGCATTGATTTAAAGAAAGCCTTTGATTCTATTGAGACAAAGCGTGAATCGAAGCCCTAGCCAAACAGAGCAATAGATACATATGTGATTACAATTATTTTTATTTAATTTTTTGGATTTTTAATTGAAAGTTTAAATTGAGAATTAGGGGCACTGATATAACAGGTTAAGAGCAAGATGTGCATGTAGGAGGCCCATCTTCAATCCCCAGTTCCATTGTCTCCTGATCACCACCACCAGGTGTGGCTCAGAAACAAATAAATCATATTAAGAAATAGATGAGACTCATGGAAAACTATTCAGTTGTAATAAACAAAATCCTGGCTTGCTCGTCAAGTCCATGTTCTCTCTTTTAGCATTATCGCAGTTGCTTGCCTAGTCTATCTCTTTTACTTTCTTTTTCATACTCTGTTGAAGATCATGTTCTCTCTTGACATAATTCCTCTTTCTCTCCTTCATAGCTTTCTAAGTTTCAATAAACGATCTTGAATCACAAAATAACATGAAATTATGCCATCCTCATCAAAAAGAATGGGCCTAGAGAGTATTATGCTCCATCATTGAGCCAGAGAAAACAAAGTTCGGTAGAGAAACAAGCAGTTAAATGAAATAAAACAAAAAAAAATATGAGCTTTCTTGAACATGAAAAAAACTGACCATGTGATCAGTTATTGCATATTATGTTCCTTTTTGAATATCATTGATTGATAGCCCTAGTAATTAATTGGTTTGCCCAAACTTTTTGAATCTTAAAATCCTAAAATCAGAACTGATCTGTTTTCTCTATTTTTCTAAAAAAAGAAATCTTGATCCTGATGATGTAAAAGATTTCCAGTCCCTGGCTTTAATTTTGAAAATTAAAGCTTCCACTTTGGAAAGTAAGAGATAAAGATAAAGACTGAAGTTGATTGGCAATTTTTACTGGATGCCTGTCATCAAACCATAGGCCAGTAGAGAAGATTCTGGGAGGTTCTTGGCTAAACCCTAACTCAGGTCACGAAATGTGATGAGCAGACGCATACAAAATCAAACATTTGATAGGAAGACTATAAATTTTCTGTGATTTCAAGGATTTTTTTTGGCAAACCTTAGCCTGCTTTACAAATTTTCACGTGGAAAATAGCCATTGTTGCATAATTAAGTCAAAGAAGGGATCTTGAACTTTTGTTTCAGATCTAGAGTTATGCAAACCCTAATTATTGCCTCCTTTCTCCATTTATCAGTCACATACCATCTGTCATCAAATGTTGGGGTATCTGGCCCTGAGATCCCTCTAATTTTCCACAACCTTTTCACCACTTCCTTTGACAACTACATTAGACTCCTCAGAGGCTTTCATGTTCTTGTTTTCAGCCCAGGAACCCATTCTCTTCCTGCAGTTACTTTTCAGAAACTCAGATATGATTCCTTCATCTGATACTTACCACCCCTATCATCCTATCACTGACATGTTAAAATATAAACTACTTAATTTAGCATTCAAGTCTGAAAGTTCTTCTTGGGGAAAAAATGGCAGAAAAACAAAGGAAGTCCCAGAAATGTCATAATCTTCACATTTCTCAGCTGTCATGAAGGGATAAGTTCATGAATGTTTACATTAATTTTTGTGAGTTGGACCCACATATATGATTTTGGTTCTATATGGAATCCAGACAACAAGTTTATAATTAATTCTAATAACACATCCCTTCTATAAGACTGGTACTAGGCGTGTTGCTTTATTCTTACCGCTTGATTGGCTTGGGAATTGAATTATTCATTTACATATATTGCATGTCTGAAAATTGTTTGGAAAGGGAACATAAAATAATTTCACAGTAATGAATATTTGAGAACAGAAAATTTTCTAATCTAAAAAGCATTACAGGGTCAGAAACACAGAACAAAGTTAAAGATGCTTGTCTAGAGTGAGGCTGCAGCTGTGAGTTCAAGACTTAGCACTGTGAGTATGGTGAGTACTTGCAAGTACAGCCAGGCATGGCCCCGAGCACCACTGGGCATGGCCCAAAACAAAGCAAACACATGTTCAAGATGATGAATTGAGGCTATTGAAATAGGACAGCAGATAAGGCACTTACCTGACATGCATTTAATCCAGGTTTCATTCCCATCATACATGGTCCCCCAGGCACTGCCAAGAGTAACAGTGAGCGCCACCAGATGTGATCCGAACTTCCCTGAAATAATCACTAAATTAATTTTTTTTTTTTTGCTTTTTGGGTCACACCTGGCGGCGCACAGGGGTTAATTCTGGCTCTGCACTCAGGAATGATTCCTGGCGGTGCTCGGGGGACCATATGGAATGCCGGGGACCGAACCCAGGCCCGGCACAGGCCAGCCGCGTGCAAGGCAAACCCCTACCCACTGGGCTATCGCTCCGGCCCTTCTCAAGTAATTAAAAACCATAAATTGATCTTATGATACAATTAATGGAAGAATAAACAAAATTTACCAACTAGCATACAAAATTATATAGAGCCTTAGTGAAATTAATCTAGAATAATATTAATATATTAATAATTAATAAAAATAACCTCTTCCCACATCAAAGGGAAATTTTCAGATAATATAACTATTCTTGTCAATAATATGAACAATGGGTCCTCCCAAAATTTGTAAGAGCAAAAAGTATAATATTTTTAGTTAAGGTAGCATCATTTATTAATGTTTAGGACTGGAGGGCTGGGCCTCACCCCTGGCAATAAGAGATTACTACCAAGTCTGTATGCAGGGACCAACTGTAGTACAAGTGCATGCAAGACAAGTGCCTTAACTCTTGTGCTACGTCTACTGTCACTATTACAATTTTAAATGTCTTTGCCCTGTGACAAGCACTTTTAGGAACTAATGTATGATTATTTGAATATTTTGTGAGCAAAAGATTTTACAAGATCATCCATGTAGCTTTATTCACTATGAAAACTGAGGGTACACCTAAACATCTATGAATAGTGTTTCATCGCTACAGAAAATTATGTAGTGACTTAAAGAGATGAAAAAGCCCAGCAGGTAGGGTGTTTGCCTTGCACGTGGCCCGGCCATGCCGGCCTGGGTTCGATCCTCGGCATCCCATATGGTCCCCCGAGCACCGCCAGGAGTAATTCCTGAGTGCAGAGCCAGGAGTAACCCCTGAGCATTGCCGGGTGTGACCCAAAAAGGGGGAAAAAAAGAATGTAATAGATCTAAATGTATTTTTATGGAAAGAAATGCTGTATTGTTATTTCTTAAAGTATCATGTAATTCTATTTATGTTTTATTTATTTTAAGTAAATACTAAACTTAATAACAGTTACTTCTGAGAAAAGAATTCATTTAGGAGATTATAACAGCTGAACTTGCATTTTCTACTGAATATTTTCTTTCTATTCTTCTACACTCTTACATTTTTCCTGCTATTTGTTCTGCCAAATCATGTGTTGAGGTAATTTAGAGTAAAATGCATATGTGGGAGTGCTTGGTAACCTCCAGCTCCTGATACAATAGTGAAATGTTGATGAACTCTGATACCATGCCAGTACTGGGGAGCCCTGGCACCCTCCCACCAAATACAGCCAGGCAGCTAACTAGACAGATGGCAGACTGTCTCTTAATCCACAAACTACTGACACATAGTATACTTCCATCTTCTAGACTTGTGGACTTCCTACAGAATGAGGACACTCAAGCAAATTCTCTTTTCATACTCAGAGGGTGAGTACATTTTCCCCACAGAAGTTGTAAAGCATTACAGAAGGCACCCAAAGCCACTTTCCATGACCTTTTCTCCTTGGTGGTTAGAGCAGTTCAGATCAGAGAGAACACTTAACATGGGCTCTTTGTTTTACTTGGAGGAGGTACATTCAGCTGTCCTCAGGGCTTCTCCTGAGTATACTGACTCCACACTCAGGTGGGACTTGGGAGATCATAAATGCTGCGAGGGATAGAACCCAGGTTAGCTGCAGTCAAGGCAAGTGCCTTACCCACTGTCTTCTCTCCCAGCACCCAAACTGGAGTTTTTTTTTAAGTTTTTTTTTTATTTTAGTATACCATAGTGAGAAATACAATTACAAAACTGTCCCGATTCCCACCCCAACCCTAGCCTGCCTCTATGGCAGGCACTTTTCCCTCTTCTCTCTCTCTCACTCTCTCTCTCTCTCTCTCTCTCTCTCTCTCTCTCTCTCTCTCTCTCTCTTCTTACACATTGTAGCTTGCAATACATACATTTAGATGTTATCAGGTATATCTCTTTGCCTACATTTAATGCTCAGTTCTAGGGTGGTATTACCATTTACAACAATCACTAGCACACTGGTCTCTTCTCTCTCTTACATAACCTCTGAATCTCACACACTTGCAGTAGATTCAACCCCCGACAAGTCCTTCTGATCCATATTTTGCCTGGCCTTGGATATTAGTATCATACTATTTTTTATATCCTGCAAATGAATGTGGTCATTCTATAAATATCCTTTACCTTCTGACTAATTTCACTCAGCATGATCCTCTCCATGTTCATCAATTTGTAGACAAATTTCATGATTTCATTTTATTAACAGCTGTGTAGTACTTCATTGTGTAGTTATACCACAGTTTCTTTATCCAGTCATCTGTTTTCATGCACACAGGTTATTTCCAGATACTGGCTATTGTGAATAATGCTGCTATGAACATAAAAGTGCAGACAGTGATTCTGCTCTGTGTTTTTGGTCTCCCAGGGTATATTCCCAGGAGTGGTATTGCTGGTCAAATGGAAATTCAATTTCTAGTTTTTGGAGGAATGTCCATATTGTTTTCCAAAAAAGCTTAGACCTCTATCTAAAGACATGCACAAGTCAGATCAAAATGGATTAAAGATCTCGATATCAGATATGAATCCATAAAGTAAATAAAAGAAAACATAGAAAAAAAATCCTCCACCACATTGAAGATAAAGATATCTTCAAAGATGAAACACCACTAACAAAGCAATTGGAAGCAAAGTTAAATAAAAGGGACTACATGAAACTAAAATGCTTCTGCACCTCAAAAGAAATGGTGACCAAGATACAGTGATAGCCCAAAAGAGTAGGAAAGAATGTTTACACAATGCTCATCTGATAAGGGATTAATATCCATGATATATTAGGCACTAGTAGAACTTTACATGAAGAAAACAGCCAGCCCCATCAAAAAAATGGGGGAGAAGAAATAAACAGAAACTTCCACAAAGAAGAGATCCAAATGGCCAAAAGGCATATGAAAAAATGCTCATCATCACTAATCATCATGGAGCTGCAAATCAAAACAACAATGAGATATCATCTCACACCACAGAGACTGGCACATATCCAAAAGAGCAAGAACAACCAGTGCTGGCACAGATGCTGGGAGAAAGGGACTCTCATCCATTGTTGGTGGGAATGTCGACTATCTGGAGTTTCTTAAGACAGAACAGAGAGCTGTTACTTATTGTGCTAGAGCTCTTCTCTGGGTCAAAGTTAGAACAAGTTAAGAACCTTACCTTCTTTGAGCTTTTGCTTTTTTTTTTTTTTTTTTTAGTAAGCCATAACTCACCCTTCAATATCCATCTGGCTCTCATTCAAGTCAGAGCTGTTTGTGTTTCCATAGTTACAATGACAATGAACTGTCTGTTGTCAGACTTCTCTTCTGCTTTCTTTAAACTTTTTTCACCTTTTCTTACAGTTCAACTTTGTGTTTATTTTATATTTCTGGCCAGGTAGGGACTGTGCGCTAAACTCTTTCATAGGACACACATACAACCTTGCTGTAACAGGACTATAACAATCAATTGCAAATTTGAAAACTAAAACTTAGAAAGCCAAGAAAGGGATCTGGGGAAATAAGCCTGTGATTTAGAGTACCTGCCTTCCAAACATCAGGCCATGAGTTCAATCACTGGGGCTACCACACATTCAGTATGACCTTGGCAGCTCTGCTGTCTATTATCTTCAGTTCAACGTGTCAGTTCTAGCCATGTGCATCTGGCTAGGTGTACAGCCAGGTGCATCTGACATCACAAATTTAGTAGTGCAATCCCCATGGAGCACCACCAAATATATATACATATATGTATATATGTATGTATGTATGTATGTATGTATGTATGTATATATATAAACCCATGCCCAAGAAGTGCAGTCTGTGGCAATGCAGTCCATGGAACAACATATGTGTGAGCACTACATCAAATAAGTCCACCCTGGCAAGGACAAAGACAGTGTGTGAGCATGATAGTCTAATGTGTGATCCCATTCATTGCAGTAAAAAAGGAAAAGAAGGGAGCAACGTTAAACATATGCATATTTATAAGTAAAATTATATATATAATATTTTATATTAGAAGTATAATATATGTCAGATGTTCGACTTTTTCCAATTTGGTGATTTAGGTATTTATTATCCTGATTCTACAATTTTGTGGACTGTTCCTGGAAATGAACTCAGCATTTAAAACTATTAACTAGGACTGGGGATGGAACTCAAGTGGTAGAGCACATGTCTTGATAGTAGTGTCCCTGGATTCAATCTTCAGCACTACATACGACCCTCTCTGGTGGCCCCAAGTATCACCACATTGCCCCCCCAATCATATGAAGTATCGCCCTTATATAAAGAACAGAACATTTTAGTGAGGCCTAAGAGATTGTACAATGGGTAGAACACTTGCCTTGCATGCAGCTGACCAGACTTATTCCTCTTGCCCACCTGAAGTGATTCCTAATTACAGAGCCAGAAGAAAACCCTGAGCACAGTTGGGTGTGACCCAAAGCCAAAAGAGAAGAAGAAATAAAGGAAGGAAGGGATGAGGGAGCAAAGGAGGGAGGAAGGAAAGCTCTAAATGAAATCTATAAATATTTTATATTCATTTATAATGTCAAAAATGTTGGAATGATAATACAGAGTGTAGGACAGTTATCTAGCATGCAGCCAACCTGGGTTCGATCCTCAGCATCCCCATTGGTCCCCAGCACCACTGACAGTATTTTGGTGGTGCTCAGGGGTTAGCAAAGTAACCCGTGATCATCAACTGGTGCAGCCTAAAGAGACAAACAAAAATATTTAAACAAGAAAGAGTGAGAACTGTAGAGTATCAACCACTCTTTTAACAAAGAAGAAATGATGATATGAACCAAAGAATTATGCTCATGTTTCACAACCAATAAAAATAATATGAATAAATGATAAAATTTTCTAAAGATAACATTACTTGTCAAATAGAAATGGGTGGAGTGTGTGTTTGTGTATGTGTGTGCACGTACACATGTGCATGCTCATGTGTTTTAAATTTTAAAAATGCAATTCAAGGCAATTCTTTCATCTTTTAAAATAACAGTTAAGTCAAAACTGGGTGGGGGAGAATGGGGACTTAGGACCTCCCTTCAAACATTAATAAACACTATTCCACATTCTAAAACTATTATACATAATTTGACATAATTGCCAATCTTTCCTGAGCAAAGACACACCACTTGGTTGTTTTAACTGCTCACAAAGTGGGCAGCCCTGTTCAGGCCCAAGCGGTCTTGCCTTTTGAGAGGCATTATCAGAGCAACATTTTTGACCCTGGAATACACAAAAGTGTTGAAACCAAAAATGTGTGTGAGTGTGTGTATATATACATACATATATATGTACACATATATACATATACGTATATATATACTGTATATATGTATAGACATTTGTGTATATATCCAATATGTATGTCCATTGGACAAAATTTATGTAAGGAGAAGAAAGGTTTTTTATTCTCTCAGCTGAATTACATTCTAAGCTGATTGAATCTTAAAAGTATTTCACTCTGGGGTCATACGCTTTTCTTAGAGTAAATTTCTTTCTAGCTAGCTTATCTTATCTGTCTAATTTAGCTCCAAACCCTTCACAGAAGACTTCATATGTTTTAGATCATTTTCCTTAAAGCAATATTATGATGCCAAAGTTTAGCAATGTTTAAATATCAATGCAGGGACCTTCCTTGCTAAGTCCTATTGCTTACACTGGACTCCCGGTTTCTGAGTGATTCACACTGCTTTCACTAAATTGTCGGGCTGGAAAAGAATTTTATAAGTCAAGTTTCAAGTATTCATTTAGGATCCATACCCTGAGCACATGGCAAAAGGAAAAAAAGTAGGGAGGGAGGGAATAAAAGAGTGAGGGATGGAATGAAAGAGATGGGGGAGAGATCATGTTTATCTGTATGGATTATAGGAAAGTGAAAGTTAGCCCTTCTCTCTTAATTAGCTAAAACATAGCTGGTTGAGGTGCACTAATTTTAGAAAACAACATATCTAATCTCTTTTAGAATTGTCGTATTTTTGTACATACTGGTAAGCATCAAAATGAATTTTAAAAAATAATTCAGGACACCTGACTGGTTCTGTAGTAGCTCTCCCTGACCATACAAGCTTGCTAACAAATATATTCTTCAGGGTAGTAAACATACACAGTAGAAGATGTCTGTCCTATGCCAACTATAATGCTTACAATGAATCAATGAATAAACAATAACCATCCATAGAGGCTGCCTATGGTTAATTAGAACTTCAATCTAAGAAAAATACTGTAAAGTACACTTCAGTTTCAACGACAATAGACAAAATGTGGAGTAAGTAGGGAAATTTGACTGCTTTAAAAACTATCCAAAACTTTTCAACCATATGCTTTTGGAAATCTCTAACTAAAACCTTATTATATATAGTCCTTTTGAGTGTATAGCTACAATATGAGATTTTATAATACAGGTGGATTTCACTCTTATTTTTGAGATTTATCAAAGACTTTAGGGAAGAATTTATTTATTAAGTATACATACATAGAATGCACGAATATTGTCTACCACCTTCAAGGCCCCCCACTCCCTATAGTTTTTTTTTATGTACCTATAATAGATATGAAACATTCCCTCTAGTCACTGACTTGATTACATCTGTCTGCAAATTAAGTTGATGGCTGTATTTCACTTGGGAAATTCAGGCTTTATAGTTGAAATACAGGTTTTATGACCAATGTCCTAAGTTATGCTATGAACCTTTAAAAAGGTCTATAGAAATGTCCCACTAGGCAGAGGAGTCTCTGAAACTTGCCTTCTTGCAGCATTGTGACCAAGACTTCAGCTTAAGTGAGAATTAAAAATAATTGTAAACTCATATTTTTAAAAAAATACCTATTAGTAAAAATACTTTCATTACAATCAATGCAAATCATATCAATTGTAATTTCACAGCCACAAATAATAAATTTTATTTAAGGCTGGATTCTTGCTGCTGAACCTTATTTGCTACAGATTTAGAAAAATCAGGAGGAAATTTTATTTCTCAAGCATGATAGGAAAAAGACCAAGTTCAAATTTAACCCAATGATGTCTCTTACTTTCTAGCATTTCACAAAATACACAGAAACAATTACAAAAATATAACTACTAACTACAAAAATATAAGAAACAGAATCATTAAAGAATAATTTAATCAAATCATTACAATGCAGTCTCCAAGGTGATTTTTACAAATGCATAGGTATTTAAAATGGGATTTTAATCAAATATAAAAAAAGAATTTATTTATAACTCTACATAATTAAAACTATACTATTTTAATAATATCTTCCAATAAAACCCTCAAGGCACATTTTAAAAATTGGAATAGCATAATTGTCATTGTGGAAAGTGAAGCATTTTATATTTGACCACTGAACTTAAAAAAAATACTTTTTAAAGCACCTTTGCTCTAAAACACCTTTGCTCGTACTCTTAGAAATGTATTTTCAAATTAAGTGACCAGCGATATTACTACTGGGAAAGCATTAACAGGGAAGAATCCTCAATAAAATTAGCCTTGAGACACTGAATCATTTCTTTTGTTAGTGAAAGTCATAGGGAAAAGTTCTAAAATTATACAATTGCAAAAATAAATCAAGTCGGGTGTCATTTCTGCTTTTTTACATTAATAAATTAACCATGTAACATTGTTCAAAAATTATGTCAGTTACGCATATAATAATCTTTTAAATTAATGAAGTGATGAAGCAGTTTGATGACACCCATGATTTACAGGACTGCTTTTAGCTAATGTTAAAAGCCT
Source organism: Cryptotis parvus (assembly GCA_021461705.1). Taxonomy (NCBI): domain Eukaryota; kingdom Metazoa; phylum Chordata; class Mammalia; order Eulipotyphla; family Soricidae; genus Cryptotis; species Cryptotis parvus. The sequence goes on from JAJIBD010002661.1 coordinate 235,423, forward strand.
TTCATTTAATAAATTGCCCCCTCGAGAAATTACCAAAAAAATGAATATTTTCTATGCTAAATGTTTCAAGGTTTACATTTTTTTCAATATATTAACAAATGGCAAGAGAGAGGCATTTTTCAAATTATATCTCCTTTTACATATATTTAATTGAAATTAATTAGTATATTACTTTAGAAGGAAATGATTATACAAAATTATAAGATTTTTGTGAAGCAATAAAGTGGAATTTAAACAATGAAATCAATCATGTTCTTAAAAAATTTGTATGACAAATTGAGACTCATTTCATGCTTTTTGATTAAAAAAGGAAAAAGTCTATAGAATTCATGTCATTAAAATAGTACTCTTCACTCTTAGCCTAATTACTGTCTTAATTGTTTGCAGTATTTATTAAGATTTAAACTATATTATTAGCAAAGCATCATTTCAGAGTAATTTGTTTTGTTCACATTTACTAAACATTTCTCCACGAATTGCTACATAGTTTTTGGCTCAAGTCTATTTTTCAGTTCAATCATGAGTAACAATCAGTCCTTACAATCAGAGTGCATTATTTCCATTGTCTTGTGGTTTATGACCTTAGAGACTTGTCTAAATACAAGAGAAATAATGCCTTATAAAGAGATGTTTTAAAAGTTGGTTAGGAAAGCAAAATAGAGTTCAGGCATAGGCAGGATATGCTTGCATGTGATAACAGCAAAAAAGAAAAGGAGCTAAATATAACGAGGAAAGAAAGCCTGAAATTGATGTTCCTGTGCTTATGGATTTGTTTGCATAATATGGAGACTGATTTTTATTCCACTTCTGAATTAGTAATGTGCCTAGTACATTGGGCCAATTTTTTTGAAGCATTTGCAGCTCCAACCCTGAAAACAAGAATAATTAATTCGTGCTTCTTGAGCCCAATAGATGTAATTTCAAGCAGGCAGATGTCAAGGAAATAATTTTTTAGAATTCTTATAATCGATGGCAATGTAATGAAGAACTGCCTGTTGGCATTTCAAACTATTATAAGGAATTTCAAACTTTCATCGATGAATTTTTAATGTGTACTAATAATGGATATTCATGGTTTTGTAGTCTATGCACAGTGAAACTGCTTTTTAAAACAGAGTATTATTTTCCTTTAAAATTGGCTTGAAGAAAATTATTTTTAAAATGTTGAGAATGTAAGTCTTCCCATTATTTTATAATAGAACTGCATCCAAATAATCATGAATACAATTATTTGAGTGAGGGATGTTTTCAAGAGTTAATAAGGGAGGTGGGAAAAGAATCCGTGGTTTTTCAAATATACCCATCCTGTGTGTGAACATCTGCAAGATGACCCCACTTGCTATGAAAGCTACATTTAGATTCCTGATATCACACCCTCTGATGCATCTGTTCTATGCTCAGAAGCCCTCAGGATTTTGGACAAGCAGCACATGAACCCTAGGATGTCAGAATGCAAAATATTAATAGCTCAAAGCTAGACATATCTGATGTTAGCACAGATACTGAATTCTTTTGTCATTAGGATCATTTCTAGGAAATGCCTTCAATGAGTTCAAAGCTATATGACTGTAGAAATTTATTAATGTACTTGCCTACATGAACTAAAACCTATTAAAAATTACAACCACAAGAACGAAACATCTAGATCTCTCAGAGGGTCTATGATGGTCATGAGAGGACAACGACTCTTTTTAGGAAAAGACAACTTTTAAATAAAAGTTTAACTTCTGAGTTTACCAAACCTCACATTCTATTCAATGCTAACTAAGAGGAATACAGGAGCACGCCTTGGGGGCTTTGTTTAGTTTCATCTTTTCTTTGTTTAATTGGTTTGTTTACTTGTTTATTTTTATATTTTTAAAGTGAAGTTAGGACATCTATTTCTAGCAAAAAAACGATAGTTGCAGTTTTTCTTTCCCCCCTACCTAGAATTGTAGAAATGTGAAGTAACATATGAAAACATTTTTTACTCTAAAAACAATTGCACTGTGTAGATCTTTGATTGTTTTTTTTAGTTTTTAAAAAGTAAGAATATGTTGTCAAACTCTATAGATTAAAATATAATTTTATATAAAGAGATTTTAAATATTTGTGTGATTTTATAATGGATTTCATTTTTAGATTATGTTTTGTAATATGAATAAATTTATATTCCCCATACATTCTTCAACAAAATGCCAGGAAGAAGAGAACACAAAATTTTCCCTGCAGTAAAAAGAAAGGTTTTGTATTTCCCCATCCTGGTCTGAATGGAAACCTCACTGGAAATTTTATTGCTTAAGTTGACTTCATAGAATCTTATGCACGGTGACCATGAAACAAAGATATAACTGCATTCTCACTATTTTCAGAGCTGTTCTTCGGAAGTCAGTCAACTTTTTTTGCTTTTACACAAAATAAAGAACAGCAAATCTGCCTGCTTTTCAAAACAGAGTGGTGTTTCCTTCATAGACCCAGAGCCAATAAAATGCTCTATTTATTGGCTAAGCATTAACGGCATCTCTTATTTTACTCCTGTGATGCTCTTTGGCAGCTAGTCACACATTGCAATTGAGCAAATGCCACAAAAATATCCCTTATGTATAAAGAAAGAGAAGAGCCTAATTGGCCATCGATCTCTCCCTTCCAACTCTCCGGTGTCACAACATAGTGGCTTCTAATTTATCACCTCAATGGGGCTGAGAAGAGGAAGACAAGTAAGTCTAAGTGTGAGGTTCTGGGCCAGTTCCATGCGGCACCTAATATCCCCATTTCTACAAGCAAATATCATCACCATCATCTGATTCCATACTTTTCCAAATGTTGTCTGCATAACAATGTTTTATGCAGAGCAACATTTGTTATTTATATTTTATTTTCTTTATATTCTTTACTATTGCCTTACATTCATAGCAAGGACATTATAGTTCCATTTATAATAATTGCATAAAATTTCCTCTTAAAATGTATACATTTATATTTTAAAGAAGATTTTAAAGAAAATTATCCAAACAATAGCACAGAGAGGCTATATGGCAGGAATAATAAAAGCTATTTGTGAAATGCTGAAGTCTTAAAAAATGCAGTGTCAAAGAGTGATAAAGTAATTTTAGAGAAGGAATAAGCTCCCTCTCAGACAGATTTTTATAGAAATTTTTAAGATTTAAAAGTAAAGTGACTTTGCTTTTTTAAAGACACTAGAAAAGTAGATAAGATTGATTATTATCATCTTTTACAGGGGAAGAAACTGAGGACAAGAAAGCTCAAATAATTCACTGAAAGACATAGAGCTGAGTATGTGTTCAAAGAGAAGTAATAAGCCATTAAAATAAGCCTTTCTGCTCCAAATAGAATGTATTTTTCAGTTTAACACGTGATTCACTTTTTACATAGACACACAGACTGCAGTGTTAAGTATTATCTTCATGTTAAGTTTCTGCATTTATTTACAAAGCACCACTTCAGTACTTTACTCAACTGCATAACAGACCTAGAAAAGAAAATTACTTTTATAGCAATATAGGATATGAACTAATCTGAACTAATTAATTAGTTCACCATGGCATTAAGAGGTTAACTGTTTGACTATGATAATGAGAAAAACCATGCTAAATCCCCAAAAATTACCACTACTTGTGTCATTGTTCAGTATCTATAGTTAATGAAGTGACATGTAAAGGAGAAATGTAACTATGATGCAATTAATGCTCACCTGATCAGTCCTTGAGGAGATGATATTAAATCCAGTCTGTCACACTTGTGGGGAAACAAGCATTTGTCAGCAAAGACTGATGGATCAGGTAGTCAATAGATATTTAGAGATAAACACACACACACATGCTCAGGAGATGCTGCCACTGTGTTGTTTTGTACAGAAGAAAAAGCATTAATATAAACCTTGGCTTTCTTAACCTTTTATTTTTTTATAAAAAGAAGCTAAATTCATGAAATTCTGAAGATAGAATCAGTAGCACCAATCGCAAATTTAGTTTATCTATATACATCAATGCTACACACCATAAATTATATTGCCTCACTAAGTTAAAATAATTCCTCAGAATTGTAAATATTTCCAAGTGAAAAAATATGAAATCGAAGTTCCATGAGCAGGTAGAATATTAGCTAAATTTCTAATATCACTAGTCATTCAAATACATTCAAGATCCCAGCCCAGAAGTAGTACACTGCAACAGGCAGAAATCATATAAAAATATTTTATAGCACTGTGATTTTCCAATTAAAATAACCAATTGAAAGTTTCTCTACTGGGAAATTTGATACTGTTTTCACAAAAATACTGTTTTACAATATGATTTATATTATTAAAGGAATAATACCCTTGCCTGTTTTAATAGTGAGCCTTTGCAATTTCTGAGAGGATATTTCTTTTAGAGGCATAAAAAACATCAATTTGGTACAAGGTAGGCATGTGATCTGAAATAAAGTTCTAAAATGCACAGAAATGTAACCTAAACTCTAAGTAAAAAGCTAAAGACCACTTACACATGCATAATTATTTGAACCCTCTGACCTTTCATGCTGAAATTAGTGAGCATTTTCATTTTCCATATGCAATCACTTACTGTCCTTCCCGCTATTAGTGTTTCAAGAAGCAAGGACATTTAAATGAAAAAAAGAAGGAGGAGTAAAAAGCCCTCTGCTAATTTGAAGCTGAGAATAAGATCCAGTAAAACTGACAAAAGTGTCCTCATGATATCAGCTTTTTTCAGCTTCACAGGAGGCAGACAAGTGGAGAAGGAGGTAGTTCGGGTGATTGTTCTGAGTCTGTATCCGTGGAAAGTGATGTCTCTCATTGCAAGGAGGTATATTTCAGCCGTTGTACAATGACCCTCTTATAGATAAAGCTAGGCAGAAAGCTCATTTGTGAGTGACCCTATCTGAACACTTTCTCACTCACTTTAGTGGCATTTTGCCACTTTATGGGGGGGCCTTTAAAAACCCCCACATGATGAATTGTTGCGTGACGTGCAAACAGCTCAAAACCTGCTAGCTCTAAGAAGTTCACGACAAGCAATTTGCTTGCTCCTGAGTGTCTCTGTTCTGATTAGACAAGGAGAGAGCAAAAGGATTAAAAGCTTTCCATGCCATATGAGAGTGCTTTAATTATTTAGGATACTTTACTAAAGGGAGAAAGTGAAACCTATTGTTGGTTCCAGAGCTTTGCCCCAAGTTGGGAGCATTGATTTGTAGCTCTACTCCTCTGAACTCTCCTGGAAGGCATTTGCGTCCCCTTCTCAAAGCAGCTGGCACAATCCTCAAAATGATTACTTCTCACAAAGTAACAGACAGTTGTTAGCTGTTAAGCTGTCAAACCTATCCATAGATACCGAAGGATAAATAACTCTCCTGAAATAAAACCTGGCCTTGCACTAGCTATAAGAGTGAAGCTAAGAACTGACACAAGGCATGGAGGAGCCCAGAGGCAGAGACAAGGGAATCACCCAACAAAAAGAGAAGGGAGGCAATGAACCATTTTCTGGTTTATTTTATCTCCATTCCTTGACACCTGAGTGAACCTGATGATAAACCCGTCTGTGTCAGCACAGAACAAACCCTGAACATGTCTGTAATGTGGGGTAAATGAGCTTTCCCAAGTTCACATGCATGCCTCAGCTTTTTTTCTAGAAACTTTCCTGCTCTGCCACCGTCAAAGTCCCATATTCCTGCTCCACTGAGGCCCCTCTGCCTGAGTGCTTTGAAGAAGGTGGTCCTTGAAAACTGAGAGGCCTGCTTAATCTTAGAAGGGTGAGAAGATATTTCAGGAGAAGCATCAGAAGCCAATAATGGCAGTATATTTCAAAAATACTTATTGAGCAGATGGTAGCTCCGTGCAGAACCCTTAACTAAAAGAGAAGATCGCGAAAATTCTGGCAAACGAGCAAAAAGGGAATCAAGCTCAGAATCCTTCAATAGGTCAGCTCACAGAGGTCGGGGAAGGGCAGTCAAACCCAGAATCTAGTGATTTCAGAAAGATCAATTTTAAGAGAAAGGTAGAGAAACCAAACCCTCATTTGTTACCCACATTCACCAAACTTACTGAATTTCTTCCTGAAACGTCTACTTGAGTCTAGGAACTATACCCATAGCCTTAATTTTTTTTCATTCTGTGTTTTTGATTTTTGTTTGTTGGGATGACATATTGGCCAAGCTTGGTGTTTGGAGGTCACTGCTCATAGTACTAAAGGTGAAACGCATGGCCAACTATGGGGAACGAACCTAGAGGGGCAAGTTAAATAACTGTTAAAATGTTCTTAGGTATCTCCCTGGTCTCTGAAAACCTACTTTTTCTTTTTAAAAAAAAACTTCCTTCTTTTTTTATTTTTTTTTGGGGTCACACCCGGCAATGCTCGGGGGTTTCTCCTGGCTCTGCACTCAGGAATTACTCCTGGTGGTGCTCGGGGAGACCATATGGGATGCCAGGGATCAACCTGGCCTGGCACGGGCCAGCCGAGGGCAAGGCAAATGTCCTACCCGCTGGACTATCGCTCAGGCTCCCAACTTACTTCTTAAGTGATTTGACTTATATCTCTTTTTAGCAATAGCTATAAACCAGTAACTCTCAAACCAGAGTGATTAACCTTTAAAAAATATCTGGGCATCAGGGAGGTAGTTCTCAGCAGCAAAAGTAACCAGGCTTCCATCGAGATGGAGCTGGGATCCACCTTCCCTGCCTGTCCCATTTAGAAGGCCTGGTGGATCCTCCCATGAACTGCATCAGAGATCTTGGCCACCACGCAGAGACTCAGACACATGGGGAGAGCTGCCATCCAGCTCTCCCCTACCTCAGCTGTCCATGAGGTGTCCAGGAATGAGGATAGGTTCTGGTCCTGGCCTGTCACCCCAGTAGGGCCTTGGAATCAGCCAGAGGAAACTATTCACCATAATTGTAGTCATTTTCATCATCCAGACTCCATGGCTCATTAAAGCCCCACCCAAGAGAGAAGCCGATTTCAAGCCTGGCTCACCGGAGCCCCACACAACAGAGCAGCCTATTTCAAGCCCAGGTAAGCAGTTTTTAGTGTTGAAAATCACTAGGCTTCCATGGAGATGGAGCTGGGGTCCCCTTCCCCACCTGTCC